>JAAXCT010001141.1:0-229505 GCA_012490785.1 Eragrostis nindensis | reverse complement strand
CTCCGGTTTGCCCTCGGTAGGTGGAAAGTCTCAAAGTAACCAAAAAATTCCATCCTTACCATCATTTTAGATGTACTTTTTCTATATATCATCACTTTGTGTTAATAGCATGTGAGATTAACCTCACATGTCACTGACTAACTTAGATGAAAAATCAGTCCGAAGTGGTGGTATGGATGCAAATAGCCAAAAATGATGTCTCCAACAATCCACCGATTTGAGCTCTCTCATCCAACCTCCTTCGCCTCTCACATATAGGAATTCCTCCGACCCCCCTCATCTGAGACCAGCTTGGTTTTCCGTCCCACAGCAGTGTTGTCTCTTACACCAGCTTGCCAAGTATGTGTGCCCACGAGCTTGACCATCTTTTGTGCCGATCTTTACCAGTTTTGAGCACACAGAAAACGAGGCTGATGAACGTCGTCTTCTCTTCTCATCGAGCTTTTAATAAGGAGACATCCGGACGCCAGTGCTCACACGCACATCATGACCTCAACATCCCTCTTGAGCTACCGGAGCACATTATTTGAGCTCATCCTGCCGCACTACTGAGATACAACCACATAAAATAGTTGTAGTTTGATAATTAACTGGCGTATACATGAGACTCCAATCGAACGTCATGTGTCAATTATAAAAGCAAAATGTAAATGAAAAAGACTTGATTTCATAAATATGTCACAAACATGAAATGTTTTAGATGGCACGAACATGAAATTCAAAAAGTAGAATATGAAGTAGGGGATATAACGAGTTGGTGCGGAGCTACGAACTGCCGACATTGATGCGGATCTGTGTCACTCGCCCCCCTCTTCCATTCTTCTCCCCGCGCAATGTACATTTCCTCCAAACCCTAATGTGATGTTTGGATACACTTGGGTTGGGGATATGGAAATAGGCCTGGGATATGAAGCATCGGGTTTGGGATGGGAAATTCTTTTTTTATTTCCATTCCGTTGTTCGTCTGACTTGGGTTGGGGATAGGGATAGATATTATTTTGGACCAAATTGCCCTTCACTATAGCATGCGAGAAAGGCAAAACGAATCAGACCTCGGTTGAGTTCTTGCGCATCAGTGTCCAAGCGCACCTGCAAGAATCGCACGGGCCAAGCCCAGTGAGCGACGAAGACCCCTGCGACTTAATTTCAGGCCGTAGCTGGCCGGGAGCGCTCGCCGGTGGATGGCCACTGCAAGCATCTCACGAGGGCGGGCAACCGTATTTAACGGGTTACAAGCAAGAAGGGAAGAGCGAGATATGATTAAATTGAATCTGACGGGATTTACACCTTGAACACGGAAGTAATTGGGGGAAAAGGACTCAACAACAAGGGAGCAAATCACAAATTCGGCCAACATTAGATCTGTACAATGCAATTTCTCCAAAAATTGGGCCGAGCAAGCACCAGCGGCACCCAGTTTCAGACCATAGAAGCCATATTTGTTCGAATGGGAAGCTAATGACTGTCTATGCACTGCACGGGCCTTGCCCTTCCATCCTGGCAGTGCGGAGCTGGGACTGGGAGAGTCGGGGAAGGCCAACGGGGAAGAGCCTTGTGGATAGCAGACAGGAGCCGAGGGAGAGCGCGACCGTTGCAGTCGCGGTTGGCGAACTTGAACCCAGGGCGCTGTGGCGGAGGGTGAAGCGTAGCGCCGGCGATGACGACGATGCAACGGCAAGCAGTGTCCATCGCCCATTTCCCTCCTCAACCCACCTCTCCCGTCGGGTTTAGAGCGGCGGGATATGGGGCGGTCATTTCCCTAACCCAAACCCTTTCCATTTCCCTTTCTCGATTACCAAACATAGGATTTAACTCATCCCACCTCTCATTTCCCTATCCCACGTCTGATTTCCAGTAATCCAAACACCACCTAAACCCACAGATCCACTTTCTCCCAGCCCGCCTAGAGGCGGCTGGCAGTCCGCCACCGCCATGGCATCGCCGGCGCTGCAAATCGCCGACCATCAGGCACCGGCGCCGCTCCTGACCCTCCCCGACGAGCTCCTCGAGGATATCTTCGCCCGCCTCCCAGCCCAGACCGACCTTGTCCGCGCCTCCACCGCCTGCACCTCCTTCCGCCGCATCATCACCGACCGCTCCTTCCTCCGCCGCTTCCGTGCCGTCCACCCGCCGCCTCTGCTGGGTTTCGCCGCCTACGAGGGATTTCACCCCGCTCAGCCGCCTCACCCCTCCGCGCCGCTCGGCGACGCCCTGAAAGGATCAAGGGCACCGAGAAGGGGGGGGGGGGGGTGAATCGGTGTGTCAACAATTTCTCCCAAACGTACTTTAGGCGTGAAGCTAGCAAGACTAGATATGGTGACAACAAGAAGCTAGCGATGCGCGCACACAATCTAGTCTATGCAACAAGCAACAACCTAACAAGCAATTCTACCAAGTAAAGAAGATACAACCTATCAAGCAATTCTACTAGCACATAAGTAAATACGGAAGCGTAAATGCTAGTAAGTAAAGGAGATAAGGATAGGAATGCTCATGATTTTTCCCGTGGTCTCGGAAGGATGGCGCCTTCCCCTACTCCACGTTGGGTCACTCCCGCCGGAGTCTCGACCCCGTCCCTCCGCTCGATGGCGATCCCTCCTAGAGCACACTTCACCCTCCGAGTGAAGTCGCGGGCACGTCCCGCTGGGCTCGATCCCGGGTACTCTTCCGGAGGTAAGGCTCCGCACGTGATGCGTGCCAAAGGGCGCTCCACTAGTGATGCTTCTCTCGCACGGGAAGCTCCAAGACCGTGTACAAACTTGTGTTAGCTTCCACAATCTCCTTGGACAGCTCAACACCAACGCCTAACCGGTCTAGGCCTTGCCATAGACCAAGAGTAACAGCTCAACTTGACTCTCTCAAGCACTCTCAAGCCTAGAGATCAATGGATGCAACTTGTTACTCTCTCAAGCACTAGGATCACTCCAAATCCTTCTCAAGTGCTTCCTCTTCTTGCTCTTGGCTTCTCCCTGTCTTCCTCAACTATTCCAGTGGCCAAGAGAGCCTCAAAGGGGTAGGTAACCAGCTATATATAGGCCTCCAACCTCAAACTAGCCGTTACCAAAAAGCAGTCTGTCCGTACAGTCACCGTAGTAACCACCATATGATACGGTGACTGTAGCACCGTATCATACGGTGACTCCTTTCTCACCTGCCAGAGCAACTCCATTCTCTGGACTTCATCTCCTGGGTTCACCGTATCATACGGTGACCCCCACCGTATCATGCGGTGACTTCTTCTTTTCAGCTTCCAGCCAACTGCCAAGTCTCTGGAAATCATACGGTGACCACCGTATCATACGGTGACCACCTCACCGTATCATACGGTGACTCAATCTTCTCTGCCAGGTCATCACCTCATCTGGACTTCTCTTCTCGCAGTCACCGTATCATACGGTGACTGGCACCGTATCATACGGTGGCTTCTGCTGAAGCTGATCTTGATCTTCTTCTCGATCCTCGACTCCAACTTCATCCTTCTTGGTTCCTTCACTTCTTCTCTTCTACTCCAAGTGTCCGAGAGACTCACATTTGCATCCAAAAATCTCTACACTATTGAGTACCTAAGAGAACCAACTTGAACCCCCTTGATAGTCCGGTTTTTCCTATGGACTCAAGCTATCATCTAACCAAGCAACACTCGCTTGGTCTAGCATGTCCTTAGCCTTGATCCAAATCTTCTCCGCGACTCCATCAAGTCCGTTCTTGTGTAGATGAAGGCAACCAATCATCCTTGATGTTTGAATTAGGGTGTGTCGACGTACACCACCAAACGGACGGAGCTTTCTTCATATGTGACCATTGATCAATATCCTACATGGAAACGTAAGTCACATACAAAGGGTCATCCAATCACCAAAACATTCATACCTTTGGGGTTTCCAAACACTCCAATGGCCATGAAGCTTACAATCTCCCCCTTTTTGGTGATTGGTGACAACATGAATGTAAGACATCAAAAGATGTAAAGGATAAGGAAATAAAGCGCAAGGATTGATCGAGATGAAAGGATATGAGATTAAGCACATGGTAGACCGCTCATTAAAAGAACACGGAGAACGAAAGAGCAGGGCGGCATCTCGAACAAGATAACATCTATGCATCAAGATATAAGATAGATAAAGCAAAGATCATGATGAATAGAGAAAGCGTGGGTCATAGCTCAAAAAGTGTATCACCTGCGAAAATAGAGTTAGTGCACAGTAGGTGATAACTAAGGAATAAGCCAAGTGAGCTATGACCAACACCTTTTTAATGATATGATAAAAGATAAGTCCTGCAAAAGCAAGTTAGTGCACATATCATCACAGGTACACAAGCATACACAAGAACATCTCAGGCAAATATATATATATATATAAAACAAGAACTGAGTATGTAAATGAAACCAAGTGCATTCTTAATGTGCTAAACACCGAGACAAAGAAAACCAAGCACATCAAGAACCACGAACTCCAAAAGAATATACAATAGAAACACCAGACTCCCCCTGAATACAAAAACAATCTCGATCAAGTCTCACTCCCAACTCCCCCTAGACACATTCTCTCCCCCTTTGGCACCAAGGACCAAAAAGATCATCGAGAGGAAGATATGCTATCCTACGTGTCGGTGTCTGGAGGTGGTGTAGTAACAGCAGGTGCTGAAGAACTGGCAGTAGACTGAGCACTGTCCTGCTGCTGCTGAGAAGGTGGCACCGGAGGTGTCCAGGTCCAAATCCGCGGCATCCCCAAAGACTCCTGAGGCTGAAAGAGTGGCGTGTACGGCACAAGCTGAGAGTCTGTCTGAAGAAGGGTCTGCTCAAGCTGTACTGCATACTGGACTACCTCATCATCAGAAGCTGAGTGAACTGACGGAGAAAGAGAGCGACTGGGAGTCCAAGTGAAACTGCCAGAAGGTGAGACTGTCCTGCGTGGAGGATCCTGTCTGGTAGCAAGAGCCGCATCTATCTCCTCACGAGTATAGCCAAAATCAGAGATGTCTGCTAGCCTGGTCATCTCATCAGACGCTGCAACTGTCGTAGTGACCACTGCCTCTGTAGTAGTAGAAAGTGGAGCTGTACCTGAGGCTGTCTGGGCTGAGACTGGAACTGTCTCTATCTCACTGAAGTCAAGTGAACGTGCAGCTAGTGGAGAAGAGAGCTGAGCAGCTGAAGTAGCAAGTCCCTGCCCACGAACTGGAGTTGTATTCATCAAGAAGGCTGACGGTGTCATGAACTGACCAGGTGACAGAAAAGGAAACGAAGACGGTCCTGCCTGAGAGGGACCAGCCTGAGAAGGTCCTGCCATCTCTGTCAGTCCAGCGAAGATCGAGCTCAACAAACCCTGGGAAGTCTGGCCTGAAGGTGTGGCTGGGGCTGAGAGCATCGAAGCAAAGAAACCTGGTGCTGCTGGGGGCTGCTGCAACTGAAAGGCTGGAGGAGGTATCATCGACGGTAGTGGCACTGGTGGGAAAGAAGGCATCCCTGGAATGAACTGACCCACATACCCCAAAGCTGCAGCAAAAGAACCGAAGATAGTCTGGTTGGTCAGCTGAGTGGCCCTGAGAGTGTCAGCAACCTGCCTGGTCAACTCTAAGTGTGTGGCCTCTCTCTGCTCCTGCTGAGCTCTCCACCTGTCCTGCTCCTCAACCCTCCGTCTGAGATGCTCAAGCTGTGCAAGTATGGAGGGGTCAGTGGCTGCTGCTGCTGGAGCTGAGTGTGGTGCTGTCACTGGAACCTCTGGCATCGCCTCTGGTATGTCATGATAAGGCGCAGGTGAGGCGTGTGAGAAGTCCTGGCCTGTCTCCTCTGTAGCTCCGCTGCCACCAGCTCCATCCCCTGCTGTGGACTGAGAAGCACTACCCTGTGAAGCAGTAGCCCTCCTGAGAACTCGTCTGTCTGTGGGGGGTAGGAGCACGTACTCAGAAGTGACCTCAGGAAGTGTAGAGTACGTCTCATAGGACATGTAGCCAGTCATCCAGAGAAGATAGCAAATATAATGTCCAAACGGGAGAACTCTGGAGCCCACTCTCTCTGCAAGGATATCCTCCATCTGACTCAGTATCAGGTCAACAAGATCAAAAGGAATGTGACTGATCAGTGAAAGAATACCCCACTGGAACAAGCAAGAGATCCTGTCCTGGTATCCACCTCTGGGGAATGATGGTCCTGCTGAGAAGTGCCCTGATAGCTCTAGCCTCATGTGTCAATCTGTTGGGCATTCTGCTGTAGTTCTCCGGATACAGAGGAGGAAAAGCAACTGACATATCAGCATCTGGAGGCTCAACTCCTCCTACCGGTCTGCGAGCTGGCCTGACTCCCTCATTAGCGAGCCCGTGGAGGGTCCGCTCAAACGTGTCTGCATTCAGGGCTGCCCTGATCTCCTCTCTGGTCCACCTGCAAGGCTGTCCATTATACATGAACCACACCTCTGACCTGTCCTCAACAATCCAAAGAGTGGAGTAAAACTCTCTGACAATGTGGCTCCTGTACCTCATCGGAGTAGTCAGCAAGGTCTGGAGTCCTCTCATGAAGCTCAAGGACTGTGACACGTCCTTCCCTGCAGCCAAGGAGAGACGAGCTGCTGTAACGTGAGAGTGCTTCGCATACAGCTTGTCCCCCTTGGGGGTCTCCCTCCTGTGATAGGCCTCGCCTATCCTCCTCTGCAGCACTGTCTAGTATCTGGGGCCAGCCTCTGGATCTCTAGCAACTGGTGCCCAAGTCATCCTGTCAACCTGTCTGGCTGCCTTAATGGTCTCCCCCTTGATCTTGAGCATATCTGACTGAAGAAGAGATGGGTAGCCAGAAGCTCTCAGAGCTGCCATCTCTGCTCTCTCTGCCCTCTTCTTCAGAACCTCTGGATCCTGGTCAGGAGGAGTGTCTCTGTAGAATCCTCCAGAGCCCTGACTGTCTGAGCTAGAGGTGGAGCTGGAGCTGGAGCTGTCCTCTGCGGGTACAGCCTGCTGCTACGCAGTCCTCGACGGACCAACCTCAGGGATGGCCGGAGTCTGCTGCGGTGCACCTCTCTGTCTGGTGGACCTCCTCAGGGGTGTCTGCTCCCCCTGGACTGTACCAGCTCTCTCCCTGATCTGGAAACCTGTGCTCTCTCTAGGTGGAGAGTAGCCCTGAAGTGCGTGGGAGATCGCTCTGTCATCTGCTGGGTTGCCTGTGTGAACAGTAACCCTCGGCTTTTTCCTCTTGGGCTCCTCAACAATCTTGGCCTTGCCCTTCCCCCTGTCCTGGTCACCTCTGCCTCTGCCTCTGCCTCTGTCTCTAGCCATATCTGCCAACTGTCAAGCTGCCGCTGACAAGATAGGGCGAGTGAGCTTGGCCCACCAACCCGTCCACTGACAAGCTGACTGCCACAAAGATAGGATCAAGGGCTTGGCCCTAAATCCGTCCACTGAGAACTCTGCACTGCCAACTGTCACTGTCCTCTGGGCTGCTCAACTGACAACTGCCACTGCACGATAGGAGATAGACAGGGTATATGAGTATAGAGTAACCTATTATAACCTACAAGCAAGAATCGTAGGTAAGCGCGTAAAAGTCTATGTGAAACCCTAGCGTTGAGGTGAAGGACACAATGCCGGCAATTAAATGCAAAGGGGAACTACGGCATTGTCGATTATGGGTGGCGACCAACTAGTGCACATATAGCTAAGCAATCGAGTCAATGTGGCACTAATTGAGGATCAACAGCTAGTGACATGATTAAGTGGATGACAATTCGCTCGATCATGACACTAGAGCCTACATGCCGTAATAAAAGATTGAACTTTTACGACGATTACGACATATAGGTGGAAATTCAACTAAACTAGCAATTATATGTATAAGCAATATGCTAGAATTAGATGAATTCCTAAGCAATTATGGGCAAATCATCGATAGAATGGCTCAACATGCCCTAGGTATGGACTCCTGCTACTGTGCATTGCGATCAATCGAGCCAATTTCGCCGGAAAGCAAGAACTTGGTTGGTGACCTCACCGAAAAGAGAGGCGACGACGTCGACGGCGAAGGGCGAGCTTGGACTCGGTCCTCCTCTTCCTGTGCGCGAGCAGCAGCTCGGCGGCGCAGAGGGAGTCGACGGCGGCGGCTCAAGTCGACGGCGAGGCGCGGCGGTGGCGCGGTAGAGCGGCGGCGCGGCGGCTCGGTGAAGTAGTGTGGCGGCGCGCGGGTGAGGTAGAGCAGTGGTGCGCGAGCTAGGGCGAGGTGGAGCGTGGAGCTGCTGGTGGTGGTGTGCGGGCGCGGCGGCGAATTCGTCGGCGGCGAGGGGGCGCGGCGGCGTACGGGCGGTGGCGCGCGTGAGGAACGGCGGCGGCGACGATGATGCACAGTAACAGGGAAAAGTGAAACGGTGTTAGGGTAAAACAGAATGAACGGCCGAGATTGATTAGAGTTTGAATCAATGGCTCAGATTGGAAATGATAACGGTCAAAGTATAGGTCACCGTATGATGCGACGATAGGCACCGTAGGATGCGGTGATCTCCAAGAGCTTGGCGTGGAAGCCACGGTCACCGTATCATACGGTGACTGGCACCGTATGATACGGTGACAGTAAATGTCAGCTCGCAGAAGATCAGGGGCAGAAGCCTCACAGCATATTACGGTGACTACCACCGTATGATACGGTGAACCCTAGAAAAGCTGATTTCAAGGAATTTCTTTCTAAGTCCATACATCTCGCACAAAAACCAAATAAACACCATGCATGGACTAGAAAGGGAACGCTCAAACACTCCTTTGAAAATAGACCAATATAGGTTGCACATAGGCTTATAGTAATTTTTCAATCGGCAAATAAAATGCAACCAATAAGATCAAAAAAAAAAGATAAAACCAAAAGAGGGGTATGTATGAGCCCTTTGCCTATGATCCGTGCAAGTAGATTTAACCTTGAGGATCATTTAGCAAGACTCAATGGGCATGAAGCGCAATTCTTTTCTTTAGTCACACTTCTATGAGATGTGATATCATATTACGAATGAAGCACTTCCTCATAGTGTGACAACTCCTTTGTGATTTCCTATATGCAATGCATGAGACAAGCATATCATACAAATGCAAAAGAAAGTAAATATGCCATGTGATATGCAAGCAAAGTTAAGACAACGCATAAAGGAAACCTACTCAAGGTCAAGTTTGAGCCTCTCTCAAGCTTACTCACTATGAGCCAAACCTTGCCTTGAGTCCTTCATTCCACCAACTCAAGCATCCCCTTGCTCATAGCTATCTTGAGAAAGTTAGACCTTGAACTAATTTTTTGTTCTTTTCTTTTTAGTTATTTACACATGCATGGATGCAAACATACTAGTTCACAAAGGAGCACCTAGCTACCATGCAAGCAATGCAAGAAAAAAAAAACTACTATGATACAAGTTACCTCCTTGAAGAGTAGATTTGTCGATAAAGCACTCAAAGCTTGTGGTGGACGTTCATGAATCATCATCATGGCGCACGGTCCACCACCATCACCCGTCTAGGTCATGGTCTTGGGAGCCCACTCGCACTTGGTCGGCCTCTCAAGGTCAACTATGCATTTGGGCACCCAAATCTTCCTCATCATCCTTCTCTTGTCGGGTGATCCAAGAGCCTTTGCCTTCACCTTGCCCCGCTTGTCTCTAAAGAGCTTGTAGTGTGTATTTCCATGGAACAAGTTAGCGTTAGGCAAAACTTTGAAATTTCTCACTTTGGGACAATTCTTGCTAGTGTGTCCGTCACGGCAACACTTCTCACAATAGTAGTCGTCCGCCATGAGAGGGACTACCCAAGGTGGAATGTCCTCGTCCTTGCCGATGAGGTTGATGGCGGCGGGGTAGGAGCCGAGTCCCTTGTGCCCGGGGTTGTTCACAAGGTTCCGACCAAGTATCTCCTTATGTATGGTCCTTCCCCTCGTGAGCCTCTCGAAGCCGTCCATCACCGAAGCTCTCTCCTCCTTGAGTTGATGATATTCCTTCAATATGTTCTCATCAAGAGAGATGCTCTCAAGAGAGGGAGTTAGTCCATCACAAGTAATATATGAAGAATCGGAAATAGATGAACTAGAAGAAGAAGTGTTACTCTTTTCAAGGATGGATTGGTGTTCCTCCTCAAGAACCTTGAACTTGTCGTTGAGCCTCTTGTGATCAACCTTGAGCTTGTCATAGCTCTCATCCAAGGTTATGAGAGAGGTAGAAAGGTGCTTGAGCTCATCCTCTAGTAACTTGGACTTCTCCTTGAGCTTCATGTGGTCTTCCTCAAGCTTGTCATAGTCCTCATCAAGCGCCTTATGAGAGATGGATAAGTCCCTAAGTTCACCCTCAAGTTGACGGACTCGGAAAGCGGCCACTTCATGTTCCTTCTCCAACCGAGCAATGGTATTGTCTTTTCTCTTGAGCATCTTGCCGGTTAGGAGAATGCTATCCAAGAGTTCCTCATAAGTGGGCTTATCCTCTTCACCAAACTCTTCCTCGGACTCGCTCTTCTCATCCTCATCGCTACTATCATCATCTTTGGCCATCAAGCAAGTAGGTGGTGGAGGTAGAGTCTCGGACATTTTTGTGAGAGCAATGCCGGCCATTTTCTTGCCCTTGGAGGATGAATCATCACTCTCTTCTTCATCATTATCATCATCCGAAACCCACTCTCCAACATAGAGACCCTTGCGAGATGATCTTCTCTTGTCTTTGCCTCTAGAGTTTTCTTTCTTGACAAACCTCTTCCCTGCCTTGTACTTGCTTCTAGGGTCTTCTTCTTCATCATCGCTTGACTCTTGAGTCTTCTTCTTGCTCTTCTTGATTGGCTTCGGGCATTCCTTGGCAAAGTGACCCTTTTCCCCATAATTGTAGCACTCGGCATCTTTCTTGTTGATGAACCTTCTCTTGAAGAAGTTGCTTCTCTTCATGAGGAGTGCTAGATCATTGGGATGAAGTTGCAACAAGTCTTCAACATCTTCTTCAAGCTCTTCATCACTTGAATCTTGAGTCACCACCTTCTTCATCTTCTTGCTTGACCACTCGGATGCAAAAGCAAGATTCTTGGAGGGCTTCTCATCAAGCTTCTTGTCGAGGTTGTAGCTCTCGAAGGCGGTGATCTTCCTAAGTAGCTTGTGGGTGGTGAGGTCTCGCATGTCGGTGTTGAAGAGACATCTGATGAGTGCTCCATATTTCCCCCTTGGGAGAATCCTCATGATCTTCCGCACAAGATCACCATCATCAATCTTGTCCTTCACACCGAGAGAGTTGATATCCTCTACAAGCACATTCAAGCGAGAGTAAGTGCCATTGATTAGCTCATTTGAAGACATGGCAAAGTCATCATATTTGTTCTTTAGCACATAGTATCTTTCCTCTTTCACGTCCGTGGAACCCTCATGAATTTGTTGAATTTGTGTCCATACTTCATGTGCGGTACCCGCGGACTTGACTCGAGCAAAGACCTCTTTAGTGATAGCTTCAAACAAGACATTTTTAGCTTTAGCATTTGCCTTTGCAAGATTCACATGAAGAGTACCAATGGGAGTCCTTAGAGAGACACCGGAACTTGTCACCTCCCATGCGATAGGATCAAGAGCGTCGAGGTAAGCTTGCATGCGAGCTTTCCAATAGGCATAGTCGGTCCCATCGAACGGGGCCGGTCCACTTCCTCCCGGCATCCTTACTCAAGGCGGTTAAGCCCTATTTGAGCAACGAGGCTCTGATACCACTTGAAAGGATCAAGGGCACCGAGAGGGGGGGGGGTAAATCGGTGTGTCAACAATTTCTCCCAAACGTACTTTAGGCGTGAAGCTAGCAAGACTAGATATGGTGACAACAAGAAGCTAGCGATGCGCGCACACAATCTAGTCTATGCAACAAGCAACAACCTAACAAGCAATTCTACCAAGTAAAGAAGAGACAACCTATCAAGCAATTCTACTAGCACATAAGTAAATGCGGAAGCGTAAATGCTAGTAAGTAAAGGAGATAAGGATAGGAATGCTCATGATTTTTCCCGTGGTCTCGGAAGGATGGCGCCTTCCCCTACTCCACGTTGGGTCACTCCCGCCGGAGTCTCGACCCCGTCCCTCCGCTCGATGGCGATCCCTCCTAAAGCACACTTCACCCTCCGAGTGAAGTCGCGGGCACGTCCCGCCGGGCTCGATCCTGGGTACTCTTCCGGAGGTAAGGCTCCGCACGTGATGCGTGCCAAAGGGCGCTCCACTAGTGATGCTTCTTCGCACGGGAAGCTCCAAGACCGTGTACAAACTTGTGTTAGCTTCCACAATCTCCTTGGACAGCTCAACACCAACGTCTAACCGGTCTAGGCCTTGCCATAGACCAAGAGTAACAGCTCAACTTGACTCTCTCAAGCACTCCCTAGCCTAGAGATCAATGGATGCAACTTGTTACTCTCTCAAGCACTAGGATCACTCCAAATCCTTCTCAAGTGCTTCCTCTTCTTGCTCTTGGCTTCTCCCTGTCTTCCTCAACTATTCCAGTGGCCAAGAGAGCCTCAAAGGGGTAGGTAACCAGCTATATATAGGCCTCCAACCTCAAACTAGCCGTTACCAAAAAGCAGTCTGTCCGTACAGTCACCGTAGTAACCACCGTATGATACGGTGACTGTAGCACCGTATCATACGGTGACTCCTTTCTCACCTGCCAGAGCAACTCCATTCTCTGGACTTCATCTCCTGGGTTCACCGTATCATACGGTGACCCCCACCGTATCATGCGGTGACTTCTTCTCTTCAGCTTCCAGCCAACTGCGAAGTCTCTGGAAATCATACGGTGACCACCGTATCATACGGTGACCACCTCACCGTATCATACGGTGACTCAATCTTCTCTGCCAGGTCATCACCTCATCTGGACTTCTCTTCTCGCAGTCACCGTATCATACAGTGACTGGCACCGTATCATACGGTGGCTTCTGCTGAAGCTGATCTTGATCTTCTTCTCGATCCTCGACTCCAACTTCATCCTTCTTGGTTCCTTCACTTCTTCTCTTCTACTCCAAGTGTCCGAGAGACTCACATTTGCATCCAAAGATCTCTACACTATTGAGATCGATTTGCAAAAATAGATCTGGTATCGGCATTGTCATTGTCACACCAAAAGGATCCAGGTTTGAATTCTCATTCACAGTAGAAGCTCATACTAACAATCAAGTTGAATATGAGGCTGTGTTGAAAGGACTACAACTGTTGAAGGACGCCAATGCCGATTTTATTGAAGTTGTTGGGGATTCTTTGCTGATTGTGGGGCAATTGAATGGTGAATATGAATGCAAAGATGAAGTGCTTCGGGGTTATTATCAGAAGTGTCAAGATCTAATGAAGAACTTCAAGCATATCACATTCAGTCATATTCCTCGACAAATGAATTCTGAAGCTAATGACTTGGCTCAACATGCATCTGGGTATCGGCTTATTATAGGTTCTGTTGATAATGAAGCCGATGTCGAGTTGCAAGACTGGAGGGTTGAGATAGTGAATTACTTGAAGGATCCGACCCAGAAAACGTCCAGAGAGCTGCGGTACAAGGCAAGAAAATATGTGCTAGTTGATGATCAGCTTTATTGTAGAACATTGGAAGGGATTCTATTGAAATGTCTGAATGCCGATGAAGCCAAGAAGATGCTGATGGAGGTTCATGATGGAATTTGTGGGACTCATCAGTCGGCATTCAAGATGAAATGGTTGATCAGGAGAGGTGGATATTTCTGGCCTACCATGCTCGAGGATTGTTTTGAATATTATAAGGGCTGTCAGGATTGTCAGAAGTACGGATCGATTCAAAGAGCTCCAGCATCAGCGATGAACCCTATTGTCAAGCCGTGGCCATTCAGAGGATGGGGAATCGACATGATTGGTGAGATTAATCCTTCTTCCAGCAAGGAGCATAAGTATATATTGGCAGCTACGGATTATTTCACCAAGTGGGTTGAAGCAGTGCCCTACAGAAGTGTGGCTTCAAGGGATGTAATTGCTTTTGTTAAAGAGCACATAATCTTCAGGTTTGGTATCCCTCAGACTATCACTACAGATCAAGGTTCTATTTTTATTTCTGAAGAGTTCAGAGATTTTGCTGATGATATTGGTATTAAATTATTGAATTCATCGCCATATTATGCCCAAGCAAATGGTCAAGCTGAAGCTTCGAACAAATCCTTGATCAAGTTGATTAAGCGCAAGATTAGTGATCAGCCAAGGAGGTGGCATACTTCGTTAGCCGATTCATTATGGGCATATCGGATGTCTCGTCATGGGTCAGTACAAGTAACACCATATCAGTTGGTGTATGGGCATGAAGCTGTTTTGCCATGGGAAGTTACTGCCGGATCAAGAAGAGTCGATCTGCAAAATCAACTGACGGCAGAACAGTACCATGATCTCATGATGGATGAATTAGAAGATGTTAATCAGCAGCGGTTAATTGCGTTGAAGAAAATTCAAGATAATAAGGCACGGGTAGCTCGGCATTATAATAAAAAGGTGGTGACTAAGCAATTTGATGAAGGAGATCTCGTTTGGAAAGTCAAGTTGCCGATTGGAGTGCGAGATAATCGTTTCGGCAAGTGGTCACCTAATTGGGAAGGTCCTTATATAATTAGCCGATGCGTGCCCGGTAATGCTTATTTGTTGAAAGAACTGGATGGAGAAGAATTTGGCCGAGCGCTTAATGGAAAATATTTGAAGAAGTATTACCCCAGCATCTGGGTTGGTTCTTAAAAGTGTTCGGATAAATTTCCAGTTGAGCCGACGTTAAGAGCGTCGTCTTCGAGATGGCCGATGTCGATTGGTATCGCCCTTAGGGAAAATATGCAGAAAGAACAAAAGAAGACAATGAAGTTCTTATAGTTTACAAGGGATTACATCATACATGGGAGTACAAAGTTCTTGCACCAAGAATACACACTGCGGCTGCTGTCAAGTGTCAACCAAGTGCTGACACAGGATAGGATGGGTCGTTGCTCCAGCGTACGAGGAGAGGAGCAAATGCATGGACCGCATCACGTCGAAGAAGATGTTATCCCTGAGAAGGAACCTTGTCTGACGAAGAGCATGAGTTCTCCCTCGCAGTCTGAAGAGGAGCCGCCATCTTCAAGGATTAGCTCAAGAGGGATAGCGTCGGGATGAAAGAGATAGGAGAGAAGCAGAAGGAAGGCAAGAGGTCAGAACGTAGATCTGTGAGAAGAAGAGCTCATGGTTGCTTTCTTGCTGTTCAGGATGCATTGGTCAGGCTTTGTGAAAGGGATTTTTATTGCTGGCCATTGTGTTGATGATTTCGGTGAAGGGAGCCGGTCCTTTTATAGGCCAAGATGCGGAAGAAGATAAGGTCGTGGAATAGTGCAAGACCTATTGCAAATTAAAGCGATTGGTACGAATTGTCTGCCGAAGAGGTGCACGCCATGTGAAGACAAAGGTATAGCTCATCAAGTCAAATGTACAGTTTTCACGTGAAGGGTCATTTAGAGGCCTGCAGACATCATGGATGGTGGAACAACCCGGCGCATGGAGATTCCATACCCCGGCTTGGGGGGCATGTGTTGACACCAAAATTTGGACTAGGGCCCGCTGTCAGTAGAAGGTGGAGTGCGCGACGGGTGGGAAAAGATTATGTGCCGAAGTGGTGGCCCGCAGGTTATCATGAAGCTAAAGAAATCCCGAAGCCGCACGCGCCCGTGGGGGATGGTGTGTCCTTTTTTAATCATTTTTTAGATTTTAGAAAGGATTGACCGAGTTGTGGTCAAGTAGGAGTCGTGTTTAAGTCCAAATCGGACTCTTGCCTCGGGTGTATAAATATAAACCCAGGTGCTTGTAATCAAAGACAACCAATACAATCAACCTTTCGGCGCATCGCCACAATTTCTCGACGTGTTCTTCGTCACCCGCGCCCATCGGGGCTCCGGCTTGACTGGATCTCGTCAGGTAAGCGCATCGATCTGATTATGTCGACTTGTCCATGATTAAGATTGATGTGGCTGCTAGTTATCCGGTAATTTAGATCAATCTAGGGTTTACATCGTGCGTCGACTGCATGGAATTGTTTAAGACCTGGTCCAATTCTTTGTTGCGGTTAGTTGACTTGTCCTCGCCGCAGCCTTGTTGCCGATTGCTGATGTCGATTTCTGTTTGATTTGGTTACTCGAGTCACGGTTAAGGTATTTTGTCGATTAGATCTGCTCTTGGTGATTGGGTAGGCAGTTTGACTTGTCCTGTCTGCTTCGCTTAGTTGACGTGTCCTCGGCGAAACAGTTGCTAAGGGTTAGATCTAGTTTACTGAGTACCTGGGACCGGTAGTTGCCGATTATACTTGTATCTGTCGATCGTGTAGAGCAGTTTGACGTGTCCTGTTCTACTTCACTTAGTTGACGTGTCCTCGGTGAAGCGATTGTCAGATTACGGGTATAATTAGTGGTTACTGGTTTAATCGTTCTTTCGGGGTGTTTAGCCGATTGCTTACCACGTTCAGATTTATGCTTGCATGCCTTTAAATATCTTATTGCTCCTGTTCAAGTATAGCCTGAACTCCTTTTGATGATTGTCGATTTACCTTACTGTGTTGCTTGCCGATAGATTTTGCCGATCGCATGCTTTGCCGATTGCCGATTCTGATGCATGCCTTGCTTTTTATCTATCGCGCGAGTATTTAATGTTGCGACATGTCGATTCGTTTATAGCCGTCAGCCGAGTGTTTATTTTATCATCTTTTATTCACTAACATCGGCTGCGGTTACGCATCGGCCTGTCCGGGGCCGATAGTCCGGGAATTTTACACGCTTTTTCTTGTCTTTGTCGATTTGCAGGGAAAATCGACTGGCACGCTCCGGAATTCACCGCGTTCCAAGTTTTGGTCCTGAACGGAGTGAAGCAAATCTCCCAGGCCGCGTGTGCGAGCGGTAGAACACACATTTTACCGTCAACACACTTTTTGGCACGCCCGGTGGGACAGATCAAGTTCTTAGAAGCAGATGGCGTTCGTTCAAGCTGTTGCTGACGATGGTACTTTGCTCGTTGATACAAAGGGCAACAAGATCATGATTCCTGCTCCATTTGTTCGAGATGATAAAGATGCTTCTGAAGTCACTGGCAACAATGAGCTCAATGCTTGGGAGAAGATGTCTTTGGATCAGAAAAAGGCATACCAGAGTTATCTGTATGATTGCCAAGTGAAGTACTTTGAGACCATCAAGATGACACGTGGCAAGATTACATCAGTGTTGGCTTCGCCAGTGGTGATGAGAGCAGAAGAATTGGCTACAATCAAAGCTGCGAAGATGCCAGATCAAGCTCTGTTGGATGAAGTTGTGAATACTGCGGTTCACAAAGCTTTCATTAATCAGTCAGGGGTGCTTGTTAACACTCTGTACAACATGCTCAAGGCATTTGCTGATGGGACCTTGCAGTTTGATTCCGGATTTATGGGGCCATCATTTACTTTACCTACTGCTACACCAGCACGTCCTGCACCTCATGGTGGTCAACCCACAGCTCAAGAAGAGACAAGCGCTGCTGGTCAGCAAAGGCAACCATATGGCATGCCACCAGAGTTGTGGTCTACAAGTGCTCAAGCTCTGGCTGCAGGGGCTGCTCGGGTATCGGCGCCAAGTCTTATTGATGCGCCGTTGTCCACGCAGAAAGAAGCAGGTGGTACAACTCCTGAGCCAAGGATTAGTCAAACACCTCAGACAAGGTATCATTTGGCCCCCAATGTCAATCCTGCACTGTTCAACCAGGAGATACCGCAAGGCTATCACAGAGTGGCAGATTACAGCGAGCACTACACAAGGAGCAACCTGCTCAGGTTCAGTCACAACCGCAGCCATCGTCTCAGATGGCTGGGGGGCAAGTGCAGAATTCATCAGAAGACATAGTTGCCAGGTTGGCTGAAGTCATGAAGGAGCAGTTTGATCTCAAGCCCAAGGAGCAGAGCTTCGTGTATCGACGTCCATATCCAGAGTGGATGGAACAAGTTGCCTTGCCACATCGATACAAGTTGCCAGAGTTTGGCAAATTTTCTGGACAAGATAATGTCTCTACAGTGGAGCACATCAGCCGATATTTGGCACAGTTGGGAGAGGCATCGGCACAAGATGCATTGAAGGTCCGATTGTTTCCTCTGTCATTGTCTGGATCGGCATTCTCATGGTTCACCTCCCTCCCTGCGGGATCCGTGCGGAATTGGGCCGATTTGGAAAAGAAATTCCACTCTTATTTCTTCACTGGCATGGCAGAGCTGAGCATATCAGATTTGACAGCTGTTCGTCAGAAGGCTGGAGAGTCAGTTGCCGATTTTGTCCAAAGGTTCAGAGTCATCCGTGGCAGGTGCTATAACCTGAATCTGACGGATCGGCAAATGGCTGAAATTGCTTACCAAGGTTTGCTGCCTCAGATTAGAGACAAGTTTGCGCCTCAAGAAGTCGATGGCTTGGCACAACTCTTTCAGAAGGCGTCAATTCATGAAGGACGTGTCCAGAATACACGTGGCAGACAGTTTCAAGCGGCTTATGCCGATTATTCTTCTGATTCTGATGACGAAGCTGAAGTTGCTCTTGCTGAGTGGACCAGGAATAAGAAGACTGTTCTCTGTCCATGGGTCAAGCAGAAGGCAGAAGAAAAGAAGTATGACTTTGACATCAACAAAGCCGACAAGATATTTGATCTGCTGCTACAAGAGAAGCTTATTCAACTCCCACCTAATCACACGTTGCCTCCGGCTGAGGAGTTGAAGAAGATCAAGTGGTGCAAGTGGCATAACACTCCCTCTCATCACACCAATGAGTGCAAAGTGTTCAGGCAACAGATCCAATCGGCAATTGAGAGTGATCGCATTAAATTCTCTGGTCAGAAGCCGATGAAGATTGATGGGCATCCTTTTCCAGTCAACATGATCGGTGGATCTGCTGCTTTGATCGGCAAGTATTCAAGGAAAAGGGAGAGGGAAGACAGGAGGACGAGTGATGATGACTTCGATCCACACTGGAACTGTCCGTTCTTCCAGTACTGTTGGGAGCAGGGTATGAAGCTGCCACCAATTGAAGGTTGCCCAGGCTGTAGCAGAAGATCTGGAGGTTTGTACAGGGAAGTTGGTTCTTCAAGCTGAGGTCCTATGAAGAGACCATCATCAAGGGTTTCTGTGCATGAAAGACTTGGTCCTGTCAATCAAGTTGAAGATTGTGAAGAAGATCAGGGTGAGTTCACAGAAGAAGGCCAATGGTGTCCGAGTGGTATTTTTACCAAGACTCAGAAGAGAAGAGTACAGAGGGCACGTTGCCGGGAGCTGAACAAGGATGTGAACCAGAAGGATGATCATGACAAGGGGCCCAAGTCTAAGAAGGTGTGGAGACCAAAAGTCAAATCTCAGGTACATGAAGTTGAAGCTCCTGTCAATATGGTATTTATGCTGCCACGAGAATTTAGCTCTTTGGACATTAATGAGTCGGAAGAAGAAGCTTCTGCCGAGTTGTTATTGGGTCCACAGCAGGCAGTGTTCGAGAAGCCGTCTGGTGTTGATCATCTCCATCTGAGGGCTCTGTACCTTAATGGTTTCGTCAATGGCAAGCCGATGAGCAAGATGATGGTCGATGGTGGTGCTGCTGTCAATGTTTTGCCGATGGCAACGTACAGGAAGATCGGCAAACTGCCTGAAGAGCTGACCAAGACCAACATGACGTTGAGGGATTATGGGGGCAGGAGCTCTGAAGTCAAAGGAGTCACCAATGTCGAGGTCACTATCGGAAGCAAGACCTTGCCGACGACATTCTTCGTAATCGAAGGCAAAGGTTCGTACGCCGTACTGCTGGGTAGGGATTGGATTCATGCTAATTGCTGTATCCCTTCCACGATGCATCAGCTCCTTATCCAGTGGATCGGCGACGAGGTGGAGACTATTCAAGCTGATAGATCGGTAAGTGTGGCTACTGCAGACTTTTTGCCGATGATGGTGGAAAACTTGCCGTGCATATCAGGAACTTACTGGGAAGGTGAAGCACTGGATGTTACCAATGAAGGTGTCTGCATCACAGAAGGATCGGCAACTCCACGGTTGTTATAGCAATTACCGGACCTGGACATCGATCGGCCGACGGAAGCTGAGAAGAAAGAAGCAATCGACAATCAGCTGATCGATGAAAGGGAGGAAGGAAAGCTTGGTCATGGTTTCGTATCGGCCGATGAATTAGAAGAAGTTGATATTGGAGATGGTGACAAGCCTCGGCCGACATTTATTAGTAAGAAGATCTGTAAAGACTTCAGAGAAAAGTTGATAGCATTATTGAAGGAATATAAAGATTGTTTTGCTTGGGATTATTCCGAGATGCCTGGTCTCAGTCGAGATATTGTTGAACACCGATTGCCTATTAAGCCTGGGTATCGGCCGTTTAAACAACATAATCGGAAGATCGATCCAAAGATTTATGATGCTGTCAAAGAAGAAATTACAAAGTTATATGATGCCAAGTTTATCCGACCCTGTCGATATGCAGAATGGGTGTCCAGTATCGTCCCAGTAATCAAGAAAAATGGGAAGATGCGAGTATGCATTGATTTCAGAGATTTGAATAAGGCTACACCCAAAGACGAGTATCCAATGCCGATAGCGGATGTACTAATCGATGCTGCTGCTGGACACAAGATTTTGAGCTTCATGGATGGAAATGCAGGATACAATCAGATTTTTATGGCTGAAGAAGATATTATAAAGACTGCATTCAGGTGTCCAGGAGCTTTGGGATTGTTTGAATGGGTTGTGATGACTTTTGGGCTGAAAAATGCTGGCGCCACATATCAAAGAGCAATGAATTTCATCTATCATGATCTGATTGGTCGATTAGTGGAAATTTATATTGATGATGTGATGGTGAAGTCCAAAACAGTTGAAGATCATATTGCTGATTTGCGGCAGGTGCTGGAGAGGACCAGAAAGTATGGCTTGAAGATGAATCCGCATAAATGTGCTTTTGGTGTTTCGGCAGGACAATTTCTGGGCTTTATTGTTCATGAAAGAGGAATTGAAATTGGTCCCAAGAGCATAGAGTCGATCAAGAAAATTCAACCTCCTACCAGTAAAAAAGAATTGCAGTCTCTGATGGGCAAAATCAATTTTGTGAGAAGATTTATTTCTAATCTTTCTGGGAAGATTGATGCTTTTACTCCTTTGTTGAAGTTAAAAGCAGATCAAGAATTCCGGTGGGAAGCCCAACATCAGAAGGCGCTTGATGATGTCAAGAAATATTTAATCTCACCACCTGTGTTGATGCCACCTAAGCCAGGTATTCCTTTCAAGTTATATTTGTCTGCCGATGACAAGTGTATTGGTTCGGCATTGACGCAAGTACAAGATGGCGATGAAAGGATTATCTTTTATCTCAGTCGGAGATTACTGGATGCAGAGACAAGATATTCTGAGATTGAAAGGTTATGCTTGTGCCTTTATTTCTCTTGCACTAAATTAAGACATTATTTGTTATCCGAAGAATGCACTATTGTTTGCCGGTCCGATGTCGTCAAATATATCTTGTCCGCTCCAATATTGAAAGGCAGACTTGGGAAGTGGATGCTAGCAATTGCAGAATTTGATCTTAATATGAATCTGCTAAAGCTGTGAAGGCTCAGGTATTTGCTGATTTGATAGTTCAGCACAGGGGGCATGACGAAAGTATGGTGGAGCCAGTTCCATGGCGCTTATTGTTTGACGGATCGATTTGCAAAATGGATCTGGTATCGGCATTGTCATTGTCACACCAAAAGGATCCAGGTTTGAATTCTCATTCACAGTAGAAGCTCATACTAACAATCAAGTTGAATATGAGGCTGTGTTGAAAGGACTACAACTGTTGAAGGACGCCAATGCCGATTTTGTTGAAGTTGTTGGGGATTCTTTGCTGATTGTGGGGCAATTGAATGGTGAATATGAATGCAAAGATGAAGTGCTTCGGGGTTATTATCAGAAGTGTCAAGATCTAATGAAGAACTTCAAGCATATCACATTCAGTCATATTCCTCGACAAATGAATTCTGAAGCTAATGACTTGGCTCAACATGCATCTGGGTATCGGCTTATTATAGGTTCTGTTGATAATGAAGCCGATGTCGAGTTGCAAGACTGGAGGGTTGAGATAGTGAATTACTTGAAGGATCCGACCCAGAAAACGTCCAGAGAGCTGCGGTACAAGGCAATAAAATATGTGCTAGTTGATGATCAGCTTTATTATAGAACATTGGAAGGGATTCTATTGAAATGTCTGAATGCCGATGAAGCCAAGAAGATGCTGATGGAGGTTCATGATGGGATTTGTGGGACTCATCAGTCGGCATTCAAGATGAAATGGTTGATCAGGAGAGGTGGATATTTCTGGCCTACCATGCTCGAGGATTGTTTTGAATATTATAAGGGCTGTCAGGATTGTCAGAAGTACGGATCGATTCAAAGAGCTCCAGCATCAGCGATGAACCCTATTGTCAAGCCGTGGCCATTCAGAGGATGGGGAATCGACATGATTGGTGAGATTAATCCTTCTTCCAGCAAGGGGCATAAGTATATATTGGCAGCTACGGATTATTTCACCAAGTGGGTTGAAGCAGTGCCCTACAGAAGTGTGGCATCAAGGGATGTAATTGCTTTTGTTAAAGAGCACATAATCTTCAGGTTTGGTATCCCTCAGACTATCACTACAGATCAAGGTTCTATTTTTATTTCTGAAGAGTTCAGAGATTTTGCTGATGATATGGGTATTAAATTATTGAATTCATCGCCATATTATGCCCAAGCAAATGGTCAAGCTGAAGCTTCGAACAAATCCTTGATCAAGTTGATTAAGCGCAAGATTAGTGATCAGCCAAGGAGGTGGCATACTTCGTTAGCCGATTCATTATGGGCATATCGGATGTCTCGTCATGGGTCAGTACAAGTAACACCATATCAGTTGGTGTATGGGCATGAAGCTGTTTTGCCATGGGAAGTTACTGCCGGATCAAGAAGAGTCGATCTGCAAAATCAACTGACGGCAGAACAGTACCATGATCTCATGATGGATGAATTAGAAGATGTTAATCAGCAGCGGTTAATTGCGTTGAAGAAAATTCAAGATAATAAGGCACGGGTAGCTCGGCATTATAATAAAAAGGTGGTGACTAAGCAATTTGATGAAGGAGATCTCGTTTGGAAAGTCAAGTTGCCGATTGGAGTGCGAGATAATCGTTTCGGCAAGTGGTCACCTAATTGGGAAGGTCCTTATATAATTAGCCGATGCGTGCCCGGTAATGCTTATTTGTTGAAAGAACTGGATGGAGAAGAATTTGGCCGAGCGCTTAATGGAAAATATTTGAAGAAGTATTACCCCAGCATCTGGGTTGGTTCTTAAAAGTGTTCGGATAAATTTCAGTTGAGCCGACGTTAAGAGCGTCGTCTTCGAGATGGCCGATGTCGATTGGTATCGCCCTTAGGGAAAATATGCAGAAAGAACAAAAGAAGACAATGAAGTTCTTATAGTTTACAAGGGATTACATCATACATGGGAGTACAAAGTTCTTGCACCAAGAATACACACTGCGGCTGCTGTCAAGTGTCAACCAAGTGCTGACACAGGATAGGATGGGTCGTTGCTCCAGCGTACGAGGAGAGGAGCAAATGCATGGACCGCATCACGTCGAAGAAGATGTTATCCCTGAGAAGGAACCTTGTCTGACGAAGAGCATGAGTTCTCCCTCGCAGTCTGAAGAGGAGCCGCCATCTTCAAGGATTAGCTCAAGAGGGATAGCGTCGGGATGAAAGAGATAGGAGAGAAGCAGAAGGAAGGCAAGAGGTCAGAACGTAGATCTGTGAGAAGAAGAGCTCATGGTTGCTTTCTTGCTGTTCAGGATGCATTGGTCAGGCTTTGTGAAAGGGATTTTTATTGCTGGCCATTGTGTTGATGATTTCGGTGAAGGGAGCCGGTCCTTTTATAGGCCAAGATGCGGAAGAAGATAAGGTCGTGGAATAGTGCAAGACCTATTGCAAATTAAAGCGATTGGTACGAATTGTCTGCCGAAGAGGTGCACGCCATGTGAAGACAAAGGTATAGCTCATCAAGTCAAATGTACAGTTTTCACGTGAAGGGTCATTTAGAGGCCTGCAGACATGATGGATGGTGGAACAACCCGGCGCATGGAGATTCCATACCCCGGCTTGGGGGGCATGTGTTGACACCAAAATTTGGACTAGGGCCCGCTGTCAGTAGAAGGTGGAGTGCGCGACGGGTGGGAAAAGATTATGTGCCGAAGTGGTGGCCCGCAGGTTATCATGAAGCCAAAGAAATCCCGAAGCCGCACGCGCCGTGGGGGATGGTGTGTCCTTTTTTAATCATTTTTTAGATTTTAGAAAGGATTGACCGAGTTGTGGTCAAGTAGGAGTCGTGTTTAAGTCCAAATCGGACTCTTGCCTCGGGTGTATAAATATAAACCCAGGTGCTTGTAATCAAAGACAACCAATACAATCAACCTTTCGCGCATCGCCACAATTTCTCGACGTGTTCTTCGTCACCTGTTCTTCGTCACCCGCGCCCATCGGGGCTCCGGCTTGACTGGATCTCGTCAGGTAAGCGCATCGATCTGATTATGTCGACTTGTCCATGATTAAGATTGATGTGGCTGCTAGTTATCCGGTAATTTAGATCAATCTAGGGTTTACATCGTGCGTCGACTGCATGGAATTGTTTAAGACCTGGTCCAATTCTTTGTTGCGGTTAGTTGACTTGTCCTCGCCGCAGCCTTGTTGTCGATTGCTGATGTCGATTTCTGTTTGATTTGGTTACTCGAGTCACGGTTAAGGTATTTTGTCGATTAGATCT
The DNA here is from genome assembly GCA_012490785.1 of Eragrostis nindensis. Taxonomy (NCBI): domain Eukaryota; kingdom Viridiplantae; phylum Streptophyta; class Magnoliopsida; order Poales; family Poaceae; genus Eragrostis; species Eragrostis nindensis. The sequence goes on along the minus strand of JAAXCT010001141.1, from coordinate 204,728 downwards.
GCTCTTGGTGATTGGGTAGGCAGTTTGACTTGTCCTGTCTGCTTCGCTTAGTTGACGTGTCCTCGGAGAAACAGTTGCTAAGGGTTAGATCTAGTTTACTGAGTACCTGGGACCGGTAGTTGCCGATTATACTTGTATCTGTCGATCGTGTAGAGCAGTTTGACGTGTCCTGTTCTACTTCACTTAGTTGACGTGTCCTCGGTGAAGCGATTGTCAGATTACGGGTATAATTAGTGGTTACTGGTTTAATCGTTCTTTCGGGGTGTTTAGCCGATTGCTTACCACGTTCAGATTTATGCTTGCATGCCTTTAAATATCTTATTGCTCCTGTTCAAGTATAGCCTGAACTCCTTTTGATGATTGTCGATTTACCTTACTGTGTTGCTTGCCGATAGATTTTGCCGATCGCATGCTTTGCCGATTGCCGATTCTGATGCATGCCTTGCTTTTTATCTATCGCGCGAGTATTTAATGTTGCGACATGTCGATTCATTTATAGCCGTCAGCCGAGTGTTTATTTTATCATCTTTTATTCACTAACATCGGCTGCGGTTACGCATCGGCCTGTCCGGGGCCGATAGTCCGGGAATTTTACACGCTTTTTCTTGTCTTTGTCGATTTGCAGGGAAAATCGACTGGCACGCTCCGGAATTCACCGCGTTCCAAGTTTTGGTCCTGAACGGAGTGAAGCAAATCTCCCAAGCCGCGTGTGCGAGCGGTAGAACACACATTTTACCGTCAACAGGGACAATGGCAGATACCTGCTTATCTAGACTTGAGGTCATTGGGCTCTATCATGCCCAATATCCGGTTCACATCCGCTTGTCTTGAATATCCGCGCTGCTTCTACGGGACGGTGCGTTGGAGGGACAAGATGCTTGTGCTCTTGACGCTCTCATGTTGGAGTTTTCTGTTATCAACGACAATTTGACTGCCTACCATGCGCGTGACACCGGTCAGCCTCTCATTGTAGAGGGTAGAGATGGAAGCCCTGAGGTGTTTTTTCTTGCTGATTTGTATGGAGATGGTCCGAGTGAGCTAATTCACATCAGTAAGCAAAATGATAGTGGATCTTCCGATGAATGGGAGTTCCCAAATACCATATCATTGCCAGGCCAGTATAACTTTTTCACATTGGGTGCAGCAGAGGGTTTCTTATTCCTTCGTGGTGTTCTGCAAGATCAGGATTCATCATCAGATGAATCATCAGAAAATTCAGCTCACTGGGTGGTGGAATCTCCAGATGTGGAATATTTTACACTGGATGTTAAAACATCTGAACTTAAGAAGGTTTGTGGGATGAAGCGATGCTTCCACAGTGTTTATGCATACTTTGGCTTCCCACCACCGTTGGCAACACCAAGCGTATGAAGTGGTAAGCTTGTCACTGTACTTTTTGCAGATATTGGGTAATCCTCTCTCATGTTTAGTGGTAAAACTACTTTCTCTGATCCTAAAGATCATAAACAATGACAAAGTGTCCAGTATAACATTTTGACTAAATATAATTAGAGATATATATTAGTTTAAACGGCAAGTGCTGGTGTGTTATGAAAGTTTTTTTTTTGTGATTACTCTTGTAAATCTATATTGATTTTTAGCAATTAATGGTCAAAGATGCAAAAGTTTGACTTAGGACAAAGCTAAGTGGACTTATATTATGGATCAAAGGTAGTAGTTTGTTATGTTGCGACCATGGTTCGCCATACTGCTTATTATGCAGCGGTAGCTTACAATTTTTTGTCCTGTTTTGTCACTGTCGAATTACAGCCTCATGATTGATTGATCTGCTTATGTAGTATATCTCATAATTCTTAAAAATTCACTGGATAAACATTTGCCCAAACTACCATCTATATCTTGCATCCTTTGTCGAAACAACTTCTCTTATGGCAAGATAAAATGGAGTAATATCTTTTATTGTTGGTTGTCCGTTAATATGCCTATGAGCATATATTTTGTTCTTGTATTTTGTATGGACTCTTTGAAAGTTTATATTATTTATCACCATTTTAAAAGTAGACCATGTCGAATAAGTTTTTTTTTTTAGTAGCTAGAATTCTTGTTGAAGTTAATGGTGCTGAGTATACATGTTCTGACTTTGAGTCCAGAGTCGCATCGGGAATTTTTTTATTCATGATCATATTCTATAAATTGCTACTCATTCATGGTTCAGGGCCCCAACCCAACCGAAATTGTGGCAAGCTCATGACCGTTCTTAAGATGCCATTGATGGTCAAGTAGTACCCAAGAAAGACACCTTTCGTTACTTGGGATCGATGTTACATAAGGATGGAGATATCGATGACGATGTCAGTCATAGAATTACAGCTGGATGGTTGAAGTGGCGTCAAGCGACAGGTGTCCTTTGCGACACAAAAGCTAAAAAGCAAATTCTACAGGACAGCTATCCGACCTGCTATGCTGTATGGAGCAGAATGTTGGCCAACTAAAAGAAAGCATATCCAACAACTAAGTGTAGCAGAGATGCGTATGTTGCGACGGATATGTGGCCACACAAGAAGGGATCGAGTCCGGAATGACGACATACGTGAGAGATTAGAGGTGGCACCAATTGAGGCGAAGATTGTTCAACATCGCTTGAGATGGTTTGGACATGTGCAACGAAGACCGGAGGAGGCGCCTGTACGTAGTGGGGTAATACGTCGTCCCGAAAATATGAGGAGAGGCAGAGGTCGACCACCATTGACATGGGCAGAGTCGGTGAAGAGAGACCTGAAGGACTGGAATATAGCTGAGGAGCTAGCTATGGATAGGAGAGAGTGGAAGCAAGCTATCAACGTGCCGGAACCTTGATTTCTCCAATTTTTTTAATTCTTTTTAAAAAAACCCTTTTTAAAAAAAATTCTTTTTTTCTCTTCTTTCCTTTTTATCCTGTTTTGCCCTTTCTCGTTTTGGTTGGTTTTGCCTCTCTTGTCGGTTCCTGCAGGTCCATCTCTAGCCTACCCCAACTTGCTTGGGATAAAAAGGCTTTGTTGTTGTTGTTGTTGTTGTCTCATACTGGTACAACTGTAGCATCTGTTCATATGGGTGCACACTCACTCGCTCCAGCAACACACCTACACACCCCACGCATACAACCAGACCTACAACTACACACAGCATCAACAGTCGCGTCTTTCGAGAGATCATCGAATCATCAAAAATCGACAGGCTCTAATGCGCAACGAGGGGCGTCGCACTCTTTTTGTGACTCCACGCGTGAGGTGGCGCCTGCAAATTTTATTATGGGGACAAGCCCCGGTGACAACGTCAAGGTCGATTCCTGTGAACCCACGACCGGGTAAAGTGGCCAGTGCCGACTATACCACTGAGCCACAGGCTCGTTCTCATTCACACGGGTGGAGCTTCATTGGAGCCAAAGGTGGCCATAGCCCCCCCTAGGTTTTGCAAAATTGCATTGAAGTCCTTTATTTTTCTATGTAAATGAGAGAAAAGAAGCAAATTTGGTCCCCTTGCAATTTTTCTTAACTGAATGCACCCCCCCCCCCCCCCCCACCGGGGGAAGATGTTCAAGCTCCGTCACTGCATTCACATGCTCTATTGCTCTTGGTGGTTTAGGATTTCTGTACCTTTATTTGTCATTCACGTATTATGATATTTCTCCACCTATCACAGGAATTGTGCAAGTAAAGATTTGTGTTGCATCATGTATGGTCGTGTCTTCTCAGTTCTAACTAAATATATTTTCTTCATTTTATGTCTAATGTACGTATTATGAAGCAGGGACTGACCTGATGTGCTTGCTTTTGGGGTCTTATTTTGATCATTCATCTGGATGTTAGTGAGGAGGAATAGTGGAGGGTCTTGCTGGTGCTGCACTTCTGGAGAGACACTTTCTGGACTTTGGTAATTTGCTACGCGTAAAAAACTAGTAGTAATTCTGTAGTTTAGTTATGTCTGCATTAGTAAATGTAATCAGACGTGTTATCATGTTAATTGTTAAATCTGTTGAACACTAATATGAATCACTGTATTACTGTTGCCCAGTTCGACTGCAAGCGTTATGGGATTTTAGATGAAAATCTGTTTCCAGATTTCGAATGCTCTTTCATTGTATTGATGTGGGTTTCCGTTTCAGTTCAGTCCTTGAATTTTTTTAATTTTTTTATTTTTATTTTTTGTGTTGTTGTGACAGGTCCTCGGCTGTTCTGAGGATGGTCTCATTTTAGCATGGGCCTTATTTGTTAGAATGGGCTGATCCCTCCCAATAGAACTATTTTCGTTGGCGACTAGGCGTTAGATGTCCGGCCCACATAAGATGGGCTCATAGTCTGGCCCAATGTTCTATTTGTGAATTGTACCGGTTGTAGTTCTGGTTTAATCGGTATCGACGGGTGATATTGTTAAGACTTTGTTAATGATCAACGGGTTGAAAAATATCATATGTTGAGATCCAAAAAAAAAAATCATATGTTGTTAAAGGCTTTACGTTTCAACCTCTCTAATATGTCAAATATCTCAAATCATGCTGCCATAATCATTTTCAGGAAGTCACCCCTGACCCCGAGGTAAACTGTGGCGATGTCATCGTGCTGGAAAAAATACCACGGGCTTCATAGTAATCTCAAGCCCTCCATGTTAGAGAAACTCCAATAGAAACCTCCTACTTCAGGCTCAACTCAACAGGGTCTCTACTCGCTTATTTAGGTCCTTACCCTAGGGAGACCTCTAAAATTTCCTTCCAAGCCCCTTCTCCCACAGGTCCGCTAGACGGCCCCTAATCGGTCCCGCGCACACTCCCCAGAGGCTCCCGTCGTTGTGACACACGCTCCGGCTGCCGGCGCCTCAGACCCGGCCGTTCCCGTCGTGGATCCAGCCACCCCCGCAGCGGATCCAGCCACCATCTCGGACCTGGCTGCCCCCGCCTCAGACCCAGCTCTGGGAAGCGAGGTCGGCGTGGAGAGGCAAGCAACTTGCGGGCAGGGAAGGAGCAGGGAGGGCCATGCAGCACGGCCGCCGAAGACCGAGAGGGAGAGGGAGAGGGAGAGGGAGGGGTGGGGCGGGGCCAGCACGGCAGCCAGAGAGGCCGAGAGAGAGAGAGAGAGGCGTGGCAGGGGGGAGCGCGGCGAGGTTGCTGGAGAGGAAGAGATAGAAGAGAGAGGAATTTGTGTGGGAGTAAAAAAAAAGCTGAGAGGATGACAGATAGGTCTCATCTAGCTAGGAGCTGAGGTATAGAAATATTCCTTAGCAAATCACCGTAACCAGGTAAAGTTAGGAACAGCATTTTGTTACCGACTTTTACCCCGCCGATTCCACATCGATGCGTGCCATCATCCAGGCATGGAATCAACGAAGTGTCGCTGATTCATCGCGAAAAAAAAAAACCCGAAGTGTCGCTGATTTTCTCGTGCACGTCACCCCGGCCCAACAAAACCGACCGACCCAGCCGTGTCAAACACGAGCCGGTACGATGAGGAGTCCCGGGAGCTCACGCACACGGCCCCGCCCGGACCCACAACTAGGCCCAAGCCGAACAAAGCGGCCCCGCGAGCGACGCCAGCCACCCAGCGTCGTCCGTCCGATCTGGCCTCTCTTGACCGCTGAAAGCCCCTCCTAATTAAACACGAAATTAGAATCTGATTACGCCTTTTTTGTGTTTCCGTAATGCCCCCGATTTGCAGCAGCTGCCGCTTCCTGCTGCGCTACTAGACGCCTCGGCCCTCCGCCCCCTCTTCGCTTCGCTTCCACTTCTCCCTTCCCCCTTCCCAACCCAAACCCATCACAACTCGTTCGGCCCCCCCGTGTCGCCTGCTCGCACTGGCCACGACCAAACCCTAGGCGCCGCCGCCCCCGGGGCCCCCAGGTACGTCTCCTGCCAGCTCGCCGGCGAGATTAGGCCGCCGCCGCCGCGCTCGGCCGATTCGCGCTCTAGGGTTTGTTTGTTGTTCCTCGCGGATTTCGGTTCAAGGCGATTTAGTTTTTTCCGTTGTCGTTGTTGGTGCGTGGTGATTGGATCAGGGTCGCTCTCAGGGAGCACGAGGAGGAGGAGATCGGTGAGGAGATAGAGCGGGATTTATGTCCCAGCGAGGGGACAGGGGCGAGGGGCACGCCAGGAGAGGCCGGTCCAGCTTCGGCGGCCACCGCGGAGGCGGCGGAGTCGGCGGCGCAGGCAAGGGCGGCGGAGGCCCCTCCGGCCAGCCTCCTCTCTCTACCAACCGCAGGTAAATTGACTGGTTCCGGGCAATTTTGTGACCGATTGGTTTTTGATCTCAGCTGGGGAGGTAGGGTTTTGATGGGACTTTGGATCTTGGTTGCAGCTTCAAGAAGCCTGGCAATGGCCACGGCGGGCACCAGAGGGTGTTGAGCCAGCCCGACACCACCGGCTTCCAGCCTGCCCCTGCGCCCGGTCCTCTACAGACTCCGGCACGCCCCCCACCTGCTCCACAGAACGCGGCAACACATGTTCCCGTCGCAGCGCAACGGCCACAACACCATGGTGAGTGTCTCACGCCCTATTCTGCTATCTGAATTGCAAGCAACGGTGCGAAGTGTGACTTGATGTGTTTATTTGATTGGTTGCGCATGTGTTTGAACTGAACAGATCCGCATGTGCCATCATCATCACCTGCTAGTGAGAATCCGGCCAGTATGCAGTTGCCAAAAAGTACTCATGCTGCCCCCAGGGTCCCACCGAAGAGCTCCATCCCACCGGTTCCTCAGGGAGCATCGAAAGGTTTGGCATTATTTTCATCGCATGTTAGAATCTATTACATGTATTGCATGTTCGTGTGACTATCCAATTGCATATCTTGAACGGACAGCACGTCGTCCTTGCTTGTTTGTTTCCAGACCTGTTTTTAACACATGATTAGGTTTACCGACTTATGTTCCTGTTGTTTTCCTTCTTCTCAGGGGAACCATCCAAGGGATTTGCTAACTTTCAGTTTGGTAGTATAAACATTAACGGGATTCCGGTATGTTATGTTATCCTTTTTTTTCTGCAGATTGGAACATGAATTTTTTTGTAAGAGGTTTCTGACTTATCGTTTTAAATAACTTTTGTGTAGCAATTTCCTGCTAGGACAAGCTCAGCTCCTCCAAATTTGGATGAGCAAAAACGTAATCAGGTATCCCATCTTGTTTCACTAAAAAAATGATTATATGATATCTGTTTATTATTATTATTTAATTTTTCATTTTCAACTTGTAACTGTTTTTGTGTCAGCTTAGTGCTTGTTTAATTGACAGCTTTTAGCTAAACCATGCACAAATCTTGTTGCAATTTGTGAGCTTTTGCTTGTGTTGTCAATCTTTCTTTGACCTGCATTCTTATCTTTCTACTTTTCTTGTAAATTCTGCTCCTGTTTAGGCACTTCTGGAGGAACTTAAAGCTGCACCTTCTGCGCCTGCACAACCAGCTCTTAAACAGCAGCTGGTTCATCAACAACAGCAGCCTCCGCCTCAGCCGCCGCCTCCGCAGAAGCAACAACTACAGCCACAGCAGCTGCCGCAGAAACCTCAGCAACACCAAACTAGAAAGGAAGTTTCCGGTTCTAGCCAACCTAACTCGGTCAATCCTCACATTCCATCTCAAATTAAGAGAGATGTGCATGTTTCTCCTTCTGTCCCCAGTGTTGCACCTCTGAGGCCTACTGTTCAGCAAATCCCTGGTGTGCCCATTTCGATTCCATTTCACCACCAGCAGCCACAGGTTCCCTTGCAATTTGGTGGCCACGGTCCACAAATGCAAGCACAAGTTGTTGTGCCTAGCTCCATGCAAATGTCAATGGGATTGTCAGGAGGCAATGCGCCTCCAGTTCCACAGCAGCTATATGCCCCCAATATCCAGCACCATCAATTGCAGCAGCAAACAATGATGCATCAAGGGCAGATGACCTATGTTCCTTCAGCTGCTCATCAATTCCAACCTCAGTTGGGCAGCATTCCTATGAGCATCGGACCTCAATATACTCAACAGCAGCCAAATAAGTATGTTGCTCCTCGGAAAACTACGGTCAAAATTACTCATCCAGACACTCATGAAGAGTTGAAGCTTGATAAGAGGATGGAACCTTCCGGGCAGAGGCCACCACAAGCCCAGCCAGTTGGTGGTTATGCTCCTCATATGGGTTACTATAATCAACAACCTAACTCCTACGGCCAGTCAGCTATCTATTACCCTCCTAGTACTGGTGTCAGCCAGGTTCCTACTGCATCCTCAGGTCCTAGGTTCAGTTATCCAACTCAATCTGGGCAAGTAATGCCGTATGTCAGCCCATCTGTAGGACCTTCAGTGTCTGGTCAGTCTCAAATCACAGTTAAGCCATACTCTGGTGGCTTGCAGACGGAAAAATCTGGGACACATTCAGTCACGATAAGTGCACCGCCAAGTAAATCAGATGCACTTAAGTTAAACCCAGCTGAGGATGCTGCACCAAGTGGGCAGAAGAAGGATAATGAAGTTGTTTCTGTTTCTGGGATTGCTGTCTCTAATAAATCAGAACACGAGAAGGAGAGTAAAGTTCAGTCGGTTACAGAGAAGCGTCCCACGGTGGTAAGCCAGCCCGCACCAATTCAAGGGGCTAAACCAGAAACTACAGCAACAGCATCTCCTGTTTCAAATTCAGTCTCACCTGTGTCTGTAGCTGATGGGAAGAACAAAGACACAATTCAAAGGACTGGGTCATTTAAGGATAATAAGAAAAATGCCTCTAGAAAAGACGCCAAGAATTCGTCTCAACAGCCAAAGGCATGCTATTTTCTGCACACTTGTTTCTAACAAACGATATATGTGGTTTTGCCTGGTTTTGCATATTCCTTATCATGTATGCATGTTGTATTTGTTCAGGTAGTTCCGACCGCTGAAGATATTAAGGTGCAAACATCTGTAAAGGATGTAGATGATGCTGATGATCACCTGGAAGTGAAGAACTCTAACAAATCACCAGAGGCTGATGCAGCTGAAGTTGACCATACACCAGCAAATGGTATGCACTTTATATTTTCAGAATTGCATGGCGCGCCTTTTGTTATTTTAACTCACTTCCATTCGCAGCTTCTGATGTTCCTGGGACAGACGAGAGTTCTACCAAACCAGCTTCAGAGGGTATTGGTGAGCCCCAAGGAGCAGAAAAGTTTTCTGTTTCTGCTACGGAATGTGAGGAAACCAAGCAAACTCACAGAGTTTCTGCAGATCCTGACATGGATAATATATCTTCTGATGTTACTGACCATGAATCGCCTGACGTGAGTGAGCAGGCATCAACAGTGACTTCTAATGCTGATAAGCCAGATGTAGTACCTCTTGTAACTGTTCAGGAACAATTGCCGAAAGATTCAGCACTGTCTGGATCTGAGGAACAAGTTATGACAAATAGCTCAACGAAGAATTCTGAAGCTTCATCAGATTTTCTTGGTGGCAATGCTGTGGCTGTGACTTCTGAAGCTTCAGAGTCTACTGTTGAGAGTGCCAACGATATGGGTGAATCAGATATAAGTCCGGAGGCAGGCCCAGGTGCTTCTAATATTTCTCAAGTCACATCAGAGGTGTCACAGAAATCTGAAAGTAAGATAAATGATGAACAGGGTGCTGCACCAACAGCTTCAGTTCGACCAGTGTCAAGGGAAAAACCTATTGCTGAGCTTACCAGGACTAAGTCCACAGCTGGGAAGACGAAGAAGAAAAGGAAGGAAATGCTTTCTAAAGCTGATGCTGCCGGGACTTCAGATCTTTATAATGCATACAAGGGACCAGAAGAGAAATTAGGAAGCAGTGGTACTGCAGAAGGTGATGACAGTTCGTCAGTAGTTAATGCAACCAATGTGGTGCCTGATGAATCAGAAAAGGAGGTCAATACATCTGAAGATGATGGCAAAAAAAAAGTGGAGCCCGACGATTGGGAAGATGCAGCAGACATGTCTACTCCCAAGTTGCGAAGTTTGGAATCTGGGAATCTGGCTGATGTCACACATGTATCAGATTCAGATACAACTGAAGCCAACGGCAAGAAGAAATACTCACGGGATTTTCTGCTTACTTTGTCACAGTACTGTACTGACCTTCCTGTGGGATTTCAGATGAGTGATGCTGCCAGTACTCTTATGAATAGTTTGGCAGGAAAGTCGTATGTTGTTGACCGTGAACCTCATCCTAGTCCTAGGCCAGCTTCCCGTGGTGACCGCCGAGGTGGTGTGATGGCTGACGATAGGTGGACGAAAGTTCCTCTCAGTCCTGGTCGTGATGCCCACATGGACATGACAAATGGCCCTTCAATGATCAATTATCGTGGTGCATCAGGAGTCAATCATGGTGTTTTACGGAATCCACGCGGTCAGCCATCAAATCAGTATGGTGGTGGGCTTCTTGGAGGACCTATGCAATCCATTGGACCTCAAATGTCTCGAAGCGGCTCTGATGCAGATAGATGGCAGCAAAGGGGTCTGATGCCTTCTCCTGTAACACCAATGCAAACAATGCACAAAGCAGAGAAGAAGTACATTGTTGGCAAAGTTTCAGACGAGGAAGAGGCAAAGCAGAGACAACTTAAAGGCATTCTTAATAAGCTGACTCCACAAAACTTTGAGAAACTGTTTGCGCAGGTTAATGAAGTCAACATTGACAGTGTGGCAACTCTTACTGGGGTCATTTCACAGATATTTGACAAAGCTTTAATGGAACCAACTTTCTGTGAAATGTATGCTAATTTTTGTTACCATTTGGCTAGTGCCTTGCCAGACTTTAGTGAGGACAACGAAAAAATCACATTCAAGAGATTGCTTTTGAACAAGTGCCAAGAGGAGTTTGAGAGGGGTGAGAGAGAAGAAGCTGAAGCTGATAAAACAGAAGAGGAAGGTGAGATTAAACAAACCAAAGAAGAAAGGGAGGAAAAGAGAGTCCGTGCTCGAAGGCGCATGCTTGGAAACATTAGGTTGATTGGAGAATTGTACAAAAAGAGAATGTTGACCGAACGGATTATGCATGAGTGCATTAAAAAGTTGTTAGGAAACTACCAAGATCCTGATGAAGAAAACATTGAAGCGCTATGCAAATTGATGAGTACAATTGGAGAGATGATAGACCATCCAAAGGCGAAGGAACATATGGATGCCTACTTCGATATAATGCAGAAGTTGTCAACAAGTCAGCAGCTGTCTTCTCGTGTAAGGTTTATGTTAAGAGATTCAATCGATCTTAGGAGAAATAAGTGGCAGCAGAGGCGTAAAGTTGAAGGGCCTAAGAAGATTGAGGAGGTTCATAGGGATGCAGCTCAGGAAAGACATGCTCAAACGAGTAGGCTAGGACGAGGTCCATCTAGTTCTGGTTCAAGAAGAGGAGCACCACCTATGGATTATGGTCCACGTGGCTCAGCAGCATTAGCATCCCCAAGTTCGCAGCAGGGGAGCATTCGAGGAATGCCTCCACATTCACGTGGATTTGGTTCCCAAGACATTCGGTTTGATGAAAAGCATTCGTTTGACAGTAGGACTGTTCCTCTTCCCCAGCGTCCTGTAAAGGATGATGCTATCACTCTTGGGCCTCAAGGTGGCCTTGCTAGGGGAATGTCTATAAGAGGACAGCCACTAGTATCAAATGCTGAGCTTCCTTCTGTTGTTGACCATCGGAGGACCGTGTCTGGTTCTAATGGTTTTAACTCGGGGGCTGATTGGACATCTTCAACTGGAAGGGAGGATCCTGGCTCAAGAACCCCAGATCGAACATCTGGTAGATCAGCATCTTCTATTCAATCTACCGGACCTTCACACAGACCTGCTAGCCAGGAAGGCCGTTCAGGGAATAAATCTTACACTGAGGATGATTTGAGAGAAAAATCTGTTGCCGCCATACGAGAATATTACAGGTAAATGCTTTTTAGTGCAAATATTCATGTGGGTTCTGCTATTTCATGAAATATGTTTCAGTGACTGCTTGTTCAGTGTTATATATATGTTTCTGTGAACTGCTTTTCTTTTCTGTGCTGATATTTCTTAATCTGAGATTTGTTGTCATATGTTACCATATATGAACTTTTTAGTGCAATTAATACTTTTTAGTGCAAATATTCATGTGGGTTCTGCTATTTCATGAAATATGTTTCAGTGATTGCTTTTTTTCAGTGTTATATATATGTTTCTATGAACTGCTTTTCTTTTCTGTGCTGATTTTTCTGAGATTTGTTGTCATATGTCACAATATAGTGACATCCTGATAGTTACATCCTAAGATATCTGCAAAATTCTGTTTTCTTACTATAATCTTATAGATTCTTTGGGGGCTTTTTTTTCTACTTTTTCATCTAGTTACACTTTTTTCACTGCTGATTGTTCTGGTTCCCTTGCTCAGTCATGAATCAAAACTTATAATTCTTTAGTTCTGTTTTTCTGCTAACATATGTCTCGGTTTGGGCAGTGCAAAAGATGAAAAGGAGGTTGCATTGTGCATTGAGGAGTTGAATGCTCCAAACTTTTATCCTTCTGTAGTATCGCTTTGGGTAAATGATTCCTTTGAGAGAAAAGACATGGAGAGAGAGTTGCTGGCTAAACTCTTTGTCAGCCTTTGCGGTGGCCGACATAATTTGTTGAGCAAGCGACAACTCATTGACGGGTAGGTGTTTTTCGTTATAACTCTTGTATATTTCCATCCTTGCTTGACGACACGCCAAAGGACAAATCGTAGTTTGAAAATGGATTCCACTATTTACTGATTATATTATTACTTTGCAGACTTGCGTCTGTTCTTGCATCATTGGAAGATACCCTAAGTGATGCTCCAAGAGCCACTGAGTACCTTGGACGACTTCTTGCAAGGTTTGTTCAAGAAAACATATTGCCCTTGCAAGAGGTAGGTAGATTGATTCAAGAAGGTGGAGAAGATCCAGGGTACCTTGTGCAAGGTGGTATTGCAGCTGATATTCTTGCGGCTGTTCTGGAATCTATCAAAGAAGAGAAAGGGGATTCTTTCTTGAATGAGGCCAAGTCAAGCTCCAATCTGAGGTTTGAGGATTTCAGACCGCACCATCTTAAGCGATCTAAGTTAGATGCCTTCATGTAGGCAAAATTCTTGTTACCAGGCAAGTCTGCTAAAATTTTGGTGTATTGAACATTATATATCCAGTTATATAAATTATATTGCACTTTGGTCTGAGAATCCCTCGTATACGACCAGCTCATATAAATTTATGTTCTGAACAACTATTCTGATGGTAACAGATTACCAGCTCATGGGTGGTCACCAAGAAGGCTACTTTTGTGCACCCAAGTACCGAACTAGTCTTTTTGATGATAAGCTGGAGATGTCCATCAGATTCATTCCATACTGTCTGCACAACCATTTTATTTGTGGAGCTCGAAGGCTGGTTATCAATTTTGTTCATAGTTGGTGCTGGTTTTAAGTTATTATTGCCGAAGGGCCGATGATGCTGTTGGCTGAAGCAGGTAGTTAGCCCCTATAAGAGTATCAGGCAATTTTTTGCGATTTGTTGGTAGTATGGGGGACACTAGATTGAACTCATCGCCCCCTTCGGGCTTCTGACCAAATATTTGTTTGTGATCAGACTACAGTCGGTTAACTTAGCGGCATTTTCCCGATAGCCACTGTTTCGCGTACTGTCCTAGTATTATATCTTGTTCAAATCATCTTGTAATCTTCCATCCTTTTGCTCTATTGTGTATATATAATAACGTTCTCCCTAAATTCGCCTTGATACGTTGTTCGATCATCTTCGGGACTGAAGGATATGATCTGTGTGGATGGTGCGTACATGATAAGTTTCGTTAATAATTAAAAGGTGGTATGTATAACCTGGGTGGTAGTCTGAAACTGCTAAATGCGCAACGCGTAGAAATCTGGTAACTGATGCCGAATTGAGTTTACTGCCTTACCGATGTTTGGTTGGTGTGACATTAATGAATCATATAGTGTAATTGTCTAGAAATTAAATCTAAGCTGCAGTTTCGTTGCAGGATGGGCATATTGTGAGAAGCGCAGATACTGTGGCTGAAACTTGTATTCTTCAGTCATTTCATCGTAACAGACTTTAGAGTTCTCATTCTTATTCTATTTAGACTGTTAAATGTGCAAATGAGTAACTTAAATGTATGGTCATAACAACTCCACCTGGATGTTGGAAGAAAATATTTTTCCCCTCAAACTCATTACCCACTTTAGTTCGGCACATTGAACTGATCCCACTTTCTCAAGAAAAATCTTGTGATTTACTACACCCGTTTTCAAAATCATGACGTTCGGGGACACGGCATCTTAGTTCATTTCGCGAAATGAACTAAGATGCCGTGTCCCATGGGGAGGCGGCGCGGGTGGGCACAGGCGGCGGCACGGGCGCGCGGGAGGGGTGGCGGCGCGGGCGCGTGGGAGAGAGTAAGAGAGAAAAAAAAGAAGAGAGGAAGAGAGAAAAAAGAAAGAAAATGACTGTTAAGCCATACTCCTATGTGGGACCCACCTCGCCACGTAGGACATGACCGCTCTCAAAACCCTCAGGGAGGTAAATTGCACCGGAATGATGAGTTTAGGGTATCAGATACCTGGTTTTATAGTTGGAGGTGAAAATTACGCTACCTCCAATAGTTGAGACAAATTAGACTTTTCACTTTTCTTTCACATCAAAATGACTAATACCGCATGCCATCCAGGACCCCTCTATCGCGAGACGAACGATGAGATTAGCGGCGATATGGTCTGTCATCACGGCCATCATTACTCTTAGATTCGTCTCGCGCCCCCCCCCCAATAGTAAGATTACTTAGAGTTCGGATTTTATAGAACCGAACGCCTTAGACTCTCTTTTTAAAAGCTGACTAATCCGCATGCCATAGGCCCATCTGACTCGATACAGATCCAGCTCATATGGTCGTCAACGGCCCATCTCTTACTTTTCCGCGCCCCCCATTCTTCCAGTTCGGATTATTAGCCCAGCAACTCCACGAGTCTGTCCCCACGCCCCCAGTAACCCATTCCCATCCGCCCGTCGCGGGAGGTCGGCGACCGGATGGCCTCGCCGTTGCGACACCGCCACCGCGCTGCCGCCACCACCAATCGGGCTTCTCACCGACGACATCCTCGCGGATATCCTGCTCCGCCTGCCCACCCTCGCCGACGTCGGCTGCGCCGCCGCCTCATGCGCCGCCTTCCGCCGCGTCGTCGCCGGCCGCGCCTTCCTCCGCCGACTCCGCTCCGTACACCGGGCCCCCATCCTTGGCCTGGTAATCGACTCAAAGATCAAACCCACCAAGCCGCCCCACTCCTCCGCGCCCTACGCGCGAGCCCTCGAGGCGGCCGCCGACCTCTCGTTCACCTTCCTTCCCTCCCACTACCGCTGGCACGTGGCTGACGCCCGCGACGGCCGTGTCCTATTTTACCGCATCGTGATGGATCAGCTCGCGGTGTGCGACCCTCTGTCCTGGCGATTCTTCGTGCTTCCCCAAATCCCCGAGAACCTGGGCTCGCACCGCTGGGATCTCGATCAGTTCCTAGTCCCCGCCATTGGTGAAGAGACGGAGACGTCGTTCAGGGTGGTCTACATGAGATATGTGTTCCGGATCGGGCAGCTGGTCGCCTTCGTCTTCTCTTCAGCCACAGGGCAGTGGAGCAGTTTAGCCGTGGGCGACCTCGTGCAGCCCCCTTGTAAGCTGGCCACCCGCCGTTACGCGTACGGCTCCTTCTACTGGAAGGTGACTGGGACTGATAATCTGCTTGTGCTCGACACACGGTCCATGGAGTTCTCCTTGATCCAGATCCCATCTGTCCAAGAAGAGTACAGTCTTGCCATTGTGGAGGCCGGGGAAGGCAGGCTTGGGATGTTCACTGTCGACAACAGCGTGATTTCTGCTGTGTCTCACCTTATTTACGCAATTCAGGAAATCAACGAAGATGGCACGAGCAGGTGGCGGTTTGAGAGGAGAATCAAGTTGCCTCCCCATAATCTTTTCATCATTGCAGATGCAACGGATAGGTATTTACTCCTCAGTGGGACTCCATGGAATTCACGGCTAGGAACTCCTGCGAATGACATCCAAAATCGATACTTTTCCTTTGATTTGGAATCTATGCGGATTGAGACAATTCATGTCTCGAGAGTGGGAGACCTTGAATGTCCCATATTGTATGCTGCTTTTCCACCTTCATTGTGTCTACCTAGCCTATAAAGCGGTAAGCTTGTTCTCTCACTTTTCCTTTTATGTTTTGATTCGTAAGCAATGTATGCTGCTCGTGTGATACAGGAATTTCTGTAAGGTTGTTTGATAGTCTGATGGTTGGTGATTTGGGACATTTACAGCCTTACATATATAATGGATGTTACATCAAGGATAGCTCTTTTGGACTTTGATGTCTTGCTGACGGAGTGCTTCACTATTGGCTATAGGTTGGAATTCAGTAGGGAACTCACACAGTGTGATGTTATAATAGCATCTTAATTTTATGATTCCTCTCAGACAAACTTGTCCTCAGATACTTAAGACTTAATTTGATGATTCCTCTCATACAAACGTATCCGTAAGACTTACATTATAGCCTGAGGCAATTAGAGACAAGCAAATGCATCACTTCGAGTAATTCCTCTCTTGCAAACTTGTCACCAGTTCCCTAGAGTTTTAGTATAGCCTGACAGCCTGAGGCAATTAGAGAGAGAACCGAACTCATCAGTTTGAGAGTTTTTAATTTTCAGTTAGGTTTCATGGTCTTGAATTCGGAAATTTCAAGGGAGGTTAAGAGTGTGATGCCTTATTTATTTTTAAAAACTCGACAGGGCTAACATTTTCAGTGGTTACTGTCTACTTCCAGTAATTTGTGGAAATTTGCAAACATAAGAACAAGACCTACTTATTCTGCACAGTTCCTTGCACTGTTTTCTATATCCTCACCAAAGGTAATCTGTTGAAGATACCAAGTTGAAGCCCAGTCTAGTGTTATAGGTTTGATTGCAAGGAGAGTGTGAAGCATCCATCACAGATCTTTTTTAGGTGGATAAGGATCGTGCTCAATCATTTTAGATCTTGGAAAATAACCTGGATTTTCTGGATGAATGCATCAGGTTGAAGGACTTGATAGGTCACTAATTTTGTTTATGAACTTACCATTTTGTTTATTAAACATATCTCACTGTTATGTCTACCTGACATATCTTTGTCCTTTACAATTGTTTGGTTGTTTCATTTGTTTTAGTGTACCATGTAGTCCACATATGGAGTATAAAGGCACATAGATTTGTCTCTTATTTGTTTGTGTGATTGGGTTGAACCAATTAGGAGCAACTCATGTGTTTCTAACCTTATTAAGATGAGAAATATGTCTAATTAAGCGTGTAGGTAATCAAATGTGGGAATGATCGCGTTAGCAGTGATGTTGTGCATTCCTTTGGTATACAGCGATAGCTTTGATGACTGTAAACTTGTAATATTGCGACATTTGGAATGACTGCTCTCTTGTCACACTTGGCAGGACTTCTCAAGAGGACAGAGCAGCATCAGCTATCGATGTCTTTATGAAGGTTAAGAATGCCATGCAAGCGTGTAACACATCAGGTGCTAGCGGCAGTGGGCCAGTGGCTACATCTATCTGGAATTTAGCTAATAGTTGGTATACTGGTTTAGTTTTCGTGATCATATTCCTCTTTTCCCTCTTATGCTGTACCTGGAACCATTTGGTTGCAGGCACTCACTGTATCTGTAATACCTGTTTTGTACTCGTGGTGTGTTTGCCGGAGTGAATCTGGACACAATTCTGAAGAAATCAAATGGAATATCTTATCACCGACATTATGTTGCATTCATCCTTTTGAAAGCATTATTACTGGATTAATGCGCTGTTATCGTTGTTTTTTCCCCCTTAAGAAATCTGCCAAGTTGATCTGAAGGATGGCATGGTGTAATGCTGAAGGAAGGTTGACTGAAGGCATGAAGTGAGCAAGACCGGCAGCTGAACTAATTGCCCAATTCAACCAGGTACGGGCAAATCTGTTTGGACAGCATATCATCTACGGAGTTGGGAGGGCAAGCAACAAAAATACTGGAATATTAATCGTATTGGGAAATTTGAGTCCAAAATTTTAAAATTATCGTTGTAAACTTATCTTCTGAACCTGACTAAAGTATCTAACATGAATTCTAAATTCTGCAATGCTTAAGAGAACTTGCTATATCCACTCCTAACTAAATTTTCATCTTACGATACTCAGTCCTGATTATAATTTTGTTTAAAAGGGGTTGAGGAATTGAGGGGTCAGTGGAGTGCATTTTTTTTTAGATTATTTAGGTTTTAGAGTAAATAAATGACTTGATTTTGCTTTTATTTTGGCAAACTTATGTCCTAGGTGTGGCTGTAAATTGGGGACCCTTGGGGTACACTTCGACCTCTTTAGTCAATCAAATGAATTAATTTTTGAAAAGGAAGCTATTTGAATTAAAGGTACCTGGAGGTACACTAAAGTTCTCCATTAACTTTGCGCAATACACCAACGATCACCCTCCTTAACAAATTCAAGTGAATCTTGGAATGGAGGTATTAATGACTTTAGTTTTGTCCTTTTTTATAGTGATGGAAATGTCTTTGGGTATCTATAGGATAATAGGAATACTCAAGGTAGTGAACGTTATGAGGACAAAGGCTGTTAGAAATGCCAAAGATCACAAATGTGGTAACTGAAATTCATATGTAGGAAAAATATCTCTAAAACGCATGCGACTTACTGCACTTTGCTGCACTATCTGTAAGATATTGTCTGGTGCTGCTGTTGCCATTGAACCTTAGCATGAGTACGGTTGGTATTTATGAGACTTAAAATTCACTTTCTGGACGGCAGGAGCTTACTGGAAACAGTGCAATTCTAATAGGAATTCAATGAAATTCTCACCTTCCATTATAGGCCTTAGTTTTCTGCATTGTCAAATACTCTCTGCAGCTTCATAACATGTCTTCAGTTAAGATGACAACACAGCAATCTTTATGAGCATTATTTTTGCAATTAGACTTGTCTTATCATTTAATAGGTTGGTGATCTTTTTTCTAAAAAAATGTAAACTTTCGAGATGCACATTGCCGTTGTGGTGTGATCTGTGATGAAAGAGTTATTTCGACTTAATCTGATTGGTCCTATGAAAACGCATCTGTTCTTGCTTGACCTATTAATACATGGGCGTGTAGTAAGAGCGTCCTCAATGGCTCTCTAAGCGCTAGCATATAATGTATTTTATTGCAAAAAGGAGGGAGAGAGACTAGCTCTTCTTCAAGAGTTAATTCTTAGCAAAGTATAGAGAATGAAATGTGGAGACTACCTCACATTGTCATTATTCCCATACAAGAGCTAGATATTGACTATTAGCTAACTCTACCACCTAAGAGTGCCGGCTGACGGTTTTCAGGTCCGATAGTCACCTATGATGACTCGAAAGTTGTGGAACAAAGGTTGAGAGCTCTGGAGCATGTGTTTGCCGTATTTTCAGACGGCATGTTCAGGAGAACGGGTGTCACAGCAGCCAACAAGCATCCAGACTCTGATTTCTTCACACGAAGGACTTGATTGCTGTCTCAAAAGCAAAACCCAGACTTCGCCTGCCGGAGAAAACCTGCTGCATGACGTCCGAACAGTATATGTATAGAAGAGATCAACAGACGTACACATGTCTATGTACATTAACCGTCACCCAACTTGTCCATTTCTGTTAGAGCCTATATCCATAGTGTAGATATGGAACACAATGACTTGCTCCCTGTTCCTGATGCTATGCAGTGTACATTTATAAACACCAAAAATTACATGTGAGCTTTTGGTTTTTTTTTTTCGCCTCTTGTGAAAATTTAATGCTACCCTTTTGTTTCAAAAGTGTAAGATCTGAACCTTTCTATAATGTGAAACGAGAGTATGGGACCTGCCTGAAGCAAGAGATCTGCATGCCTCACCTGATCTCGTAAAAAAAAGCAACTGCGCCTGCACAGATCTATGCGTGACAGCATGAGTGCAGTACCGAAAACATCAGACCAAAATTCATAGCAACTGCCTCACTGTTCATGTAATACGAGCAGTGTGACTGATTTTGACTTCAACATCTCGTGGCGTCCTTCCAGAGCCCAGTCTCCCACTTCATCAGCAGTTACACTGATGTCAAGCAAGCCAGGACTCTGCGCCATGTCTTATGGATAGAAATAACGCATCACATGTTCCTTCCTTCAGTTCCTGTCCTGTAATACCGTGTATATAAGCATGATGATAACTTTGCATCCGTGGTTGCAAACATTGGTACATGCTGTACTGTGAGTCTGTGACCAGCACAAAATTTACGGAGAACGAGGAAGGAATCCAAGAAGAGTACTGCAAAGTTTAAGACTCGGAACTGAACACCACAGCACCGCCTGTTCGTGCACATCTAGGTGCAAATTGGGTACTATAGGCACTAAGCACCATTCTATAACTGCAAGTTACGCACACTTTGCACCGCCATCAAGTACAATGGAACAGAAACATCTGAATTTTCTTTCCCTCCGTGCTGTTCCATAGGCAAAAACGCGCTTTCGAATTCATCAATCCATCACACCTCAATGATGTGTCATATTTGAGCTTGGAAAACACATTGCTCTTGGAGTAACCAACTACTAGTTTCTGAACAAATGGAGTAACAACTTTACACTACTTGTAGTAGCAGTGCTTGATTTGGTTTAAAAGAAATGGTAAACAGCTCACAAGCTTATTGGCTATTCCCTACACCGCGGTACAGTGACATTACAAAAAAGGTGTTTATGTACGATTACATGAGTGCAAGCCGCCAACACGTTTCGCAGGACCTGCCAGCCTAGCTTACTGAAACCCCACAAATCCTCCCCCAGATAACGTGACAACAAGAGCCAAGGCCAATTCCCCTGTTGTCTTGTTATCTCCACACCTCACATCATCCGCGGCCCATCTGCGTGGACTCTACTCCAGCTTCTATCCGTGACCCGTACGTCCCCGTTCTCATGACATACTAGTTGGAGTATTTCGCGACAAATCTCTGCCAATTTGGCAGATCGCATACTTCAGATAACAACAACACTAACCATAAGATGCTCGGTTCTTTCGTACGTCAATTATTTCATCCTCGGTGCATACGGTCGTGGCCTCTAGTCTAGGCCCTCCTCTGCCCGCTCCACATCTGCCTGCCTCTGTCGATCCTGGAGTGAAACCGAAGCACCAAAGCCAGCTCGGAGTAAAAGGCACGGGATCTATCTATCTGAAAGTGCTGAATCTCATGCAGTTAATAAGCGCTGCTGGTTCCGTGCTGCATTTGTCTTGCCGCAAATCGCACGGCAGAACTGAAGTAGACAAGAAGAGACAGTCGACTCGAACGACCGAGGGACAGGGTCTCACAGGTCCAGTACGAGGTAGGCACGATCAGGACGGCTGGACGCGGCACGCGACAGGAACGTATACGTACGCCGCGGCACGGGCAGCAGCCCTGGCCCGGCCTACGCTTTGTCGTCGCAGAGCCCGTAACGCTGGCGCGCACGTACGCCGCCGGATTCGTCGTAGGTCTGCGCGCGCGGCAGCGGTGGTGGTGCCAGCCTGCTGCCACCCGTCTCCATATATAGCCGCGAGCTTGCCGGCGCTCGATGGAGCTGCACGACGACACGTACGTCGCGCGCGCGATGCATGCCTCACAGGGAAAAGAGAGACACCACCCCAGCAGCGATTGGTACCGCACGAGGCTCGTCGGCACCGCGACGCGACGGATGCAGGGGCCGGGGCACTCGCGCGTGCGCGCGTACGAGGGCGTGTGCTCCGTCCCGTGAGCGATCGGGCGGGGCGGGGCGGGGCGTGGACCGCGGCGTGCCGACGAGAGGCTGTGCGTGATTTCAGGTCGTCCGTCCGTCCCGACGTCCCGTCAGCAGCTGCGGCGCCTGCCTGCCTGCAAGCGCAGTAATCCAGGTAGCGACCCCGTAGCAGCAGTAGCAGTTGGTGTGCAGTAAAAACGCGCTTTGCATTGCACATCCACGAACAAAACGAACGTCGTACAGTACGCGGCAGACTGTCTGCAGGTGATTGAGGTGATTCCACAGCGCTGGATCGATCGAGTGATGTACTGCCGATAAATTAATAATGGCACGCTAATACTCTAGCAGTAGCACTGCTAGAATATATATAGCAAGGGGATCTTGGTGCATCCTAATCGTCCACCGCGGGTGCTGACAAAACCAATGCGGGATCTTGTTGGCTGGCGCCGTGAGGCCCGGGCCAGGTTAGGCTCGGTTGCTGTTCCGTTGGGTTCCCAAAGTCCTCGGAAGGTGGCGCCAAAGTCTTTTCTCCCTGCAAACTGCGTCGTCGTCGTGTTCGCCTCTCACTCACTGGCCGCCCTTGGACTCGTTGCCACTCGATCGCTGCCTTCGAAGTCAGAGTAACCAAACCCAAAAGCTTTCTGCTTTTGACGGCACTCGCAAGCGCGGCTTGTAGCGGGCGCGGTAGGCTATAAAAAATTGCGCAGGCGGGCGGGCTGTCAAGCTTGCTTTGCTTGCACGTTGTTTATGTTGATCATTTGGGCATCCTAAGATCATCACCTGGGTACATGCATGTCAGATAAATCTGATCAAATCTACCATGTACGTACCAGGATCCGTTAGCAATGCTCACACAAATACGGCGGAGTGCCATGTTAATGCTAGTAAATATATACTATGACTTCAGCAATACTATCTATCTCAGAATCTTAAAGAAGATAGGACCATAGGAGCACCAAACTTTGTAGGAATTTAACAGTTTTTGGATGCCACGAGGGACTACACTCCCGTAGTCCATTATGTCCACTCGATCCGTGTCTAGAAAAAGCATTGCGTCGACTCGACACAACCTGCTTTTGGGGCTCAGCACTCATGACGGTGGCATCCTAAGCTAGAGGGCGGAGTAAAGAAGGAGAGGTTGGAGAAAGCAAAGGGCTCACACTCATGCTACCAAGTCATAAAGCTTGCCCATGCATATGCATGCATGCAAAGGTGGTCACGCCATGGCGGGAAAGGGATCCATGTATAGGCATAGTAGTTTTTTGCAGGGATCGAAATGTATTTAAAGGGTACGTGCCAAGACATTCAGATTGACCTAGGGAGGATTGTGCTTTTGCCATACTTGACTGCGTAGTTTACAGTCCACAGCTCGGATCTCTAGCGGCAAAGGGAAGCATAAACAAGTAGTACTCCCCTTGGAGTAAGTTGTTTACGTTCACTACCTGCCCTAGTGACCGTTCATGTTCGGTTGTTCGTGTGCATTGTTATTCTTAGCATGAATGCCCCGCGATATGGTGCGACATGTCTGAAGTCTGGACAAAATGCTTCACTTTCTCGGTGTGGTCCAAAAGGGATAAGGTTTGAAATTCACTTGAAATTTTGATCTCCTCGCACTTCATTTGTCGTATAATTTCACGGGAGATCTCTTTAACGACCCTTCATATAAACAGCAATGGTCCAAAGTGCAACCAAGTGGGTTCCGCTCTCGCTTTCCTAAAACTTTTCTTCTTTTTAATTTTATTTCTCTAAGATTTTCACTTGGCTTTTTTTTTGGATCGATGGATGCAAGAATGTTTCCTGCAAGGATAATTCTGTATAAAAATGATTTCTTAGAAAATATGTAAGTCAAGATCAATAAAAACTTCAGTCTAAGCATACTAGCGCTCTTCCATTTCTAGTATTTCTCCTTTTATTATGTGCATAGCCTATGAGGGATTGTAAAATACATGGCTCTTTCATATCTACACGTAGGCAAGAGCCAATATATATAATTAGATTAAACTTTGAAAATATTTACTGTACAACCAATAAAATGATTATGTAATTAAGCAAGAAGGTAGTTCTACCTTTGATCTACATTAAGCTCTGTCACCGAAGAAAATAAAATTAAATCAATTGGTAGTCCCATGCCCCGTATGCGCTATGACTATACGTAGTGGATGCATGGTGTAGATCTGCAACCCAGATTTGCAACTGTGCATTGTAGATTTGCATCGTGCATCCATTGTACTAGACCGTGCATATAGCCCTCACAAGACAAAAGACCCTAAGAATATCCACTTTACAAGCCAAAAGGGGCATCCCCCCCCCCCCCCCCCCCCCAAAAAAAATCTCAAAAGTACTTCATAAGGTGTGTACTTCCCCTTCTAACTACGGAGTAACCTCCTCTAAGTGCCTTTTCATATATAAGAGCATGGTGCGCGTCCTTGTGGAAATTATTTGTACTCTTATTCAATGAACGCGGCATTGTCCTGCGCCACATTTGTTCGAAAGTATGGTAATGTTCCAGCTGATATGTATCATGTTCCACGTATGTACCATAATTCTTCAGGAACACCTAGAATGGATATTTTTTTAGAAACGGGAATATGTATTACTTGCAGTCTAAAAAAGAATATGTATTACGAATATTTTAGCATGTGCATCAGCTGTCCCACATATCTGCACCGGTGGACGTAGATTATGCGTTGCACCTAGAACTATCACATTGGCTGCACGTGGATGAGCTATACAGTGGACTACGGTCGTCGCACGTTCGTCAACTGACCAAGCGGTAACCAATCGCCGACGATCCATGATCCTGTGAACCGAGGAACTAACCAACCAGCTCGCCCCCGCACAGCAGAGCAGAGCAGAGCAACCGATCCCACGTCCGGTCCGCAGGCGAACGACGCGACGTGACCCCGAGCGCGAGCAGGTACGTACGTGGTGATGCGAGGTGAGCTGCGCGACTTGAGCGAGAGGGGCAGGTCAGCGGATCGGGTTGGCAGGGACGGATCGGTGGACGGACGGGACGGGGATGTCGACCTGCTCTGCTCCGGGCATCCGGGTCCTCCGTCCTCGTGGGAAGTGAAGCCACGCCACTTGCCAGACCAGAGCACGGCACATGCCGCGTCTGCGTGTTCCGCAACATCCGCCCGGCCGTCCACCCATCCTTCTCCTGACCGTCTCTGGCCCTGCGATCCGCGAGCGTCGTCGACTCGTGAGTCGTGACCCATGCCTGCGCGCGCGGTGGAGGACGCGCGTACGTGCGCGCGCGCTCACTGCGCCATAACCGCGCGCGAACGTACCGCCCGGTACTACTAGTACTACTACCGCACACGCATACGCCGTCGTCGACAACGAACTGCATGTAACCCCGAGTTACTCCTACGCAAACGTAATCCCTCGAGCCGTTGTTGACGGACGGACGCGCACGGTCGCGGCCGGTCATCACGTACGACCCGTGTCGCTGTCCAGCTTCGAGCGGGACGTGAAAGAACTGATGAAACGGAGTATAGTAGGTGTACTCGCGCGCGACCGACCGGAAAGCCAGGATCCACGGAGCTCGCCGCATGCCGGCTGCGCGGGAAGGGGCGAGGACGCGCGACGCGACGCACGTTGCTACTACGAGCGGCAGCAGCAGGCAGGCGAACAGGGCAGCATGCAACTGCCGCGACGGGGCCCCCGACGTCCTGTCTCCGGCGCGGCGCGCCTAGCTCGCTCCTGCCGTCTGCATTGCATGCCCCCGCTCTACCGCCGCGGGCGCGCGCCAGCCTTTGCTAGGCGCGCGCGGGCCGTTTGTCCCTCACGTCGTCGAGATCTGCCGCCCAGGGCGCGCGCGCGTGCACTGTACATTTGGCACTGTAGCCACTCTGCCGCGACCGGGAGCGTAGCGTGGCATGCTTATCACGCCAGCCAGCTACCGCCTCGGCCCTGTGACCTCCGCGCGGCAGCGTGATCGACAGTTACGCTCGCGATGCATGCGAAAGCTAGTCAGTCCTCCAGAATGCTTGCATGGAACTGCCGCTGCCTGTCCTGTCACACAAGAGTCCACATGTGCAACACGCTCCTCTGTCATTCTGTCACAGAGCACGACCTCCCCAGTTCATGGTATCAGAAAACACGGCGACATGTCCGGCCGGCGCGCGCACGGGCAAGAACCGAAGCGCGCAACATCGCAGCGCGGAGAAACACGAACACGCGAGAGGCAGGAAACGAGCAGCCTTAAGCCATAAATTGACCGTGCATTCATGAGCCATTGGCGCCGATAAGCTGTACTACGTAACGGTGGCTCTAAAGACCCCCAGGCCCCTTTTAGGTAACTCCAGCCTTTTGGCAGACGATCGGTTTCCCTCCTCTCCTCCTCCTTTATCCACTCGTCTCCTCCTATTCCTCTGGCCCCTAAACTGTTCACAGCGTCACCCGTTCCATCGATCGTGTTTAATGGTCAACTCAGCAGATTGGGTACCCACATTGCAGCTAGCATAAAATAAGACGGCCCCGGCCGGCTGCGTATACCGTTCGATTGATTCATTGCTGTGTGGCAGCTCGCATTGGCGCCGCTGCAGGGGGGAGGAATTAGCTAGACACGCTTGTCCATTTGTTCGTAGCAGAACCAAGCGTGCCGGCCGGCGGCGGCAAGCGCGATAGATGGCGGGCGCTTCAGTGAGCCTGTCCCGCCCGCTCGTCCAGCGTTGCTACGACATTTCGGGTAGAAAAGGGTAGCTACAAAAGCTACGCGTAGCGCCACAGCGAGCAGAGCACTCATGGTGTCACACGCAGAGGTAACGTATCTTCAAGCGGTCCCGTCAAAAAGAGGAGGGGATTCAGGCAAGCTTTTTACCGTTTTCACGTTACGATAGTAGTCTCACCGCGTCCGCGTAATCCGCTGACCTCCCCCTGTTATTTGAAACCGCTCATCATTTTGGCTTTCCGGTGTATGCATGAGATCACGGAACGGTTTGTACTTCGTCAGTTTTTAACGCATTTTCAGGCGATGGTTGAATTTTACGGATGAACCAAATGCAAATTCACGCTGTCGCTCAAGCACATAGAATCCGTTGAATTTGAGTGGAAACCTCAGAGCGGAGGAACGTGGACAATGCTGGCACATGCTCACCTCGCGTGCGTAAAAATCAATTCACCGTGGACCCCCCCAACCCACGTCCGGGCAAACCAAATCCGGACCCACAGCACAGAGATTTCCTAGCCGCAGTCATGTGGTGGTTTCTGCAGCGTACATCGACATCAATAAATATACTACAGGTACAACGCGTATACATAATCCTATACGAGTACGATACGTATGGACGTGAGGGGCCGTGTACAGAACCATGCAGACCGCATGCACGAGGCGGGAGCCACGAGCCAGGAAGGAAGCCCGCCAAGCAAAGGCAGCGATGCGACCCGCGCGTCCACGTGGCGCGCATCTAGCGGCTTGTCAGTCTGAAAAGGGGGCAAAGTACAAGGCTGCGCCCTTCTGCCCTGACACGTCGCACTTCTGGCCCCTCCGTACCTCGTTGACTGCTGCCATTTATTTTTTTGTTTTTACATATAAGGGTATACTAGTAACTACTCATACCATCACATTTTTCATGGCGAATTTACTGGAGTTCTGAAATTCAGTCCAGGACGAACAAATAACAAAATGAAAAGGCGTAATAACAAAGAAAAGCGAAAAACAATGTAAAGATGTAAAAGCAGTAAAATCATGAGATGGTCTACAACATCATGAAAAATCAATCAAGGAACACAGAAAAGAAAAGAGACCAAAGAGGAGTGACAAGCAACATGCTTTTTTTGGTTTTATTGTCTGCAATTTAACATCATTTCGCCCCCCTCTCATCCCAATATGTTCATCCACCACTCACGCCTTCTGGAGGACCGCATCAAAAATTACCATAACTAGGTCCCAAAAAAGACAAGCTAAAAAGCAACTAAATGACAGCCACCACCACCACCACCACCAATTCTCTCCATCCTGCTTTACCTCGAGAGCACTAAAGTAGAAAAAAGAATTGGAAAAAAGGGTAAAATAACGAAGAAGGAGGAGGGCAAGAGTAATTTCCATCTCTTCCAGCCAGCTGTGACAAGTCTCTTTGACTCGGAATGACCACCGCCGCCTACCCCCACTGCGACGGTGGGCCCATGCAGCGCTTCTTCGCGTCTCCACCGCCGTTGGCCGTCGATCCGACGGTCCAGTCGCTCTCGGAGCTGGCGCTGCGGTGGTGCCCAAGCACCGTCACAGGCGTGTCCCCGCTCGCCGCGCTCCGGCCAGGCCCGACGCCGCATGCCGCCGCCATCACCTCGCCGCACGCCTGTAGCTTCTCCTGGTCAGGGGAAACACGCCACGAATTAACACGAAGACCCATATGTTACAGCAGATCTCGCATTTTTAGGCTCAGCTAGGTAATCATTGAGGGGCCTGACAGTAATACATCCAAATCTTAAGGGTTCTGTACAGTGATCAGATTGTTAATTCCAGAAGGGAGAAACTTAAACAACAAAGCTTTTACTGGGGCGGTCAATTGTCACGTTCCCTCAAAAAATTGTCATGTTTGCCCCATTTCACGAGGAAGATAGCTAGTAGTAAAAAAAAAAGCGTAAATAGCGGTAAATCACTAGACTAGAACACCAGAATCTGCCACGCCCATAGGATATGGTGTGTTTGACGTGGAGTGGAAGTGCCACTTGCGTAATTCAATGATGATTAAGTGAGGCTTAGTGGAAATAAACTGTGGACATTGCTCACGCTATTTACAAAGGGGCAGGCCGCCACGCCGGATTGGAACGCGGGGAGGTTTCCGGCGGCGATCTCTCCGGTAGCAGCAAGCAGCGCCGCCGCGGCCACCACGGAGGGGGAGAACTCCGCCATCTTCACCTCTGCAAAAGGCACCGATCCACCGAAAATAGTTCAGCAACGCTCTCGCTGAGCCTTACGTTTTGGCCTTGGATGCCATGCCATGGCATTGGTACAGGAGGGAGTGCGCGGCGAACGTACCAAGCTGCGAGCGGAGGAGGAGGTCCACGGCTCGCGCCTTGACGGCGTCGACCTGCGGCGTATGCAGGGGCTGCGGGTAGCAAGCGGAGAGGAAGAAGCCGAGGAAGGCGAGCGGGGTGACGGAACGCGTGCGCCAGTCCAGCGCGTCCAGCACCACGCGCTCCATGCGCCGGACGTTCGCCGCGTCGAACATGAACTGCTCGTCCCTCTGCAACAGGAATCCACCACAGCACACAAAAACACCGCCGATTATCAACCAGTGCTCCCGAGGCGAATCCCACACCAAATCGGCACCAGCAATTAAGTACCTGGATGTCGGCGATGGAGAAGGTGGGGACGCGCTGCATCTTGGCGGCGAGGGAGAGGCAGCTGATGGCGAGGAGACGCGGCGCCCACGGCTGCTGCTCGAACTGCATGGCAACCACGGAGGGATCAAATCAGAGCAAAGTCTCGCACAAATCTCATCAGAATAGACCCCATCGCTCGCGTTCTTACGGGCAATAGGCGCTTGGAGAGGTAGCGATCCACGTAGTTGAGCGCGAGGTAGGGGACGCAGGGGTGCACGGCGAGCTCGCTGCCGAACCGCACCTGGACCGATCGAAGCCGATCGGGTCAGAAAACAGAGGAAGCCGCAAGGTCGAACCAGAGACGGGTAAGAGGGAGGCACAGAGCAGAACAGAGGAATGCGGCGCGCGCGCCCGTACCTTGGAGATGAAGCCGGCGGCGGCGCGGCGGGCGGCGGACGCCGCGGCGGAGACGGAGGGCGAGTGCTGGCCCTCGGCGTCGAGGAGGCTGGTGATCGGCTCGTCGGCGGGGCTGGTGAAGGGGTTCTCGAGGTCGAACTCGTACTCGTAGGCGTCCTCGTCCTCCTGCTGATGCTCCCGCAGTCCATCCGCCGCCATGTCCACGGCGGCGGCGCGAAGACACGCCGAGGGGCCGCGAGTGGTGGGATTTATGCGGCGGGGGAAGCCACCATTGCTGCGGCGCAGTGCTAGTACTAGCTGTGTCTGGTTGGGCGATGGGCTTTAATAGATGGCAAGGGGGTCGGGGACAATGGTACCAAAAGGTGGGGATTCGGGGTTCTTTTTGTAAAGATCGGGAAGATGAGACTCATGAGAGGAGGACGCAGGGTTGAAGAAAGCTGTTGGGACCCACCTGTCGGTGAGATGAAACTGGGCCTCCAGCAGGGCCCGTGCCGTAGCAAGGATACCGCTGGCTCCATGCGTCTTTGACAGCTCAGACCCACGGGATAGATTGGCAATATCTTTTCTTGCTTAAAATGTCGATGCGATCAAACAACGTTCGTCTTCGCAGATTACATTCGATTAGTTCATGGCACTTGTTTTAAAAATTGAAATGCCTCGTTTCGGTTGTATTACTTTTGCAGATTTTTGCTCAGCTTTTATTCTGGCCCGGTACCGCCAAAGATCGATGACACGCCTCACGACTTTTGTCCTTTTTAGCAACATCACTTGCTATTTTGTTGGTGGGATATTTTTGTACCATCAATCTTTTGTGTATATAGGCATGTGTTAACTTCAGTAATACAGGCCAAAATTTTTGTGATCAGTGTTGTTCTAATTGGACCTTTTTATGGTCCTTGAGTTGATATTTTATTTTTTTGGATTAATTTTGAGTCTGAAAGCGGAATGGTAACGGCATTGGGTGTGATCGATAGTGACGGCTGCAGCCGAGATAGGGGACTGCAGGGGCTGAGGCTCCCGCGCATCCCTGCTGCATCCAGCCAACATACAGATGTGTATTGCGGCTGCAGCCACAGTCGGCAGCTGCAGGCTGCCGATCAGGCTCATCATTCACAAAGAGGCAATCAGAACAAAGTGGTCTTAAACATATTCTAATATGCTTGCTTAATTAGGCCATCTCTAATCTTGTTTCTTCATGGTATATCATTATCACTAACGGTAATAAAACAATTTTACCCATTAAGCCTCAACCAGTAAAATAATTTTCTAATAAATCTTTACACCATCACTCCACTTCCCGATGATGCGAGTCCCGCAACCTCTTGTGGCTGCCTCCACACGCTCCAATGGCCTTCTCTTCTCTATAGAGCCACCCATCTAGTTGATGCCTCCACTATCACCGCTCATGGTCTCCCTGCAACCCTTATTCACTCATCGTCGCATTCTAGTGGCACCATTATCCTCATGTCGTCTTTACGTAACCCTGAGGATGACGTCCACGCCCCAACTTCTCCGCCAGCAGAGGCAAGTCTTCCCTAATCCAAACTCAAATACTCTAACCTAATACTACCCCTCTTCTAAATTGGGCATAAATTTCATCGTTTTAAGTATTAGTTAGATACTTATCCTAGAATCCAAATCTATCGTAAGTGGATAGTGATCAAGCAAAGAATCAGCTAAACCAGTATTGTTGATATCAATATGGTAGTGATCCAAAGATCAGCTAACCATATTGTGTATCAATTGGTACTCTCCATCCCCTCCTCCTCCTCCTCCTCCTCCTCCTCCTCCTAGTTTACGACCGCTTGAAATATCCTAAGATTTCAGGCGACGTACAGACGGATTGTGTCGGTGAGTTATTAGGATTAAAGGGTTTGTGGACTTTTGATGTGCTTTTAGACTTGTTAGTCTCAGAAGAGAGTTTGGGGCGTGTTGGACAGGCGGTGGACTGTGGCGGTGCAGTAAGGCTTAGAAGAGAGGTTGGGATAGCGAGTCGTAGGCAGTTGATTGTTGGAGATGGAGTCCTGAATTGAAGGTTGAAGATGATGAACACTAACGATCATTCTAACACTTCTCCCTTTTTCTTTCTCAAGAACCAATTGTTTTCAAATTACATTGATACGTTCAGGCCGGAGCTTCTCTATAGCCACCACTCTGTGGCCACAAGGGGCCATGGCCCCCTCCCCCCTCCTACTTTGCCAAGAAGCTCCGCCACTGTCTGTGTATAATGTACTAATCTATTTAGTCCTGTAGCACTAAAATTATGAAAAATGAAACGTGCAATTCTCGAGCCAGCCAAGGATGTGACATTTGCCGAACCACGGCGGTGAGCCGCCGACGAGAGGAAAACGGGCGCCGCTGCCCGCTGCCACACTCCTCTGTTCTGAGGAAAGTGATGAACACGTTGCCGAGGGCCCGGACCCCTCGCCCGACCCGGCAGCAGCAGCGCGCGCATTCACCCAAACGCTCTCGCCGCGGCGTGCCACCACTACCACTACGAGTCGTGCCAACTCTGCTGCATCCGGGGACCAAGCCTGCCTATACGCTCTTGGAAGTTTGGAACTCTCTGGACGCCGCCGCACCTTTCCCGTGAAGTGTCGTGCGTGAACCATTTTTTTTTTCTGGGCGCGGTAAGTGTCGTGCGTGAACTGTCGCTGCTGCTCCGGCGAAACGAGATTTTGATGGGCGTTTTAGCGGCGGGTTAGATATTGCCATTGGCTGTTTGTATAAGCGAGAAGCGTGCATGGGCGCGAGAAGCGTGCAGGTCTGCACCTGGCTGGAGATTGGATCTGTATTGCTCCCATGTGTGGCTTCCGTCCATGCATATACTTTACTTACTTGTTAATCAATCTGTCAATAGTATGTTTCGGTTATCGTGATCTTGGTTGATGGGCCTTGTCACGAGAAACAAAAAGAGAGAAATTCTTTCTCTCACGCCGTGCATACACATACATTACTCCACCTTTTTTTGCATTGTTGACAATGTATCCATGGGCCTCCTCCTACGTCTCATCGGGACACTTGATGCATATAATCCCAATGGAAATAAACATCCCATTAAACACGTGAAGCGGCTGCTGCTGCCAAAGGGTGCCGAAAGGGGAACCTGTTGTGAAGAAGAACCTCGTCACCTGCTGGCGACACACAAACTAACCACGCCGCACGGCTGGTCAGAGTCACCCACGCGCGCGCCACGGCCCTGCTCTGTTTCTTCTGCCTGCGACGAGCAACCCCGCGCGGACGACGAGGCCGTGGCGCCATGCCCATCCGCGTCACCAGTCACCACGTCCCCGTACACGTCGTCCAACAGGGTGACACGAGACCGATAGCACCGGCGTTGAAGGGCTCAAGAGACTGATGGGATCGCTGAGGCGACGCCTCACCCCAAAGTCTACCGGCGTAACCGGCCAACCCAGTGCGCTATCAGGCCCAGGTCGCTGCCGCGCGCGGCGCCCTCGCGCGCTCTGACCTGACCACAACATGCCACCATGGGTTGAAAATTCGAGGGAGGAAAGATGCGCCGTCCGTCGTCACCCGGTCCGACGAGCTCCAAATCCTCTGGAGAAAAATTCAGAGAACGGTTCGGCCTTCTGCGTGTGTGCATCACAGCTGGTTCCACGGGCGCGAAGCGATTCTCCGGGCGTCCAGCTCACACGCATGGCCATCACAATTCTTTCTTTCTTTTCTCCGGCAAGCAGCCGGCTCAGTACGGCACTGCCGTTCATTCATGTGTGTCTGTGCCTGTGCTCCTCCATTGGACCAGCGTGCTTGTTCGTGCACCCACCATGCGCGTGAGAGAGCTCGTATTCTAACCCTTCTCGGGGTGCAGGATTTGCAGTGGCAGGGTATCGCTGGATTCCGTGATCTACTCCTACTTGCAGATTTTCGCAGCGCAGGGTATCTCTGGGCTCTGAACCCGCTGCTGCTTCTGGTGATTTGATCCGTTGCAACGTCTACTAGTACTGGCTGAAAGATCTGGTTCTCCTCTTGAGCACCAATAGGCAATGAGAAAAGAATGCGAGTGTGGCTTTGTCACATGCTTCGTTATCTTTATCTTTTCCTTTGAGATTCTTTATTCATTCATTCATGAATTAACATTAGCTTGGATGATAACTGTACCCACCAGCCAAAGCGAAGACCACATCCAGGCAGTAGTATGGTGTGCAGATCATTGTTAGTATAGGATTGACCACGAGTTACCAGGCATGTAGAGCCAAAACTTGTAGCAATGCCATGCCAAATTTGTGCAGAGCGACAGGGTCTACAGCGTCCAATAATCCATATGCTGAATGTGGCAATGCCAAACTCGTGCAAGTGGCAGGCACATTGCAGGAACATGGCAACTCGTACACCAGCCCTGGCAATTGGCATGCAGTTCTCTCTCTCCACTCAAAACAGAGCGGTTTGTCAGGGCCACGGTCGAGATCCATGATAGAAGAAGCCTCTGGATGCAGAAGGCTTGTGGAAGCTTTGGCAAGGGTCTCGCGACATTCATTCGTTCCCGTGCATCAATGGCATGCAGAGAATGGCACTCCATGATGCAGCACCATTGACCGTTCAAGAAAGAGTCAAGGAGCCCCCATGTGGAGAGCACAGGTTTGGAAGGAAGCCGAAAAGATGGGAAAGGAGGTCGACGTGGGAATAAAGGGGGCGACGTCCTTGTGCAAGCTCGAATGAGTAGAGAAATGCTAGGCGAGTGCACGCGACCATACTTCAAAGAAGTGTTATTATCTTCTCTTCTCTCTTTTTTTTTAGAATACAACTATACAAGTGTTGGTATGTCACAGCCTGATCACCATCCCACTATCCGAACCAAGCACCACCGAAATGTGCCCTAGCATCACACATTAAAAACCACATGACTATTTGCCACTTCATGTCGTGCATGGTCAAAATTTTCCTCCGTAATTTTACAAAGACCAGCACCAAGAGACCATTCTAGTATTTTTTTTTTCCTTCTACATGGAAAAGAGATGTCCAAACGTGAAGTATCTCAAGACCTCTAATCTTCCCCAAACACGCCGCGCACATGCGTTCCATGTGGGCGGCGGCTCCATCAAAAGCAACAAACAAACCATGGCCGACCCAGCAAAGGATCTGAGGAAGCCGGTGGCGTGGCGCCAAAGCGGCGGCAGATACGGCCCAGAGAACATTCCAGACCGCCTTTCCTTTAGTTCCTTCCTCACAGGCAGCATCTCTCTCTCTCTCTCTCTCAATTATAGAAGTACTACTGCTGGGTTATCAGAAAAGATCGAAGCTTATTAGTGACCTTTTCCACGCCAATTACATTAGCGGACACGGCAGCAGCAGGGACAGAAAGGATGCCCCCATCATTTGCATTGTCGCGTCTTGGCTTTGCCCTGCTTTTGGCTCTGTCGCTCTCCAGCTAAATTCGTGCTATCAGCAACAGGACCGTGGTCCGACCGACTGAGTATGAGCCTCTTCCGGTTTTTCGCTCTGATCTACAGGGTCAAGGCCCCGTCCTCCAACCATACTGCTGGATCAGAATGGTGTCTGCGTTTATCGCAATGGTCCGCCCGCTCAACACGTCCGGCACAGCATCACCAGAGATGTTAATTCAGTGTCTTCCTCAACGGTCTGATTAGAAGATCATGTGATCAATTATGGAGAGAATCTAATTACTAGAACCGTCTGTCTGTTGTCTCTTGCTACACGGGCGAAACAGAAAATTCCGCCAACTGTTATTAGAGGCCAGGAAGCTACTAGTAGTACAAATAGCAACAAGAAGCTTTGCCTGATCTGAACACCTTTTGCCGGCAGCTATTTCAGGTTAATCGCCTGCTACACGGGCATGCATGTAGTACTAGCTTAGCAGGCAGCGGCGAAACGAAAGGCTCGATGATCCCGCGTCCGTCCACCTGCTGCCGCTTGCTTTGGGCTTTGCTTTGCCGGATGCTCTGCTGCTCTTTGCAGCCTACTACCGCTATAGTAGTAGTAGTACAACCCTTTGCATAGGTGCGAGAGAAAGCACACGGCGCCTGCTGCCTGAGCAAAGCACGGGAGAAGCGAGCCAGCCAAGCCAACACCCCAGCCCAAACGTGATGCATCGCTCGCAGATCTCCTCGACCCCTGCCTAGTCCACACTGGCCTAGAAGCTTTTGCTTTTGCTCGCACTGCTCGCTTTTTCACTACGAGTACTAGTTGCCTCCTCTCCTGTTTGCTGGGGTCAGCAGTGGTCACTGACGATCTGCGGCCGGCGATGGTTTTGTGAGGCCTACCACATTTACGCGCAGGTCGGATCGGGTTTCCGCGAAGTGAAGAAGCCTAATAGCCTGTATAGTACATGGGTTGAATTAGTGGAACCGTATACGTAAGGTGGTACATGCACGGCGTTGCACTTTTGCAGGACCTGGTCGTACGCCGGGCAGACGGTAATAGCAGCTTATTATAACTGATCTGAACAATGTTTGGACACATGATGGAATTGTAAGGTCCCGAGCTGTACAGTCGCGTCAATCAAGTCCAGTAATTGTGCCGCCGTCCGTCCGAGCGATGAGCCCGGTCGAAACAGCTCCTCGACCTTACTGCAAAGTTGTAGTACTAGTATCTTCCATTGGTGAACAGCTGATCAGTGATGAGAGATGAATAGTATGCAACTGTTGAAAAATGCTCGAATCAGAGATCGAATCACTCGGCCGGAACAAGCCGTTCCGTTGCGCACTCGATCGCCGTCGATCTTGTACATCGAAGCCGAGGTGGTAGTACCTTCCTAGCTAGCTAGCGGTAGCTGCCTATATCAGCGAGTTTTTCAAGTGGCTGGATGCCATAACCATGATACTACTACATCGATCGATGCTTGCTACAGGATATATATACAGATGAGGGAGCAGTGCAGCGCGCGCATGCATGATGGCGCTTGCGGCGGCAGGAAATGCGCATGATGCGAGACGTGAGCCCATTCTTCGACCGATAGATCGATCGAGCGATGGATTGGTGTGCATGGATGCCCGCATTGGCTGCCGCTTTGCGTGCTCCCGGGCGCCAGGCGCCACTGCCTTTTCTCCCCATGGTGACGGCAAAATCATTGCTCGCTAGCTGCCGCTTTGCACTGCTGCACTTGCGCCCTCCTGCAGCAGCATGGCCTTTCGCTCGCTGGGCTGCTGGTCATTTAGTAGAGCTCATGTCAGCCCACTGACTGCTCCATGAAAAAACAAAGCCCATGCATGTATTCTACAGGCCCATATAAAAGAAGTCCATCGGGTCGTGCAGGTCCAAACAAAAATTGAAGCTCAATGGACGAGCGGTCCTTATGTATGGGCCTGGTATTGGTCAGAATGACGGGTCAGGCCGAAACGGAGGCATTCTATCGTTTTTCCAGGCCGGGCCAGACTTGCTGCTCGGGCCGATCCCGCGTACGAAGTCGTCGCCTCGTCGGTCGATCGCGGGTCAAGACGCTCGTCAGCGGCGCGCGGCCGAAAGAACGCCACCGTCCACCGACGTCGAGCACTCGAGCTCCTACGCCCGGCGCCCGGGTCCCAGTACGACAACCAAGGCAGGGTTCTTCGTGCACCTGTGCCGCTGGATGCTGGTAACAAGACGCTGCAGATTCACTGCTCCCATTTTCCATGAACTTTTGCTGGACTGAAGTTTCTCAAGGATGGCTTGTTTGCTGGAACTGATCTGCGTTGCACTTGCTCCCATCAGTTCACTTGCTTTTTACTTCCAAATTATGTATGTACATAAGAACTCGCTTCTTGCTTCCAAATTGTCTATATGCGCACTCTGTGAACGAAGAATACATGTTTGGCTGTTTCTCGTCATATAAAACCTTATACTAAGAGACTGAAATCTGCTTGAACAGAGACTCGTTTCTCTGCATATATAGCCTTGTGATGATTCTGACATCTGCTGGAATATATACCATTTTTGGGCTGAACGAGAAGGACAGCTCCTGAAGCTGGGTAGAATCATTGCATTCTGAAGAACTAAAAGATGTCAGGCGGCATATCCACAATTCTTTAATTAGGTAGAATAGAACAATTACATAGTTGGACAGTTGGTCCGTTCTTGTAAATGATACATGTTGGCAACTTCTCAAGTGTCGACATCACTTTACTCTTTCCAAATGGAGATTGCCTTTCCCTCCAATCAACAAGGGAACATTGTTTCTATCTGCATTTGATTCAGAAGAAAAGCGGATACTTTACATGCCTTCACAAGTCAGGAGAGAACGCTAACTAACTTACCAGAAGACCGGCAATTTAGAATTAGAGATCAACCAGAGGCATGGGCACTCAATACCATCATGACCAAATGAAATCATTGAACACAGTTTATTATGCATTTTAATAAGAAAAGTAGATGCTCTACAAGCCATCACAAAGAAACAGGATACAATGCTGGCCCACAATCAGAAAGCAAGCAGGTACCAAAACTCGATTCCACCCGAAAAAACAAAGTCATGAAACTACAAGTGTAAACAAGCCATATCATCAGGAGGCAATGCTGTCTCACAACAAGAAGGTAAGCAGAGTACAGAACTAGAGATCAATAGCAGGTAACAAAACTCAATTCCACCCCGAACAAATGCAAGTCATGAAACTACAAGTCTAAACACGCCATTACAAGTTACAGAATCATCAGGAGACAATGCCGGCTCACAACCAGAAGGTAAGCAGAGTTCAGAACTAGAGATCAATATCTCAGGTACCACAACTCAATTCCACCCTGAACAAATGAAGTCATGGAACTACAATTGTTATGAAACTACAAGTGTAAACACGACAAATTTCATATCAAGATAAAAAGATGGAACCAATTCAGTTAACCAGTACAGCACCAATTGATCAAACAAACCACACAAAGTACCCGACAAAAATAAAAAATTCCTAGCACAAGTTGCTCACTTAGCACCCAAATTAAGCAGCCAGAAAACGCAACAAAATCCCAGAATTTGTCAATTCACATATCATCAGAGGAGAAGTGGATACTCTATAGTCTACATGCTATTCCAAGTTCAGCATCATCAGGGGAGACCACTGGCTCACTGGTTACTAGCTGAAGAGAGTTGCAGATCAACCAAAACAAACTTAGTACCAAAGAAATTGCAACTCTATATAATTCTAGAGGATTCTGTAACCACTCAACAATAGCAGCATAGTCCAGCTGTCCAAACTTCAGGATCAGAAATTCAGGTTCCACAAAAATGATGTCTCCAGCACATATTGTTTAGAAGATTCATACAGCATTCCAGCATCCATTTTATGTAACAAAGTGCACAAAATTTGTCTCCAGGATCACCTAGAACCCATAGAATATATAATGAATCCGCATTACATTAACATGCTACTAATCACACCGAGTACTATACTCCCATAACTACATTTGAAGAATATATCTCACTCGACGAAAATTGCAATATCCATCCATAATTCACCTCCCACATCTATACACCAATCCACAAGAAACAGAGAGAACGATAAGGATTTACCACGCACACAGAGATGCAAAATTCCTAGGCTTCGGCCTCATACGCAATCATCAGAATGAACCACTTTGGCAGCTGGTTAGGCACTGGACGCCTGCGAAGAGTGGACCCCACCTTCGGCCGGCGGCTTCCCCTCTGCCGCATAGACGACCTGGCGCGGCGGCGCGTACATCATCGGCGGGAACGGCTGCATTGGGTGCGGGACGCCGTAGACGCCGCCCATGCCCCCTGCAGCGGGGTGGAGATCTCCGGGCGCATCGCTTCCTCCGCCACCGACAATGTGGTAGACCGGCCGGGGCATGTAGCCGCCTCCCTGCGCAGATGGGTAGTGGACCGGCGGCACGGGGAAGTAGTACACGGGCTGCGCCATGTACGGTGGAGGCGGGGCCGGCCACGACGACGCCACCGAGGAGGCGTAGGAGGACTCGTTCTCGCCCGGCGCGGGAGCCGACGCGTCGTCGTCGCCGTTGGCCGTCTCGGTGTCGGACTTGTTGCGGGTCGCAGTGGTGCCGGGGCTGGGCTCGTCGGAGGCGGTGTCGAGGCCGAAGAGGTAGTCGGGCATCTCGGAGATGATCGAGGAGGCCTCGGATCGGCCGCGCTCGATGGGGTGCGGCGCGGGGGCGTTGAGCGCGTCGACGAACCACTGGTCGGAGGCGGCCTCGCCGCCGGTGCCGGAGAGGACGGAGCCGAAGGCCCCCGCGTGGAGCTCGGGCGCGAAGATGAAGACGCGGAGGCGGGGCGGCTTGGCGACGGTGGCGAGGAGGTCGTGGAGGCGGTCGAGCTCGTCCATGAGGTGGTCGACGTCGTCGTCGGAGGAGACGGAGATGAGCGAGTCGAGGTCGTCCTGCGGCAGCTGGTACTTGAGCGCGGGGCGCGGCGCGCCGGCGGCGAAGAGCGCGGGGGCCACCTTGGCGAGCGCGGCGACGAGGGTGCCGTAGGAGGCGGCGGCGCGCGGGAAGGCGACGATGCGGGTCTCCCCGCCGACGTAGCGCAGCTGGCGGTCCCCCGGGCGAGGCAGGATGCGGCCGCCGAAGCTGCACATGAGGCGCACCTGCGGGCCCCCGTTCGCCAGCGCCTGCGCGGGGGGAGGAGCGGCGGCGGGGGCCGGGGCCGGCGGGAGATGGGGCGGGTGGAGGCCGTTGCCCGCGCCGGCGCCGATCCCGGCCCGCGGGGTGGAGGAGGCCGATGAGGACTCCGGGTGATTCGACGACGTCATCGGCGGCGGCGGGGGAAGAGGGGGAGGGGGGGCGGGCGGAGGTGCTAATCGCGTGGTGGCATCGGGATTTGGGAATCGCAAGTTGCCAGGGGCGAGGAGCAGAGAGAGGCCTGGCCTGGGTCAGCAGTGGTGGGGACCCGGGTTTCTATTCTCGTGCTCGGCTACTGGAGCTAGCTGTAGGATCCGTTATCTCTCGGAGATTGATTTGGCAAACCTCTCCTCTTGCGGTTCAATTTTCGAATTTTGAAATCGGGGGATTCGATTTTTCCGGAACTGGTAGTGTGAACTGCTTGCTTCTGAGTTATGTTTGGCTCGTGATAACTCTGTTTTCGGAACAGAATTGCGTTGCGTCCCAAGCAAAAGTGACCGCGGCGAAGTGTCGGTGGTCTTGGTTCGGGTGTGCGACAGAGACCCGGCACCCGAGAAGGAACCAAATTATTGATCCCTAGTGGCTAGGTAGTGGGCGAGGACATTCCATTTCCAACCTTGGATCTTTACAGTCCCCTCGGGAGACGACAAGGGTCCGTCCTATTGTTTCATTCTCTCGATTCTCAACCGGATGCCAAAGGATTTCGACACTCCTCGCTCATACAAATTCAGTTTGTTACGTACATAGCCAGGCTGGTTTGTGCGATCCGTTTGGTGAGCACCAAGGACAAAAACTTGTGTGAGCCGGCGGCCGGCTGTCAAAAAGCGATCCGTGGACTTTGTACTGCAACTGACAGGCCACCCAGCCACCGTGAGAGCAACGGAAAACCTGGCCTGGTGTATGATGCGTATAACTCTGTAGTATGCTTTTAAATCACTGTACTCTCATGACGCTACGTGATGATGATATAATGCACCTAACGCTCCACCTAATCTAGCTACGGCGCAACGGATGGGCGGAACCGCTGGACAGCACACGTTCGCTTGTTTCGGTTCGTGGAAGGGAGCACGCAAGAATGCCATTTTGTTTTGTTGTGGAGTCCTACTCTATACGATTGTTGCTGCAAAGTTAAAATAAATCAATTACTCAGTCCAAATATGACCGGAATAAAACAAATGTTTATCTATTGACATCTTAGCCCCATTTCATTGACATAAAATTTAGAAAATGCCCCGTCCGTGACCGGCCGGTTCAGCAGCTCAGAGAGTCAGGGGAGGTTCCACGTTAAGGAAAGGAGACCAATGTGGCCAAGATCAAGATCAAATAGATTCTTTGGTTACCTATTCAGCATCGCAATCATCACTGAAAAAAAACAATAATTAAACTTGTCCAACTGGAAGCGGAGCACAAACCACAAAGGTTGCTGACATGCTTGCGCGTTCCTGTCCGTCGGGTTTTCCTGTCCATATAATATCATCTTGTTTTTTGGCATGACAATTTGCTCCAAGGTGCATCCCCCACGGACTAAAAGATTAGGTCCTCAGATAATGTTTTCTAAAGAGCTCCTGATCTATTATATCCGTTCTCGTAGATATTTACAACACATGCGCTTTAGCGCTTATAAATCGATACATAACAAGTAGCATTACTCACTTATATTCATTTAGACTAGTCAAGCGGCTCACTATGATTCCTTCTTCTTTTTTTGCCGCCTTTGCTGATTAGTTCACAGCCAGGAAATAGAATACTCAATTGGAGTGTATTGATCAAAAGAACATGTAAAAATGTTTCCAGAGATTATTTGGAGCTAAAATAAGTATGATCGGTGGAAGTCAACTAAAGCCGGGAGGCTATTGCTAATGAGATCCGAACAGCGTAGTCGCAATAAACAAATGCAAAAAAAAATGATTCCGCCTGCCGGCATTGGTACGCTCCGGGGCTGGAAATTATTTACTGCGGACCTGGAGAGAATGTCCCATGCGAGTCGTGGTGGACCCGGGAAAATAAAAAATCAGCCATGCTGACTTGGCGCCAGCTAGTCTGCCAGTGCCACGGGATTCAAGTGGGCCCAATTTGAGCCGTGGTGCCCACTACCCTCCGCTCCGCTCGCCCACACACACCTTTTGTGATGAAGTCAATGATAAGGGCGAGGGACACTGGGCTGGACAATTTGTTCTGGCTGGGGACACCCAAAATTAAAAACAGCCCATCGAAGCCCTACCGAGGCGCACGCCAGATGCAGAGAAAGGCCTTCTCCTTCCATCTCTGCCTGAGCCGACTACAACAGAGATGGAGGAGCCAAGGAAGGAAGCTGCAGTATGGAAATCAAGAGCGAAAAAGCTCCAAGGTAAGCGCTCTAGTAGGGTGAACTGAAACGGCAATGCATATGTTTAAAGACTTGTAATCGAGTTTTCTAAGGATATGCAGATACTTAAAACTAGATTCAGTATTCCACTAATCAATCCCTTTCGACTAGTACATAAACACCTCCAAACAGAAGCATATCAACCCGAAATACAAATTGTAAAAAGCTCCAGAGTCCAGACGAGCAGATAGCAACAAAACCAACAGATCACAAAGAACAGTAATCCTGCTCAGTTGATGGCTTTACATCGACACACCAACAGGAGAGATGTTGTGAGGAAACAGCAAAGATATCACCAACCCTTCCCTATCAGCCACAACCAATCAAGCACAACACCGCTAAATAGCCCTATCAGAAGGAAGAGAACAAGAACATTCCCCAGCGCATTTTGCTCTGGCCCCTGCACAAACAAATTATGAAGACAAATCAAAATGTCTGTCTAAGATGGCTAACAGTTCGGTCCTAAATTGACAAATAGTCTGATAGCTGAAAGTTAACTGACAGCATGAGATGTATAGCGTAGGTGAACTTGCCTTGTATCCTCTGGGTGCTTCAGTAAGTACACATACAGTGAGATACCCATTGCTCAACCCCAAGAAAGATGTCAGAAAGATCATGTAACCTTGATCACCGTATTTTGCGGTGAAATAGAATGCAGGAATGAGAAGAAAGCGTGCGAGGGCTGCTACCATAATGCACTTCCGAGATTTCAGCTTGGCAATATAGGGTACATATCTGCCTATGAGATCCCACACATTATACATTGCAATCAAAACAAGTGCGTACCTGAATTACACGGCAGAAGGGAAGATTGTCATGTGGTATGTCAGATGATACCAGTTTGCAGAAGTTTGGTCAAATGTAATTATGTAAAGGTGAAAGAAATCTTACCAAGCTCCCAGGCTATGTGATCCTGTGTCTTCAGATAAAAATCCAGGGAAAAGAGATAGAGTCAAGACATATATCAGAAAGATATCAAGAGCATAATCCATGTTTTTCAGCAGCAGTTGTTTGGTGCTTAAACGCTCGTATCTTTTTGGATCCTCCTCATCCTGCAGAAAGTAGTGTGTTCATGTTATATTTCCATGGATCATTGGTAAAGTCATCGAACTATGTACATGCGACATACTTGTTCATCATGTTCAGTTGGGATTCCTGCAGCAGCTAGGTCACCAGCAACGGTTTTGCTACCTTCAGTAGCTGCCTTCGCTCGATAATATTTGACAATCGGCAATGTGGGAAAGACAAATGTGTACAGAAGAACACACAATAGCTCAAAGAAGCACGATATTGAAAAGAATAACACTGCGTGAAGTAGATCAAAACATTTAGTTTGTCAACATAAATCACCAGTATTACCATAGTGCTAGGGGAAATAAAGACAAAGCAGATGCTAATGTACTTTATGCATATTTGTTTGTTAGGTTGTGCTGCTTAAAGATGCTAGGGCGTAAATATAGCATTTCCGGTTTTGTACCAATCAGTGAAAATTAGTCAACAGAACATTGATCTATATTCAGACAGAGATACATTTAAGGCAAAATTGTTGACTTGTGTGAGTTGACAGGAATGACACATACTAGCTCCTTTGCGAAAACCATCTCGTGAGCTCTCAAAAGCTGCTTTTGTAATTAGCCGCAAAGCCGACGTTATTGCTCCTGATGCAGCCAAACCGGCTAAGTAGGACTGCAAACCAAAACATGACACTTGATGTCATGACTCATGAATACATAAGTGCAGTGAACTATAACAGCAAAAATATTTCTATCAGTCCACAAAACATACAAAAAACCAATAGTCA
Source organism: Eragrostis nindensis (assembly GCA_012490785.1). Classification (NCBI taxonomy): domain Eukaryota; kingdom Viridiplantae; phylum Streptophyta; class Magnoliopsida; order Poales; family Poaceae; genus Eragrostis; species Eragrostis nindensis. The sequence continues at coordinate 160,625 of JAAXCT010001141.1, read as the reverse complement.
TTAAGAACGGTCACCTGAATAAACTCTGGGCACATCAAGGATAAGTCACCAACCATACCACCTTGAACATGGGCGTCCGCTATCCCGAATGCTGCACTTATCACACATACACCAACAAAGGCTCCAACACCACCTCGCCCTTTAGTGGCCACATCCAGCTAATACAGAAAACTTGATGATATTAGGTCCATATCACTTACCCGATAACAATGGTCACGCTGAGTATATGTAACTTATGAATATCTACTTGCCTAAGAGAAAGGAATGTACTTACAATTATTATTGCAAAAGAACCTAAGAAGAAGAGTGTATATCCTGTCAGATTCCGGAGTCTGGTGTTGATCCTTGCTTCATGATACGTTAGTAGTACTGTCACTCCAAGGGCAAAAGGCTGGTATGCTAGTGTGAGGACTCTGGTTGGGTGGTTCTTCTGCAACAGTTTAGCAAGTAATATGTCATCAGTCATCAAATATTTGTCACAACAGTGTTTTGAGAACGAATTCCTCTAGCTTCCTGTGACATGACACAAGCGAACATAAAGGAACGGAAGCTTGAAACCGTTAAGAATAGTGAAAAGGCATAAAGCATCAAACTGTTCAAGTGGGGATCAGCTAGCGAAAGCCTGAAGAGAAATTTGGTTATTTTTTCAGAGGAGTTTAAAAGTTAAAACAAATTAAGCACAGGAGAGGTTTTCGCATCTGCTCTGCTACTGACAGAACAGAAACAAGCAGTTATGTTCTGTGGTGTTTAAACAGTGCACATACTGGAAAGAGGTAGACATAGTAATCTTCGATCGTTAGCATACTGTTCCATGAGAAGAGGCATCCATTCCCCAGTACGAAGCAGACGAGCATACCGAAGTACTTCCCCTGTCGAGTGCAAAATAAACCCAGTACAGTATACAATTCGTTGCATTATAAAAGTACATAGTAGCTCAGTACAGACGATTGGTGGATATGCTTGACGAGCCACAGACCTTGAGTTGAGGTGCTCCTGCACCCTCTGCTGCGTTGCTCATCATACTTCCTGAACCTGAAATTAGTAACAGCAATTGTGGTAACTGATCAGTGAACAATGGTGATAACTGAAACAGAAAACCTTTTCCCTGAAGAAAGCGAGGACCAAGGAAAAGGACAACGTTCGTTCCAGGATTAAACAATGGGTTTCCTAGCAAGGTTGGGCTCGGAATCCGCATGGCCTTTTCGGTCAGGGGAGTAGTTTATGACTTGTGTATAGAGCACGGTTATGCACGGTGATTAGGATATGCATCATCCTCGAAACCCCCAAACCTGAGACAATCCGGCCCCCAACCATGCCAAGCTTTACGGCATCATCAAACCACAAAAAGAAAGTCATCAAACCACAAAAAGAAAGAGAGCCCAGAGACCACAAACAAACAGCAGCAGTAGTCACAGAGAGAGAGAGAGAGAGAGAGAGAGAGAGAGAGAGAGAGAGTCGACGAACTGGGCGCCGGTTTGGAGTGTTCTGATTTGTCTTGGTCTCGCCCAGGTCGCTGGCTTCTTCTGTGCTCTGACTTCGATGGATTATCGATCGGATGGGGGGCGTACCACACAAATCCAGCGTTTGTGGAGGACTCTTGCAGTTGCAGAGGACTCCTTCGGCTTCTAAGCAGAGAGCGGTGGTGATGGGAGAGAGCAGAGCAGCACACTCACTCAGATCAGCAAACCTGGCGCCGCGCCGCCGTCAAAGCTCAGGGCGCGCCGGCAGCGGAGGCTGCCTGCCTGACCTGTCACTTGTAGGCTGGCAAGCGCACTCGCGACTACTAGCCGTGAAGCAGTCTGGTGTCCGGGTCCGGCCCGAGCGAGCACACGGTTCGTGCAAGTAGACGCGCCACTGGCAACGAGCAGATTCACTGCTCCCATTACAGCCGCACACGCGTCGCGCCGGCCTGGCTTTTCGTTGTCCTCTTCTTTCCCCTTTTCCCTCCCTCCGGTAACGTCGTGTCGTGTGACGAGCGGCCGGCCTATCGATCGGCCATCGGTGGCCGGCGCGGGTCATCCATGGAAAACGGAATGGGACGAGTTCCGAGCACTCGTCTCGCCGCCCGGAATCGGAGGCCTTGCCTTGGGAAGAGGAAGGCAACTCGCACCTTTCAATCCGACGCGGCAAAGCAAAGCGAACGCTGCTCAGTTCAAAAAAGAAAAAAAAAGCGAACGCTGCTAGTTGAGCCGCTGGTTAACCAGGTACAGTCCGACAAGCAGTGCCTGAGTGCCGTCGCGCCGTTGATGACTCTGAAGAGATGAGGGGATAGGCGGCCATCCTTTCGGTCGGTCTCAGCTGTCTCGCACATCTACGAACTTGGCGCCGCCCAGGACCCGGGCCGAGCAGGAGCGAAGTGGCCGAGTTGGCCCGCAAGGAAATGGCCCTGGCCGTTGGAGCCGCGAAGTGCGTTTGCTCCACGAGGTGCCCCATTCTTCTTATTGGGCTCAGCCGGGGACTTTTTAGCGGTCGGTTGGCCTCACGCACAGTATTCCTGTCCTTGCCGGACCAACTACAGACACCAGAAGGGTAGTGTGACCGTGAAAGAAAAAAGTCTCCAACAAAATTCAACATCCAAAAGCCAAAAACAAAAGGAAATGATTTCTTTTAACATACGATTTCGAATGAGCCAAATTACAGCAGTATCATTGTTGATTGTTCGTGGTTATCTACTCCAAGAGTTGGAAAAAAAAAAACATTTCGATGACCCAAACCAGAGGAGGGACAGACAAAACAAAGACCTTTCGTAGTTTCGTTTGTAAAAAGAAAAAAAGATAGTGAAAAAAAAGCCATACAGATCTAAGACCTACTCTATCCCGCGCACGCGCAGAACTAACCGCATCACCAGCCCTTGCCGATGAGCCAGAGCCAGTCGAGCACGACGCCGGAGAAGATGCCGCCGAGGAGGCAGACGACGAGCACGTTCCCCAGCGCGTTCTGCTCGGGTCCCTTGTACCCCTTGGGCGCCTCCATGAGCACGCACACGGTCAGGTAGCCGTTGCTGAGGCCCAGGAAGGAGGTGAGCAGGATCATGTACCCCTGGTCGCCGTACTTGGCCGTGAAGTAGAAGGCCGGCACCAGCAGGAACCGCGCCAGGATCGCCACCGTCAGGCCCTTGCGGGAGGTCAGCTTCAGGCACTCGATCAGCGGCACGTACCGCCCGATCAGGTCCAACGCGTTGTACATCGCGATCAGCACCAGCGCGTACCTGCATCACTTGTCGTCAGAAAATAGCTCTGCATTTCGTTCCTCAGGCACTCTGCTTGCTTGGTACTGAAACTGAACTATACTGAATGTCTGCATCTCGATGAATTTGCATTTTTATACTTTGTTAGAAACAAGAAAGACGTGGAGAAACATTACCATGACCCCAGGCTGTGTGATCCGGTGTCTTCAGACAAAAACCCAGGGAAGATGGACAGGGTCAGGACGTATATCAGGTAGATATCGACCGCGTAGTCGATGTTCTCCATCAGCAGCTCTTTGGTGCTCAAACGCTTCTGTTTCTGCGGATCTTCCTCGACCTGCACGAGACATTTTCGCCATACATCAGAAACAAAGCTGTAGGAGATGCAAACTATTAGGTATCGGAGTGTGCGTTACCTGTCCTTGCTGATCTGTGCTGAGTCCTGCAGCAGCGAGGTCGCTGGCCACAGTCTTGCTCCCTTCAGCTGCTGCCTTCGACCGGTAGTACTTCACAATGGGTAGTTTGGGGAAGACGAGTGCGTACAACAGGAGGCACGCAAGCTCGAACAAGCAAGTTATTGAGAAGAATAGTACTGCAAAAAGGAAAGAAAGATGGATTACTTGACAGATAGATCGTGATTTATGTTAAATGTGCAGAGATTGGAACAGGGTCTGACATCAACTGTAAGGGGGTTATGAACAATCGCTCAAACAGATATTTCTTTGTAGTTTGCTTGCTACAGAGATCAGTGCATACAAATCCTATTTATAGTAAAATAATTCAGCAAACAGAAATATAAGTATGTATGCTTCAAGACTGAAACCGAGCAAATTCATAATTCTCATTGTCAAGATAAAATTATCTAAGAAGCACGGATCTATAGAATGTATAATAGCGGCCTGATGCCATTGATCATCCCCTTTAACTTCCTTCTTTTCTATATATTCATATTCTTTTCTATTTTATAAAACCAAAAAAATACAAATTTACTAAATCTGCTAGTCTGAAAAAAATCAGGACTTACTAGCTCCAATGCGAAGACCATCCTTTGTGTTCTCAAAAGCTGATTTGGTGATTAACCTCAGAGCTGATGTCAGAATTCCTGATGCAGCCAAACCCGCCAGGAAAGACTGAAAAGTCAAAGTATGATAAAGATCATAAGAGGTGAAGATATGGTTTCTGATACCTAAAAGGATAACCACACCCAACACAAATGGCTGAAAACAGAAAATGTGATATGTTACCTGAATGAACTCTGGACACATCAAGGAAAGATCGCCAACCAATGCACCTTGACAATTGGCATCAGCTGTCCCAAAAATAGCACTGATTATGCATACACCAATGAAAACTCCAAGTCCACCCTGCCCTTTAGTAGCAAGATCCAGCTAGAACAACAAAAATGATTACATGAGCTGATATATAGACGTAATGTATCAGTATTCTATACATCTTTTTAGAAATGAAAATATCCTTACAATTATCAGGGCGAAAGAACCAATGAAGAAAAGGGAAAATCCAGCTAGATTTCTTTGCCTTGTGTTCATCTTTGCTTCATAATATGTCATGATGCAGGTTATTCCAAAGGCAAAAGGCTGGTAAGCTAGTGTGAGGATTCTTGGTGAGTGGTAATCCTGCAATTGATATCAGAATCATTACATCTTTGATAAAATCTGAATATACTAATGAAACAATTGATGCACAGAGATCATTCCCAGCTTCTCAATTACAATAAAAAAAATGCATCGAACTGAGAAAAATGGGCTGAACAAGTGATTAATATGTGGCGCATTGGAATGCTAGAATGTTTATTGAATCGAGAAGAAAATCTTGGATACCAGACATTCGTTGTACCCAAGACACAAGATAAATCAAGGATGCTTTAAACCCCCATAATTCAAGTGCATATTTTTTGCTACAGCCATAGAATAGTAATTCATTTCAACTATCAATTGCGATTCACAAACAAACATGTACCGGGAATAGAGTGACATAGTAATCTTCAATGGTGAGCATACTGTTCCACGCGAAAAGGCTTCCATTTCCCAGAATCCAGCAGAGAAATATACCAAGGAACTTCCCCTGTCAATTCACAATCAAACACAGCATTTTATTAGTATATGAAATTGTTGTCCTAACGGCAACAATTTCAGAAAGGAGGGAGTGTCAGAAAAGCAATTTTGAAAGGAACTCAAGAAAAGAAGTGAAGTTACCTTAACTTGAGGTGCCTCTGCACCAGCTACGTCATCAGTTATCATGATAGCTAACTTCACCAGCGCCTAGCAAAATGAAAAATGTGTCGTGAGCAAGCTGCCAAGAATGACGCAACAAAGATTCAGAAACTAGGATAGTCTAGAACAAAAGAGCTGGCAAAATTGCAGATGAAGAGTCTGTCTGCCACCGTAGAAGGCACAAGCCTGACACTGAATAACAACTCCCCGATAAAATTCCCAATTTTATCATTTTCCAAAAACAATTGATCCCCAATTTTGTCACATCTATGACATGTAGACACAGAAGTACCAGTCAACAACTCTAGTGCCTCCACAAAAAAGGAGTCCACACCACGGGCTTGTGACGTTAAAAAATAGAAGTTTCAGACGCGTATGACACCAGCTAATCTGTCCCTTACTCCATACTGGTACAGTACTCTGAAGCTTGAGACCAAAACCTAAAGAGAAGGCCAATCCTAACAACCATTCTTATTCGCCAGCTCAAGAACCGCACGTGTCACAACTCTGCAGGATAAGCGCCGTCTCGCAAACGGCGAACTAATACTAAACTAATAACAGCAGAGCAGATTAGTCTCTTCGCAGACGCACGCCCCGAAAATTACGTCCAAACAAGGAAAAAAGGACGCACACCGTTGGAGCAAAGATCAGATTCAAATCAGGGGGCAGATGAACAACACACGAACGTCAAGAAGGCATGGATTGGCCATAGGCGACCATCAAGATCGATTCTCTTATCATGCTATCGCCAGAACCAGAGGACAAGAACTGAAAACGGGAGGAAGAAAACTCACCGGCCGGCGCAGTCCGCCTCAGCGTGCGGCGGCGGCGGCGGCAAGAACTGAAGAAGAGCAGCTGCAGGACACGCGGCGGAGTCGTCAGGGGAAACCGGGAGGAGGGCAACCACCCAGAGTACCACACCGCTTAGCGCGCGGTATCTGACTGTGTATATATAGCAGTTGAGATTTACCCGAGAATGAAGGCGGAATCTCCAAGCTTTCTTTGACTCCTCTCTGGCAGAATCTTTGGAGCCGATGGCGCCGACGTGTGCACCGTGTGTGCGCGCGCGAGGATGAGAGAGGTAGGAGGCGCAATTATTCGGCCGACGGCGGCAACGGCCCGGATAATGGATTGGAAAATCCCGCACGGCGTTCACACCGTCCCCACGGCGTCAAAGTTCACAAAAACATTATTCAACTCTGGTGTTGCATAAGATACTTCCGTGTACCAGTGTTCAGGAAAATTAAATCACCGTCGTGTTACACACGTATTTAAATCATTATGCTACTTAAAAAAAAACACATTACTTCACCGAATCTGAAACCGAACAACCCAATCTGGGACTGAGATCCAGGGGACTTGCCGTTGCAGTTCAAAAGGGCCCTATGTGTCTTTATCTCCTAGCAGTATCTCTATTCATGTTCATTTTATTTTATTTTACTTACAATGAATATCTCTCTGTTTACCAGTGATGGCATCTTACTATGTCTAACACGAAAAAACTCTTCTTTTTATAAAAGGAAATAAAAATAATCGTCAAATGGCAGCAACGGACCTATACTCGATTTGATCAGATTTATGAAAGAATCCGCTAATGTCATCCTCAGCCACAAGCAGTCTCATTCATGATTGGAAAAGCTTGGATTGATCGATTCTCAGCAGTTGCTACTACTGGCTAAAAATTTGTTCTTTGGACGACTAGGTTTGTCCTCTACGTATTTTTGCCTGCCACTTCCGACTATTTTGCTCAGTTTATGTTATCAGTTGCTTCCAAAGTTGCAACTTTTCTGCCGCACTTTTCATAGTCAAACGCTGTGAACCTGTGAATGTGATGTTCGCATTCTTAAAAGGAATATTGTTTACCCGGGGCTTAACCCATGTTTAAAGGGTTAGGCATCTGGTCCCTGTCGATTAAACGACTGGTATTTGCTTCTCAATTTGCTTGTACCCACAGCTAATCGAAATGAACGATGCTGACAACCTGTCGTCATCTGCATGACCGTATTGGATGCCTTCAAGTGGCGAGAGGCAGATGCCTGAGCTCAGTTTTTCAGATAAGTTGAAAACTGCACCGTTCTTTAATAGGCACCAAGCTTTCTCACCAAAAGACGAGTATATTTCAACCTCCCCTTTTCATTTGTTTAATATATGAAACTTTTGCAGGACGGAACTAGAAAAAGATACACAAATTGGTACACGAGTACATAATAACCCATAATAATACAATTCCCTTCCATTTTTCTCTCGAAGCAGCGGGAAGCATAACCTGAGCAACAACTGCGATAAATGTAGCAACAATGGAAGCAAATTCTTCAGCAGATGATGATCATAATCCAAGTGGTGTTTGGCGCTAGATTGCAACCAGAGCGATGACAAGAACATGTTGCTTGTGATCACCAACCTTTGCCTATGAGCCATAACCAGTCAAGAACGGCCCCACTGAATATGCCACCCAAGAGGGACAACACAAGCAAGTTGCCCAAAGCATTTTGTTCAGGTCCCTGCATGCACAATCATGTACATCACACGAATCAGATGCTATAAAATGCAACCATGATGGCTCAAAGCATTCATACACCAACCTTGTACCCCTTGGGTGCCTCAGTGAGGACACACACGGTAAGATACCCATTGCTCAAACCAAGAAATGATGTTAGCATGATCATCCAACCCTGATCGCCATATTTTGCAGCGTAGTAGAATGCTGGAATGAGAAATAGCAGTGAAATAACAGCAAGGAGAAGTCCCTTTCGAGATCTCAACTTAATCTGCTCAATTAACGGTACGTATCTTCCGATCAGATCCCATATATTATTAGCTCGTAATCAAGACAAGTGCATACCTGCATAATGATGTGTCATTGTATGAGTCAAACCTTTTGTTGTTTGTGAACAAGATAAAGTTTCAGGTCCTATCAATAGATAGTCAAGTGGAGAACTTAGGATAGTATGAAGTACCAAGAGCGCAAGTTGTGTGATCCGGTATCTTCAGCTAAAAACCCCGGGAAAATTGACAATGTCAAGACATAGATCAGGAACAAGTCCAATGCATAGTCTATGTTCTGAAGTAACAGTTGCTTGGTGCTCAGACGCTCGACGCTTGAAGGGCCTTCTTCTGACTGAAAGAATTGTGTAAATTTTAGTTTCAATACATAGATATGATTACACAACACTTGCTCCCAGTTAAAATAGATACCGATTGATTAGCATGATTTTGGATGCCGCCAGCAGCAAGGTCAGCAGCCACTGTCAAAGATCCCTCTGAAGCTGCCTTTGAACGATAAAACTTCACAATTGGCAACTTGGGGAAGACAAATGCATAGAGCAGAACACATAGCAGCTCAAAGAAGCACGATATTGACAAGAAGAGCACTGCATGAATTTAATATCGCAGGTGAACATATCAGATGGACAAAGGAATGCATCAAAATTATATACATTCATCTCGACATACTAGCTCCTTTGCGAAGTCCATCTCGTGAATTTTCAAAAGCTGCTTTTGTCACAAACCTCAATGTGGAGGTTATTGCTCCTGACGCGGCTAATCCAGCAAAGAAGGACTGCAAACAAAACAATTAAACCTGTGTGCTAAATTTGCAGGTCAAAATCAAAGTGTCTAACTTGACTGTTTCCAATAGGAAAGATTCTTGTGGAACCACACCTGTATGAACTCTGGGCACATTAGAGAAAGATCTCCAGTCATCCCACCTTGAACATGACCATCAGCAACACCAAAAACAGCGACAATGATACAAATGCCAACGAAGGGTGCAATTCCACCTCTTCCTGATGTTGCAACATTCAACTGCAACAATCGAGAACACATCAGTGACATACGGTACTGGGGATCAGTTACTGAAAGAAAAATGAGTCAATGCTAATAGTTAAACTTACAATGATGGCTGCAAATGAGCTCAAGAAGAACAGTAAGTAACCTGCCAAATTGCGCAGCCTTGTGTTAATCTTTGCCTCATGATATGTGAACATGGCAGTTGTGGCGAGAACAAAGGGCTGATAGGTCAAAGTAACAATTCTTGTTGGATGGTACTTCTGCGTTTAGAAAGCATGGTGTCCGTTAAAGAGAATATCTTTCGATATTAATATTCGATATAGTTGGAGAATTAAGAAGAGAACAATGGAGTGGAGGAAATACATACTGGGAAGAGGTAAATGTAGTAATCTTCAATAGTAAGCATGCTATTGAGCCCAAAGAGGCATCCATTCCCCAGAAGCCAGCAGATGAAAATACCCAAACGTTTCCCCTATGATTAGTTTACCATTGTTGCAGAAACCAACAATTATTAAGTGAAGGGATATAAGAATCATGTTACTGAGGAGTGATAACAAATACCTGGCTTGAAGCACCATCGAAGTCTTCTTTCTTGTATGTCATGCTTTGTAGTTTTGATGGCCCTGCGGATCAATGTTATGTATCTCACTTTTGATGGCCCTATAGATCAACAAATTAAGCACAAGCCTGAGCACTAAGAACACAACGAGCACTTGCAGGGATGGTACTCTAATATGAAGAGAAGAAGAAAGGAAATGATACGGAAGGAAGGTTGCAATCAGAAGAAGACTAGCATGAGGTTAGATGAACCAATAGAAAATACTCTCATCAATCTAGGATCACATGGAAGTATTATACAGATGCTAACACCATGCGTTGACTCCATCCAGCAGATGGGATCACATCCACATGACGCTGTGCAAGGAAAATTGGGAAAACCAAACAAACATAACAGCTGGCGATATGGCATGTTGAAGTATTTTAACCTTTTGAGTCACAGGCCTGGGATAAAAAAAACTCGACCTGCCGGGGGTAAGACCGCCCCCGACGGCATTTTGCTAAGGAGGAGAGCCTCTCACGCAGGCCGAGAAAACCCCCGAACCCCCTCCCCATCCATACACAGGGACTCAGCTGGCCGTTGTGAGCTGCGGCGCGAGTCTTAACCATGTGCTTTGAACTGGGGAGGACGAGGGGATTTTTTTACCACCTCACTGTCAGCAGTGAACAGTAACTCGCGTTACTGTTCACTGCTACAGTGCCCCGTGAGGCACCCGGGTGAGCGCCGCTCGAACCCGGGTGGGCGCGCGCCGAGCCTTTCGGCTGGCGCTGCTGGCCAACTGAGCCAAGCTCAGTTCTCCACAGGCCTGGGATAAACAAAATACATTTCATTGCATCGCTGCGTGGCAGCTCTCGCCTTCTCATTTGTCCTGCCTATCCCATATAATGACAGTGAGGCACTGACACAGCATTGGTTGCATTGCGCGTAATCCCCAGAGGTCAAGAGAGAGCTGCCACGCTGCTTAGAGGTCATGCCGACAGGTTTTCAGGACTTCAGGGAGATCGATCAGTTTAGACAGCGGCTTGGCACAGTAATGGTTCTTGTAACTGTCACACTCACCTCCACAAGCATAGGTTGCAACAGAGCGGACGGATTCTCAATTCAAGAAACTGAGCTACTGCAATTCTGCAGCTGGAACAGAGAACCACTCGCTGCACAACTGGAAGTGCCATGTACTAAACACATGGCCAGGTTTGCTCCGGATCCTGGACACGAGCAAACACATGACATGTAAGCGTAACAATACTACCTATGAGCTCAACTTGGTTGATGTCATAAAACATAGTGGCGTCTGAACGCGTCTTGGCCATGGAGAGGAAAACAACTAACAGTATAGTTACCTTATACAAGAGCAGCAAGAAGACGAATCTTTCCAATCCTCACGGCCAGAAGCAAGTCCCATTTGTGCCGACGCTTTCGCGTACAAGGTGTGGCCGCGCCACTGCCGCTGACTGGGAGAAGGGGGGGAGGAAGAAAAGGAAGCGCCGTGAGCATTTTTCAATCGCATCCCCGAGACGAGCTCAGGGTTGTAACTCCGCCGCCGCCGCGGGTGGCCTGCGCCGCCGCCGGAGACGAGCAAAAGGGATGGAAGCGCCAGCGGAGGAGGTAGCTAGATCCGTATAAGTGGGCTGCACATGGGCTATAATCACAACAGGTTCTCGGCCTGCTGACCAAGATACTATCCTTGACCCACACTGCACTCTAGCTAGATCAAGCCCACTCTAGGTCCAACACATAGGCAAAATATTTGACAAACCCCATTAGACAGTGTCAAATTGAAAGACAACAGTGTGACAAAAAGTATAACGTGAATCAGATCACTGATACTATTGATATTTTTAATGAATACAATGAGCTTAATTGTTTGTCAATCAACAAATTAAACAAGGTAACTGGTTCATAATCTGCTCGATTACATAGACACACACCCGGGAAGGAAAAAAAAAGGTTCTGTCACCATCCTTTGCCTATGAGCCACAACCAATCAGAAATAGCGCCACAGAAAATGCCTGCCAAGAGGAAAAGGACCAGAAGGTTCCCCAAAGCATTTTGTTCCGGTCCCTACACAACAAAGCCATATGCATAACTAAGCAAACGCTATTATCAAAAAAAAAAAAAAAAAAAAAAACTAAGCAAACGCTGCTGGAAACAAGACAAGTGGCCGTTCAAAATTGTATACCAACCTTGTAACCTTTAGGCGCCTCCGTGAGGACACAGACAGTGAAATGTCCATTGCTCAGTCCAAGAAACGACGTCAACATGATCATCCAGCCTTGATCACCGTACTTCGCAGTGTAATAGAATGCAGGGATTAACAGGAACCTTGAAAGGACTGCGATTTGTAGCCCCTTCCTGGATGTTAGCTTGATTTGCTCAATCAGAGGCAGGTACCTTCCAATCAGGTCCGAAACATTAAAGCTCGCAATCAAGACAAGCACGTACCTGCATTGTAAAATAATTGAGCAGTAATTACTCACCCGGATAATATATAGTTTTGCAGTTATCTGCAAGTGAACGTATTTAACTGGATAAATTACAGCATGTTATTACCAAGAACCCAAGCTATGTGATCCAGTGTCTTCAACCAAAAACCCCGGGAAAATTGACAATGTCAAGATATAGATCAGGAACAGGTCCGCAAGGTAGTCCATGTTCTGATATAGCAACTCCTTGTTGCTAAACCGTTCAGCACGAGCAGGAATTTCTTCAACCTGACCCATCCATCAGAAATTAGCATTGTGAAGTCGCTTTTCCACAGAGAATTTTTTGTCGCTCAAGTGCATACCAATGGGGCTGAGTGACTTTTGATGCCTCCAGCAGCAAGGTCAGCGGTGACTGTCAGAGAACCCTCAGAGGCAGCTTTTGCACGGTAGTATTTCACAATTGGCAACTTCGGAAATACGAAAGCATAGAGTAGAACTGTTATGGACTAGATGCGGCCCATGGCCCAGCCAGCTGCCCAGGAGTCCAGGAGGGTACTGTTCATGCCCGTGAACAGTACCGGCGCTACAGTAGCAGCGGGCCCACAAGTGGTGCCTTGCCTATTAAGTTAGATAAGAGTCTTCCAGATTACTTAGGGGTCAAGTTGTACCCCCTCTATATAAAGAGGGGTAGTCTATCAATAAAGGCAAGCAATAGTTGAAGGGTTAAACCCTAATATTTTCTAGCCTCCATGCCGCCGCCGCTCCTCTCTCCATGCGCCTAGGGCGGCTAGCCCTAGGGCTGCCGATCCTCTCTCCCTCTCTCCTCTCAATTCCCCAATTCCTCTCCCATCTGATCTATGCTCATAACAACTTGGTATTCAGAGCCAATCTGTTGCCTCGCTACCCGTAGCTCGCAACAGCAATTTTGATCCCCACCACCACCAAATTTTTTTTCTACACATCACCAACATGGGTAGGCTTTCGTGGAGCTCAGACGAGGATCGTCCATGGGAATATCGTTGCTGCCCAAACTACAAGAATTGTGCTCGCGGTACTGTTCATGCTGTGAATAGTACCCGTGGTACTGTTCATGCGGTGAATAGTGCCCGTGGTACTGTTCATCCGATGAAAAGTACCCGTGGCGCGGTTCGTCCTCCATATGGCACTGGCGCACAGATCCAATCTCCTCTACGCGGGCATCAGACACATCAAACGGAGGCTTCACATCGGGAAGCGGCCTTCCACGCGGCACAGAAGGCTGCGGCCGCAATCTATTCTCCTCCAACATACCGGTTACAAAGGACTTCATTGCTGACATTGCTCGTACGGCATTGGATCAGATTATCAAGGAGACAACTACAACATCCACCGCCTCTGCATCTGCCAACATGCCCGGTACGAAAGGATTTCATTGATAACTTGAATTGTACTGCATTGGATAATCTTTTCAAACACAAAGCTGTGGCATCCATCACGTCTACAACTGCAATTGCTTCAACAATGGATTCTCCTTCCTCTACACCGGTGCCACCTTCATCTACATGTCAACCTTCTCAGTTGCGGGGTGTCGGCATTCTTGTTGACCATCATGTGGCTGCGTCATCTCCACAATTTTCAGAGGGGGAATTCCAACCATCTATGGAGCAAGATATCTCAACACCAGCAGTTGATGCCATCGAGGTGGCCTTCGTCAATGATACAACAACAGATGACACAAGTGGAGACGTCATCAAGGAGGCATTCTCACGGGAACCATCTGCAGTGGAAAACACAACGGTAAAACTTGATACTCCATTGAAACTTCATCTACCAAGTGCTCCTTTGTCTGTGCAGATGAAAACACCTCTCCCTGTTGATGTTCCATCATTCTTGGGTGGGCACAACAACAAAAGGATAATGATGTTCGACCCTGGTGGTTTGGGCATTCTCGGTAAACCACCCATCTGCAATAATTCTATGAGCACAGGTTCTTGGAGTCCTACAAACGGCGTGCTTGCAACACCACGATTTCAACGTCGTCAATCTTCATCATCATGCAACAGCCAAGGTCATATACGACGATCTCCTCCACCCCAAGTTACGGGATCAATTCTTGGTCCCCCACCAATATTATGTCGGCAACCCGTCAATGATGGTGTTAATATCACTTTTGGGGTAGGAGACCCTTTGGCGTCAGATGTTATCTGGACGGCAACTCTTCCACTGACAAACTCCACCTGGCGCCAAGCATCATGCGCCAAGGAGTCATTCACCAAAGACATCACGCCTTGGACAGGAGATTCTATGGATGTTTATTGTGCTACATTGTCTACCTACTACGGCTCCACATATGAGTATATCAACGTCTTCTCCAACATTCGGCTTGTGGATATCTATACAATGCTTTTGGCCATAACAACTCAACCTCCGGAGTATGGTAACGACAATTGTGGTACTCTCGTCGCGACGACTGGGGCAGGAGGTCCTATTACATCTCCACTCATTCAGGATTCTGGAATTATTGGTTGTGAGTTTACTCGTGCTATTAATTTTTTGTTGGAGCAAGAAACCTTCTTTATCGGTTGCTATGAGTCGCTCTTCATTTTGCATAATGTTTTCTTGGGAGTTTCTTGGCCATACTCTTCTGAAATTATTTCTTGGAATTTCACATTTGAAGTCATCCATTTTCGATGCGATTATTTTGAAAGTGCAATCCATGGGATGTCACCTATATTGGCCACATAAGTTTCCGCTATAACGCTCTGGGGACTATAGTGCAACTTTTGATTGGAACTTTGGATGACACTTGCGAGAATATTCTTTAGGAACATTTGATGTTCTACAAGTTGCAACCTACTTTTGTGAATCAATTATGGAGCATTACGAATGAATTTCTCTTTGTTGATGGCTATCTATACCTACAATCTAGTTCCACCATTTTGGTTGCCTTCCATGGCGATATCTTGAGAATTTCAAAGTGTGTTAAGCTCTTGGTATTCAGCCTCGGTGGAACCTTGTATGATTCGCACATGAAGGGTGATTGCGTTATGACACATATCACCAATTCCACTATGCCGAGGGCAATTGATCCTGGTGGAGTTGAGATTATACCGCTTCATGATGGAGGTCCAAGCACTTTTTCTACTACACCTTCTAATCGTATTAAGGAGGAACCCCGACATTCTGATTGTGCAAGCATCATCTACAAGGGTTGCACTTCTCACCAGGGACAAGTTTTCAGCTACCTCGTTTCCTTTGGGATATTCATAATCTTGATATTTTCAACAACCAAATTTCAAGGATGGGCTTTCAATCATATCAATATTGGTTTGTGTTACGGGGATTTTGCTCCATATTCATGTGGCATGGACATACGGGTTGGCCCCGAAATCTATATATGCTCCTTCATGATTTATGACCCGGGTGGACCATATGAAAGTTCCTACGTTTTTATTAATGGTCTTCCTAAGAATTTATGTGATATGCCAAGGAAGAAGGGAGAATTGCCAATCAACCACGACGATCTCAACTCTATATCATGGCATCCTCACAAGCGACTACCACCATGGTTTTTATTTGTTGGGAAGATGATGATTTTTGCAGAATCTACATTACATGGCATCCAACATCGACTTTGCCATCCATGCCAAGTGTCTTTACTTCATCGACAGCGGCTACGACAACCTCAATATAATTTTCTTCTACATCTTCATCGGACTCATCGTTGGACATATCTTCTTCATCCAAATTATTGGAGCCATTATGATCTACTTGGTCCTTCAAAACTACATCGGCGACGACAATTGCATCATCAACATACATTGGGCGCTCTTCGACAACCATCAACTGTCCTTCTCCATCAAGTTAAGGAGCAACACAGGAGCATTGGTCGTTCATCAACATGGGGTCTTTTGGGACTTCAACCATGGCCACCACCTAACAGCTTTAGGATCCCCTATTCCGCAGCTCGAGGACGAGCTGCAAGTCAATGGAGGGAGAGATGTTATGGACTAGATGCGGCCCATGGCCCAGCCAGCTGCCCAGGAGTCCAGGAGGGTACTGTTCATGCCCGTGAACAGTACCGGCGCTACAGTAGCAGTGGGCCCACAAGTGGTGCCTTGCCTATTAAGTTAGATAAGAGTCTTCCAGATTACTTAGGGGTCAAGTTGTACCCCCTCTATATAAAGAGGGGCAGTCTATCAATAAAGGCAAGCAATAGTTGAAGGGTTAAACCCTAATATTCTCCAGCCTCCATGCCGCCGCCGCTCCTCTCTCCATGCGCCTAGGGCGGCTAGCCCTAGGGCTGCCGATCCTCTCTCCCTCTCTCCTCTCAATTCCCAAATTCCTCTCCCATCTGATCTATGCTCATAACAAGAACACATAGCAGCTCAAAGAAGCATGAGATCGAAGAGAACAACACTGCCATTAGTTGAGCATAGTTCATATATTTGTTGTATAAGTAATGGCAGGTTTCAAAAAACAAAATGTAGTTCTGATTGTTGCACGTACTAGCTCCTTTCCGAAGGCCATCTCTGGAATTCTCAAAAACCGCTTTTGTGAAGAACCTCAATGCCGATGTTGTTGCACCTGACGCAGCCACACCAGCAAAGAAAGACTGAAAATCCAAATCCAAACATACGGAAAAAAAGCATCATGTGTTAGGTCAATTCCAACTTAATGCTTCTACTAATTTACTTGTCACTTTTGATATTGCAATATAAAATGGCACCTGGATGAATTCTGGACACATTAGAGACAAATCACCAGTCATCCCACCTTGAACATGACCGTCTGCTATGCCAAAAGTAGCAGCAATGATACATACACCAATGAACGGGGCAATTCCACCTCTTCCTGAAGACAAAATATCCAGCTATCGCAGACGAACAAATTTAGAAGTTTGGTGTTAGGGTATTGTGGTTCAGAACACATCTGTGATGATAGGCACGATAATCATAAATGCTTACAATGATCACCCCAAATGAGCTCAGGAAGAATAGAATGTATCCTGCCAAATTCCGCACCCTAGTGTTGACCTTTGCCTCGTGATATGTGAAAATGGCGGTTGTAGCAAGAACAAAAGGCTGATAGGTTAGAGTAATAATTCTTGTTGGATGGTAGTTCTGCATTCCAAGGGCATCAGATCAGGGAGACTGGATGCATTTGTGTGCGAGTAAGCTCAGGTACGTGAAGAATTGATGGAAATATAAATCAAAAGGCATTCATACCGGGAAGAGGAACACATAGTAATCTTCAGTAGTAAGCATCCCATTGAACCCAAAGAGACATCCATTTCCGAGAAGCCAGCAGATAAAGATGCCCCAATACTTTCCCTAAGCACTGCAGTGCTTCAGATACACAGTTTCGCGAAGATACTACAAGCATCTCTTCGTTAAAGGTAGTTAGTGCAAACCTGAGTTTTACCTACTTCTTCATCATCATATTCCGTACTTAGTTCACCCTACAGATCAAGAAAACAAGCAGCAGAAATTGTGGTAAATCAAACTGATTGCACTCGAGCTACAAGAGAATAATCAGCGTAATTTACAAAGCTAGAGTACTTACCGGGATAGCACTGTAAGACGAAGAGCCAGCCATCTAGCAGAACAGAAGATGAGAGTGTAAGAAATTCTTGGCTCCACCACCATCCCTTCTTGTTAACATCTCCACCACCATCCCTAAACCGGCGACCTACCGTTTTGAAAATTCTTGGCTCTTGCACCCACACTTTCCCTCTCTTCTGCATCAAGCGTGGCATCTCCCCTATCCTCCGAACGACCCTGCAGCAAACCTTGTCATTCGTCTCAAACGTACCAGGGCTGCTACAAAAAAATGGAAAAAGGCCCACTCCATCTCTCAACGTGAAACTGATTGCAAAACCGTTCTCAACATCCTTGACTACCTGGAAGAAAGCAGGCACCTCTCCCGCGTCGAGCGAGCTCTCCGATCAACCATTTCTGTTGCCCTCCACCGCACGGTTCATGAAAAATTCATGCACTGGCGCCAGAGGGGAAAGGTTAGAGCGGCAATAGAAGGCGACGAAAATACTAAATACTTCCATGTCTCTGCCTCTCAGCGTCTTAGGAAAAACAACATCCAAACTCTAGAGATCGATGGAATCGAATTCACAAACCATGAACAAAAAGCTCAAATCTTTCTTGATTTCTACCGGGCGCTTCTGGGCTCTTCCTCCTCGCCCACTTGGACCTTCAACCTGGACTCTCTTTATTCGGAACCCATACCAGAGCTCAGGCATCTTGCAGCTCCTTTCACCATGCAAGAAATTTACTCTGCCTTCCGGTCCATGAACCAGAATGCGAGCCCCGGTCCGGATGGTTTCGGGCCTAGTTTCTATAAAAACTGTTGGCCTACGGTAAGTCCTCCAATTCAAAACCTTTTTGACGCGTTCTTCAGTTGCACGGCTGAAATGGAACGTATCAACCGTGCCTTCATTGTTCTCTTGCCTAAAAAGGACGACGCGCGATCACCCGATGCTTTTCGGCCTATTTCTCTTCAAAACTGTCCCATCAAAGGTATTGCGAAGGTTTTAACTCAACGTCTACAACCTCTAATCCCTCTCCTAGTTGCCGGCGACCAAACCGGTTTCGTCAAATCCCGTAGCATTGCCGAAAATTTTGTCTACGCTGCTGACTTGCTTCACTGCTGCTACAAAAGGAAAGCACCCACTATCATTCTCAAATTAGATTTCAGAAAAGCTTTCGACTCTGTTAATTGGGACAGCCTTCTTCGCATCCTTCACCACCGTGGTTTCCCGCTCCTGTGGTGTCGATGGATTCAAACTTTGCTCACCACCGGAAAAACTGCTATCCTCCTTAACGGTGTTCCAGGGCGGTGGATTGACTGCAAACGTGGCCTTCGGCAAGGCGACCCCCTCTCGCCCTATCTCTTCATCATAGTAGCCGACCTTCTGCAAAGAATGGTGCACCGAGCACACTCCCACAATGAGCTGTTCCACCCCCTGATTCCTGATCACCCCCCTCCAGTGCTGCAATATGCAGACGATACTCTTCTCTTCCTCAAAGCAACCCCGTCTGCGATCCAAATAACTAAACAAATCCTAAGTGACTTCGCCAACGCTACGGGGCTCGAAATCAACTATTACAAAACCACCTTCATTCCTCTCCACGTCTGCGACGACGAAGCCGCACACATGGCTGCACTCTGGGTAGCCCAATAGCTTCCTTCCCTCAAACTTATCTAGGCCTTCCACTGTCCCCCCACAATCTATCTGTTTCAGACTGTAAACCCCTCTTAGACACTTGCGACCGCTACTTGGCAGGCTGGGCGGCAAAACTGCTTTCTAAGGGAGGGCGACTAGTCCTCACCTCGGCTGTTCTTGGCTCAATCACCACCTATTTCATGGGCTCTAACCGTCTTCCCAAAACGGTAGTGCACGCTTTTGATAGACGGAGACGCGCTTTCTTTTGGACAGGTGAGGATAAGTGCCACGGTTCCGATTGCCTAATTGCTTGGGACAAGGCCTTGCTTCCAAAGAATGAAGGTGGCCTGGGTATTAAAAACCTCCGACTTCAAAATCAATGCCTTCTTCTTAAATTTGTTGATAAATTCCTTTCCTCCCACGACGTTCCCTGGAAAACTTGGGCTGCGCATAACTGCACAACAGACCTAGGTGCCCATAAACTCCTCTTCTTTCATTTGGCGTATTATCAATGATGAGCTAAATACTTACCGCAGCCTTACCATTGTTGAAATCCACAACGGAGCCTCTACCGCCTTTTGGATGGATCATTGGCTTCCCTCCGGGCCTCTAGCTACAACCTACCATGCTCTCTTTACGCACACTACTAGGCCGAACATTTCAGTCCAGCAAGTTTTTGATGAAGGTTTTGAATTGCACCTTAAGCCTCGACTAACTCATGTTGCTAGTGAGCAGCTGTCCACTCTTCTATCTGTTTTGCAGACTATTCAGCTTGACGACGAGCATGATGTGCGTCGAATGGCTGGCTCCTTGAAACCTTTCTCCGTCAAAGAAGCCTACCACAAACTAGCTACTACAGGAACCCACGACCCAAATGCCGATTACATCTAGAATTCTTTTGTGCCGAACAAAGTCAGAATCTTTGCTTGGTTATTCTTCAATGAACGAGTCAACACAAGAGCACACCTCCACCACCGCAACATTTCTGAATCAGATATCTGTGAGCGTTGCATGATTGGACCGGAAACCCAGTCGCACCTCTTTTTTCAATGTGCCGGGAGCTCTTCAGTTTGGGGTTCTATCGGTTTGGCAGCAGCTCCCCTCACGCCGCTGCAGGAACTTTGGTCTATCCGTCCTCCAGCTTCATTGACCGGCGCG
Organism: Eragrostis nindensis; assembly: GCA_012490785.1. Taxonomy (NCBI): domain Eukaryota; kingdom Viridiplantae; phylum Streptophyta; class Magnoliopsida; order Poales; family Poaceae; genus Eragrostis; species Eragrostis nindensis. The sequence continues at coordinate 140,119 of JAAXCT010001141.1, read as the reverse complement.
TCGCATGTGTGGCCTTCCATCCTCATGATTCTACTATGGAAGGTTTGGGAAGGTCGCAACCACCATATTTTTCAAGGCACCCAGTTCTCTCCTCGACGTGTGATCAACGCTGCTGTTAGTGATATTAAGCTATGGAGTCACCATTGCAATAGGCGTCAACGCCAATCTGTAATGGCTTGGGCTTCACATAGAGCTATGTACCTCTGCTGTTTAAGTTTTTCTCTCATTTCGTTTTCTGAGCTTTGTAACCCTGCTGTATACATTTCTTCTCACACCTCTGGTGTGAACCTTTTGAATGAAATTCAGGTGGGGTTGTTACCCCCCGTTGATTGTTCAAAAAAAAAAAGAGTGTAAGAAATGAGTACAAGAAAAACAAACGCCCAAAAGGAAACACCCATAACAACAAACAAAGAAGAGGGCAAAAGTACTACTAGAGTAGAACTAAATAAAGAAAGGTCACTCTCTAAGAAGTTGTTGTCCATACGCCTGAAATATCACATGGGGATATTATATGTACCGTGGGCTCAGGCGTCAACATCACAGCCGGATCACAGTCACATGAGCTGAGCCAGGAAAGGAAAATATCCATTTTGATGAAACGGATTTTCTTTTTTTGAGTTGCCAGTCCAAGAAGCAACCCAACATGACCAGTTCAACAAAAAGAGGAGGTTGGCTCCATGTTTCTAGCAGCTGTACCAAACTGAGTCCACTTCATAGTAAGCAATCTGCATTTCTTTCTGCTGTGATGAGGCTGAGGCATCTCTGAACTCATTCTCTTCTTCCCTTGCGTCTCCCTTGTCGGTACGGCTGGCCTTTCTGACATGCAGTGTAGGTTGCAGCCTTTAGTCTTCTCTCCTGATTCAAGTGGCCTTGTATCCCCAGCATCGATTTTGAATCTTCCATTTTTGCATCCGGAGAATGTAGCCATAGGAAAAATGGAAGTTCAATCTGGAACAAAAATTATAGGCTATTGAGCTTCTACGGGCAAGCACGGGACGAAGCAAAACTGCAAACTGCAACAAGCAAAGAAAAAGGAGAGGACGCTGCCGGAATCAAGACCTGGGGAAGGGCGTCCGAAGCCGGAGCATACCCTACCAGCGCGCGCCGCACGTATGCCGCGCTGGCGGCACCACCGTCGATTGCATCAAGCACTCGGCGATCCCTGCACAAGGTGGCCGGCTGGCCGCACGGCTGGGTTAGGTGGCGGCGCCGCGCCGCCGGTAAGGGGGAGGAGGGGGCAAAAAGCTGCACAGCGATTTCTCTCTCTCTCTCGGCGAAACAGCGATTTCTTTGACTGCTACACACGAATATTTTAACTTTCAACTTTCCATCTCAAAATAGGAAAAATAAAACATCAAATTTCAAGTGAACCAGACACGAAATGCAAAAAATATTATAGGATATATATCAGATAAACAGCTGAACGGCAACCGACTGAAAACTGTTTGGTTGCTGTTGAACAAGATAGTTCCAATATTTTGGCATAGTAATATAAAGCTACTATGTTTGTACCTAATTTTGAAGGATAGATCAAGCTTGTCAACACACATAAAAGTCGATAGAATCTGTCACCGGTCACCACCCTTTACCAATGAGCCAAAGCCAATCAAGAAGATCTCCAAATGTTATGCCTGCCAAGAGTGATAGCACGAGCAAGTTCCCCAAAGCATTCTGCTCGGGTCCCTGCAAACAAGCCTTTACAGCTTGATCGAGCGAAAGAAACAATGCATAGGCGCTGAATGTATCCTTCAAAGAAAAACAGAACGCTAACCTTGTACCGTTTTGGAGCCTCGGTTAGGACACAGACTGTAAGATATCCGTTGCTGAGTCCAAGAAACGACGTTAACAAGATCACCCAGCCCTGATCACCGTATGTCACTGTGTAGTAGAACGCGGGAACAAATAGGAACCTCAAACAGGTGACAGCTAATAGGCCCTTCCGAGATGCCAGCTTGATGCAGTTCATCAGAGGCAGATATCTCCCGATCAAGTCCCAGACGTTGTAGCTTGAGATCAAGACAAGTGCGTACCTGCATGTTGGCACGGTTCAGCATGAGCAACTTATATTACACTCGCCAATTAACAACATATAAGGTACATAATGTGTTTGCAGAATCTGGTAGTACCAAGAAACCAAGCTGTGTGATCCAGAGTCTTCAGCTAAAAACCCTGGGAAAATTGAAAGTGACAGGGTGTAGATCAGGAACATGTCCAATGAGTAGTCAAGGTTCTCCAGTAGGATCCGCTTGCTGCTTAAACGTTCGGGGAAAGCAGGGCGTTCTTCCGCCTGAAACATCCATGCAGAGGTTATACCATCAAATAATTTTACAAGCATTGCAATAAAGAATTCTTTTGAGATAAGTAGATACCAATGGATTTGAATTGCTTTCTATGCCACCGGCGGCAAGGTCAGCACTAACTGTTATACACCCCTCAGAAGCGGCTTTCGAATGGTAGAACTTTACAATTCGCAGCTTAGGGAAGACAATAGTGTATATCGCTAGACAGAGGAGCTCAAAGACGCATGATACTGAGGCAAACAGCACTGCATCAAACACATAATAAGGTTTAGAGGCATAATTACTTCTCGTTGCTCCATATGGCTAAATACTTCTGATTGTGACAACGTACTAGCTCCCTTGCGAAGGCCGTCCCTAGAGTTATCACAAGCCATTTTTGTTACAAGCCTCAGTGCTGAAGTTATTACACCTGATGCGGCTAGGCCAGCCCAAAACGACTGACAATCCAAACAAATTGGACAAACATATTGATTAGTTATTAGACACATTCTTGTAATTGCCAGCACAAGATATGGCACCTGAATGAACTCTGGGCACATCAAGGACAGGTCCCCAGCCATTGCCCCTTCAACATGGCCTTCTGCGATTCCAAATACTGCAGAAATGGTACACACGCCAGAAAAGGTTGCAGCGCCACCTCTACCTGAAGTTGCAACATCAAGCTAAACACGAATCAGATGCTCATGCAACCTTGGATTCTTGATACACAGTTACACATACATGAACAAAGAATCATACAAGAAAAATTAGGGAAGACGGCATGCTTACAATGATCAGAGCAAGAGAGCCCAATAAGAACAGTGTGTACCCCACCAAGTTGCGTGCCCTGGTGTTTACCTTTGCCTCATGATATGTAAATACCGCAGTTGTGCAAAGGACAAAAGGTAGATAAGCAAGAGTGATTAATCTTGTTGGGTGATAATCCTGCATTTAGACAGGATCAAAGTAGTTGAAGCTATAACATTTCTCTATCTTCAGCACGCTCTTCTAAAACCTTTGATGAACAAAGTTTTCAGAGTACTTCAGTGAATAGTAGTGCAGACTGCATACATACAGGGAAGACATGAACAAAGTAATCTTCCATAATCAGCATGCTGTTGAATCCGAAGAGGCACCCATTTCCAAGAAGCCAGCAGAAAAACATGAGCCCTGTGTCAGAATTCCATGGTTGCGGAACCGATGTTTATCATGTGATGCTTCAAAAACTGTTTATGGGCAGAACAAATTGATCATTTTTCTTAAGTAGGAGAATGAAATCACAAACCTGAGTTGCAGGAAAATCGTGGTTTTCTTCATTGCCAGGCATGCTCGGAACAATATGATGATGGTCCTTAGATCAAGAGAACAGGCACCGGTTATGAGCCAAGAGGTTATGAGAAATGTAGATGGCATCGAGCTGTGGTGTCTTGGAAAAGAAGAGACTGCTTACCATTAGTGGACTGTAAGGTTCAGAGCAATCCATTGGGCATATTAAAAGGAGTGGAAACAACGACAAACTAAGAAGGAAGCCAAAGAGGAAAAACAGCTGGAAAAAGAGAACCAAAAAAGAAAAGAAAAGGAAGAGACATTTGAAGGTTCAGAGCAAAAGAAGAGGGACAGTAGAGTAAACAATGGGGAAAGTTGCTTGGGGCTTAGTTCTGTTATCGAAAGTGTCTTTCCATATAGCTCTATGCCTTCAGAAATGTGTAATATTTTTGGCACCATTGTAATGTTATAAACACTGGCAAATGGTGGTCCTAGATCTCATTGATGGGAAGGGACAGGCACAAATCCGTGACTGTCCAAATCCATCTGCCTAATTCGTGTCAGTGTCACTATAACTGAAAGCAGAAAACACTCAGAACTGCAAGTCTTGCAAAGAATGAGGAAAGAGAAACAAGAGAGCCAATAACACCTCAAAAAGCAACATAGTAACCACTGCAGAAGTGATCAACTCGTACTTATTTACAGCCACTGGTGGGCAAGAGAACAATATTTACAGCCATGTAAGACCAGCAGAAGGGACAGAAACGATCACTACAAATGCCACAGGGGGAAGATGACAAAGAGTTTGTTCCACTTAGGATAGAGTAATGATTAGCATCATATATAAATCAAGAGAATTACTAGGATATGCACTTAGGATAATCAGATCTCACAAGAACCAATAGGGAAACAGCTGAACCCAAAATGCCAAATGCCAAGCTTCAGATAGTTGGAAAACATCGTGGCCAAAGCACTAGTCATTTCCCAATAAATGGAATACTTCGTCTCTTAAATATCGGCCAAGTCAAAGGATACTCCCAAATAACCAAAATAAAGTTTTTCTCTTCAGTTTATGCCTGCGATACATTAGGAGTCCTCCTGCATATTCTCTAAAAATAATAATAATTAGCATAAACAATTAGGATAATCAGAACCTTGATGGATCAACTGTGAGGCGCGGCATATCGAAGCTTTGCATATACATATCGAAGCTAAAGATAGATGACAAATGTCTACAAGAGTTACTCTTGTTATTAAAAAAAAATTGGAATATTTCTCATCTAAGCGAACAATGTGATCCATCCATCATCAAAAGTTTAGCTTTTCTTCTTCAGTTTAACATCAAACACATTCTCACAAATACAATACAAATCTACATGCATTTCCTTCTATTATTTGTCCTTTTGCAGTTTGCAAATGACTTTGAGCAGATATTCATCTGCAGCTCAGCTCTGTACTTGATTGCATCAGAATGCCACCAAAATTAATTCATCCGTTTGATCACCACCCTTTGCCTACGAGCCACAGCCAGCCAAGCATTGCCCCAGCAAACAGGCCCGCCAGGAGGAAAAACACAAGAATGTTGCCCAAAGCGTTCTGTTCTGGCCCCTGGATATAAAAAGTACATAGCGCATTTAGCTAATTGTGCCAAACAAAAACAGTATGTGGCTGTGATATTTAAACATTCATAAACTCTGCTGACCTTGAGCCCTTTCGGTGCCTCAGTTAGAACACATACAGTGAGATATCCATTGCTCAGCCCAAGAAGCGATGTTAACATGATCATCCAACCTTGATCTCCGTACTTCACAGTGTAGTAAAATGCGGGTACAAACAAGAAGCGTAAAACACTTGCGATCACTAGCCCCTTCCTTGATGTAAGCTTGATATACTCAATCAGAGGTATGTACCTTCCAATCAAGTCTAACACGTTAAAGCTCGCCATCAGGACGAGTGCATACCTGCAATGGCACATGAAACATGACTAAATCCTTGTGAAATTAACATTTATAGTTATACATCACAATTCTATAACAATAGAGATCTCTCTGAATAGTCTGCTACTGAATAGAACTGCAGTGAGAGAGATAAAAAAAAATAAGTGTATACCATGAACCTAAGCTGTGTGATCCTGTATCTTCAGCTACAAATCCTGGGACGATCGCAAGTGACAATACGTAAATAAGGAATATGTCCAATGCATAGTCAACATTCCGGAGTAGAAGTTGCTTGCCGCTCATACGTTCAGGTAAGGTAGGGTCTTCGTCAGGCTAAGAAAATTATGAAGCATCCATATTAGCAGGTTCAAGAACATAGTACAGTACTTGTTAATAATTTACTTATTAGTTATTACCATTGGGTTTTGATGGCCCTGGACTCCAGCAGCGGCAAGGTCAGCAGTGACGGTTAAAGACCCCTCCAAAGCAGCTTTTGAACGGTAGAATTTTACGATCGGCAACTTTGGGAAAACGAAAGCGTACAACAGGACGCATGTCAGCACAAAGAAACATGCGATTGAGCAGAAAAGCACTGCATCAAATAAGCCAATTGATATATTAGATTCAAAGATGGAAGTTGCATATAACAGATGTATACATCTGAGTATCTGACACGACATACTGGCTCCTTTGCGAAGACCATTGTGCGTGCTTTCGAAAGCGCCTTTTGTGATGAACCTCAGAACCGATGTTACCGCACCAGCTGCAGCTTGACCAGCAAAAAAGGACTGAAAAATCCAAACGATATGAAGCAAGTTTTAGACAGAAAAGCTGCTGATCAAGACAGTGTTCTTAATAAAAAGGGAACCTGGAGAAATTCTTGACACATCAAGGAGAGATCACCGGTCAGTCCACCCTGAACATGACCATCTGCAACCCCAAATCCACCTGCAATGACACAGATGATAACGAAAGGAGCTATGCCTCCTCTTCCTGACGTTGCAACATCCACCTGCAATTAAAAATGAACCAATCATCAACGTAGTTATTAACTGAGGCATGGCGCAACTCACAAGATGAGCATTGGGCTTACAACGATCATTGCAAATGTGCACAAGAAGGCTGTCATGTATCCTGCCAAGATGCGCACTCTGGTGTTAACCCTTGCCTCGTGGTATGTGTATACTGCAGTGGTGACAAGGACCAGCGGCTGATAGGAAAGGGTGATAAGTCTAGTTGGATGGTACTTCTGCATTCATCAAGAACAGGGTTAGTTGAAATCAACCCGAGTATACTCGAACAAGCAAAACCAGGAAAAGGTAAACATAGTAAATCTATACCGGGAAAAGGGAAATGTAGTAATCTTCGATAATCATCATGCTATTGAACCCCATAAGGCATCCAATTCCGAGAAGCCAGCAGATGAAAACGCCCAAATTCTTCCCCTGTCATGAAACAAAACATGTTTATCAAGCACGGGTACCAACACTGCAGCATGTATGTGAGAACAGAGATGATGGGTTGTTGGTACCCTGAGATCCTCGTTCTTGTCTGCCATGGCCGCTGGTCACTTCGACGGCTCTACAGACCAAGAAAACAAGCACTCTCAACTATGGAGTCGCTCCAGAGCTTAGGATACCCTGCGAAACTGATGTCTGATGGCAATGCGGATGGCGCCTATAACAACAGAAACATGGAACCTGGTTGAACAATTTGGAGAAGGGGACAAAAACGACCGTTCTTGTGGCCGGCGCGAGCATCGGCAGGGAGCAAGACGACAACTAAAATCGCGAGGAGATGGTGCTCTGCTCACATCAACTGAACGGAGCCTACACCTATCAGTCTCCTAACAGCCTCCCCACACGGCACGAGCATGTCGAGGGGGCTAGAGTAAAGTTTGGTGGTAGAGTGATGCGGCCAGGGGAGAGGGACGGATACCTGTCCGTCATGCAGGATGGGTTGGCGCTTTGTCCGCGCGCGTGGCGGGCGAACCGGGAGCAAGGCAGGCGTGCGCCCGTTCGTCCGCGTGCTGGCGCCATCGGTGCGGCGGCGGCGCAGCCCTCATCGCGGGGCACCGTTCGCCGGCGCCGTCGACGGCGCTCGGTGAAGTCGGTGGCGGAAGGACGTGCTCGTCTGGGCTGGAAGGGGGACCTCCTAGAGGGCGTCAGGTCAGCGCAATAGCGCACCAGGTCTATTTAAAACAACTTAGCTTATCAAGTCACTGTCAATATTTTCAAACCAGTTTCAATATTTTCGTAAGCTTATATCAACATTTTCAAACAACTGAATCAATATTTTTGCTAAAAATATTAACATAGCACATCTAAAATGTTGACGCAGTGTATTAACACAGTACATTCAAAATATTGACGAAAATTTAAAAATTTAAAAATTTTAAAAATATTTAAATTAGATCTCATTTGGTAGAATTAATTGTAACAAACACGTAGGTTCAAACGGATTCGAAAACGAACTTATGGTTTAAGAGAAAAATGTGTTTAAAGTTTATAAATCGTTTCTTTTTCTTCTACCTCCCACCCGCTCTAATCAAAATGCGCCACATGTCGTCTAGCTGTCCTCTCAACCAGCAGCGTACGTGGGCCGTTTCGCACGAATCTTAAAACGTTTTATAAAAAAAAATTTGTAGGGCCGGCTAGATATAGGATTGGCTGCTGGAAGGAGCATAGTTTGGGCTGAACGTATGGGCTACTTAGGCTTTTCTAATGGGCCTCTCCATAGGCTTTTCTAATGTTTCACGGGCTGTGGGTTGCATGACGATGACTTTGAAAACTGGTCCGAACCATCGAACCACGGCCCATCGAAGGAGTCCAAATCACGATAATTCTATCACTCTGTACCACCACCACATCCCGTTTTTCCCTCAGAAAAAAAAAACCCCACCACATCCCGTTTGTATCTCAAAAAAAAAAAAACCACCACATCCCGTTTGATCCATTTTTAACTTTTAAGACGCGCCAGATCAGACGCAACTCACCCAAATCTCATGTAAATGATTTTCCAAAATTAAAACGATCTCACATAAACGACTCCCAAAGCAGAAGAACTCAACATAAATGCACATCGTACAATCTCCCCCGTCCAGGGTCAATCCAACGGCTGGACCGCTCCCAACGGGACCTCCACGATCTTTGAATAACTTCCTGCTACTTTCGAATCGGCAGTAACCTCCCAATTAAAGCATTCGCATCCAACGATATCCCCTCTGACGCTGTCAGGGAACGGGCCCCACCCCACCCTCGCGCCCCTCGTTCTCCTTAACCCCACCCCGCGCCTGTGTCTCTCACGCCGAGCCAGTACCCGCACTGCCCCCAACTTCGATCCAGCAATCCCGATCCCGCCGCCGCCACCGGTCGCCGGAACCCTAGACCACCGCCGCCATGCCGCCGCGCCGCGGGAGGGGAAGGGGGAGGGGCAAGCCGAGGGCGAAAACCGCCCAGGCTGAGCCCGTAGAGGAAGCCGTCGAGGCGGAGGTCGAGGCGGAGGACGCCAAGCCCGAGGATGAGGCCTCCGGGAGCGTCCACGGCAAGGAAGAGGATTCCGAGAGCGAAGCCGAGGACATGGATGCGGAGGCCAAGGAGGAAGCCGGGGAGAACGGAGCGGAGGAGACGGATTCGGAAACTGAACCGGAAACCGACGAGGCGAAGGCGGAGGCTGATGTGGCAGCCGCCGCGACGAAGGCCGGAGCCGACTCCTCGGAATCCGAGGATGAACCGGAACCCGAGGAGTCTAGCTCCGAGCGCGAAGCCGATGCGGATGCCAAGGTCGCTGATCCGGAGGCCAAAGCGGAGGAGACCGACGGCGAGAGCGAAGAGGAAGCCGCCAGGACCGGCGGCGAGAATGAAGACACGGAGGCGGACTCCGACACCGAAGGTGATGAATCCCCTCCTCCACCGCCTTCTGCCCGCGGCCGTCGCCGTAAGCGAGCGGCCACTCCTGAACCGGATCCCGAGGATGATGAAGCGGAGGAGGAGACCCCTGTGCAGCCGAGTCGCCGGCGCCGGCGGAAGTCGGGGTTACGTGGTGACTCTCCGCCTCCACTGCCCGACCACCTCCGGTGCCGCCGCAGTGATGGAAAGAAATGGCGCTGCTCGGGCCGCGCACTCCCAACAGTCAGCTTCTGTGAGTATCACTACGCTAGGGCCAACAAGAGCAAGAAGACGCCAGCGGATGGAGAGGTCCTTGCTGTCGCTCTTCAGCGGCAGAAGAACAAGAGGAAGGGCAGGAGGATTGTTAATCCACCGGCATCACCGCCGCCATCCACAACCAGAGATCTCCCAAATGGACTGATGACGATCTCACCAGGTAGCAGTGGACTTGCAGCAGAGTCACCTGTGACGACTAAGGTTGGTGTTGACATTCCTGCCCCGCTTCGGCGGTGCTACCGTTCCAAGAATGCTGAGCCAATGCCGGTTGGTCCTGTGAAGGTCATCTAGCTAATATTGAATTGTTCTCCATTGATTGTTTAGTTTACATTATTTACTTTTGTGTTGTCCCCTGATCTTTGTGTGGATTAGGTTGTTCCTCGCACGATGAGTATGACAAAGGCAGTTCAGAGAACATGTCACCGTTGCGGATTGAAGAAGGCAGCACGTGTTTCTAATTGCAAGACCTGTGACAGGAACTTCTGCAACAGCTGTGTCAACAAATGGTAACTCTTTGGTTTGTGTGGCACAGCTTTATCTGTTTTATCTGTATGCTTGCCCGCCTTGCATCTTTCTGCACTGGTTCACTGCGAAGTTATCCTTAACATTTGAATGATTCATAGGTTTTAATATTAATAGTTTAATTCTTTGATTTCCAAGTATTGAGATTTTTATTGACCGAATGACTTATCGAGTCTTATGTTGCATGCTATTTAGTTTGTCAATGGTTGTGCAGGAATAGAGAATGTAGAACTTCATGAGGATTATTCAGTTTGATTGAATTTATGGACTGTATTTCTCTGTACCTGTACTGAGTGTACTCCCTCCGTTTGAAATAATATTTATATTTCATTGTTGGTCAAAGGATTGTCCTAACGAGTAGTTTTTTTCTGTCCTAATGAGTAGTACTGTAGTTGCGACCATCGATTTAGGTTTGCATGCAGGTTCTATTAATCAGTATTGAGTAAACTAGTCCCATGTTGCGGTGCTTAGCTCATGAGATTATGCTTTGCCTTAGTTTATTTTGCATAGAAATCAGGAATTGTGTTGTCTGAGGTCCTGCAGTCCAAGACTGTCAGCAGTATATGATAATTAGTTGAATATGGAATACCGGTTACAATCTTTTCTTGATCTTAGCTTGAGATAAGAACAATCATATTTCATTGCGTCCGTGTCATTGTTTCAAATAGCATATATTGTTTGTGCTGCAGCTGATTAATTTGTTATTTGGTATATTGGCTACTCAGTTCTGATGTGAAGATCCTCAGTTTGGCTGCATGGCCCCTATCAAATATATAATGAGTGTTACTTGCGAGCTATTATTTACCAGTGCTTACATTTTTCTATTTCATATTTGGGATTATTCCGTGATGATGTAACTTAGTTTTACCTGTTTGCGTTGGAAGACCTTATGAAACCATTTTCCTTTTTTTAGACAAAATTATCAAGTTTCGTGTTGCATGTTAACATATTTCTCGAATTCTTGTGGTACTTTCGCTGTTTGTAATATATAACTGTTGTGCTATACACATGAACTTACGGTGCAATACGTATTAGCTGGACAACTGTCAGTGATAGGAAGACGGGCAGGGGGGATGCTCAGCATGAGTTGGACGTATCACTTGTCTTGTATATAACTAGATACTGTTTACTCCTGTTTATTTATTTATTGCTGACATGGGGCTAGGAAACCTCAACTAACACCTTTTATCTATCATGTTTTCTTTTAAAGTACATTAAGAAATAACGTAAAATTATGTGTTTCCCGATTGGTTCAAAGATTTGAAATCATATATGAAAAAAAACCTTGCATTCATAGCTGGCAGCGTAAAGATACTCTGATCTGAATGGCAATGTTCCTTTGGTATCAGATATGGACCTATTCTTCATGTGATGTGTAACATGATTATTATGTATTCTATTTGAAGCCTAGAGCAGCGTAAACAGATTAATGCAGAGTAGTCTCATCTATTCATTCGTCATGGATGCTATATTAGATGCATATATGTTGTTCCAGAAAATAAGATGAGAACATTACATTTGTGCAAGTAGGCAATCATTATGAACTGAAAGGTTATGAGGAAAGATCACAAAGGGGCACAATAAAGCATTTAAACTTTAAATTCTGGATAAGAAGGTTTCTAACCTGCATATCTCTATTTGGGTTGGCAACTAATATGCATACTTTGAGGGGTCCATGGAGGTTTCCATACGCTAGCTGTTAAGCATGTTTTGGATATTCAGGATTTTATTCCTGCAGGTTCTGTATGGTTTTTGTGCTCATTTTTCCATCAGGTGGGCTGTCATGGGTGTTAAATTCGTTGATCTTTAACTCATCATACACGAGTGCTTTCATACTGTTTTATTGAGGAACGGCTATAATACACATATGGCAACTAGGTAATGTTTGTGGCTAGTGCATGCTTGGAAGTGAAAATGTTCCAGTATAGTAAGCTCTATTCCTCTCTGAGTTTATTTGATTGCTGAAAATTCTTGGTCTAGGTTCAAAGTGGTAGAGTAGTCACTAATTACTCGAGTTAGAAAGTGTAGCCAATTTTAACAATATAGCAATTCACTGAATTTGAGGTCAATATTTGAGTGAGTTGTAACTTAAAGGTGCCATTGGTTGACTAGGACATGTCAAGTTTGATATGCATTGCATGATTTGTGTCGCAGCCAATGGTCAAAATGACTCTTGGATTCTTGCTGTTCTGATATGTGCTTTCAGTTCTTGCAATTTTTTGGCCCTAACTCTTAGCAACACTTTAGGTATTCTGAGATGTCCAGGAAGGATATAAAGGCGCGCTGTCCAGTTTGCCGTGGTCGCTGCAATTGTAAAAGCTGCACCCTTAGTCAAACTAAGGGTTCAATGTCTAAGGTGATTCTTTCTGTTCGATTAAACTGCATCGTGGCAATTTGACAGTGCTATTTTATTGGTGGTATTTATCTATTGGTGTTTATGTATTGATCTCCAGGACTCACCCAGTGGCCAAGGAAACATACTCAGGATAAAAATTTCCAACCATCAATTCTACAAGCTTTTACCTGTTAGACTTAACCAGGAACAGCTGGATGAATTGGAGTTAGAAGCAAAAATACAAGGTTTGGCTCTGCCTATTTTCTATTTGGTGCTCCTGTGGTTCTTGTTTGATTTAATTGTCTGCTCTTTATAGGGACAAAAATATCTAATATTCGTGTCCAAGTCGCAGAAACTGGCCAGAGTGAGTCACTCTGCTGGTAAGTTCTAACCTCTGCCATTGCTATCAGTTATTTACAACCTAGGCTCCTCAGTCCCTTCTCTTCATATAGTTGTTTATATTGTTTATGCTGATCATAACTTGTTTAATTAGTTTTGTCCTGTCACTTCATATTCTCAATTGTGTTGTGCATGACATAATCGACCTTGTAAAGTATGATCCTTAGGGTATTACTGGCTTAATACCATTACTATTCCAGTTTTGTCAGTTATTTTCACCTGTTCATATATGTTTGGATCATAGCAACCATATTGCATATCTCTTGCTCCTAGCATTAGGCATTATGTTATCCTCGATGGCTCTTTTGCATTGGAGGCTCTTAGAGAGCTCTGAGTTATTTCGTACATTATGATTCAGCTATTGGATTATTAGCCAGATGCCTTTTGTAGGGGATTTTTTTTTTTTGCGTTGAATAAGGGATATGATTTTACATGTATTTGTTATTTTATCGAGCAATATTATTTTCTAATTGAACTGTAATTCTGTAGCACCTTCTCATGTAACCTGAGATCTAATCAACTTTTGTTTGAAAACAGTAATAACTGTAAGCAATTTGCGCGTCAATTCTTGAGAAGCTGCCCAACATGCCCGTATAAGCTGTGCCTAAGTTGCTGTCAGAAGATACGTGAAGGAAATATGTTGGAAAGCAACCCTGAAGATAAATTTGCAAACAGGTTACTTCAACAAGAGTCTGTCCATGAGGATGGCAGCATTACTTGCCCATCGATTGAGTTGGGTGGCTGCGGTGACGCTCTGTTGAACTTGATATATGCATCCTCATCTAGCCATTCTGAAGAAGCCAGTTCTGGAGATGAACTAGATGCTCCAGGTAATCACTCTGGAGTCCATCGCTCACCGGGACCTGAGAGTAATGGAAGATTGTCTTCTGCACAGGAGGAAAGCATGTCCACATAATCTTTGAAGATGTAGCTTTGCTTGCAGAAATCCATTAGTCTTTCAGGTGGAAGTGTCGTAATTGACGATGCAGACATGTTCATACTGAAGCCTGAGAAGGTGGATGCTATGTCAGAATCCGAAGAGGGTAGGTTGCCTGTTTCAGGGGATGCTGCTATGTCAGAATCTTTTAGTGTTGATTATGGCTGGTATAGCCATTGATTTTAGGTCTCTGACTTTGGGATATTCGGAAGTAATTCTTCTGTGTTGTTCACCTTTGGGTCTGGAAATCATTATGTTGGACACCTATGTACATATGCTATGACGTTATTTCTCGTTACTGGGAGCTGATTAAGGTTATATTGGTCAGACTATTCGGTAGCAGTTGTGCTATACTATTGTTTATGCGATGGTATTTGTTATGTATGTTCTGAGACATGCATACTAGAGAAGGTAGATTTGATACGATTATTATTCGAGGTTGTGCTTAAAAAAGTTACGTCTTATGACAGTTTACAAGTAATCACACTCCAGTGTATCCAATTTTACATTGCAATCATGATGAACAGGAATGCACTGAAAAATCAATCAAGCGTCTGCTCCGGGCTGAGGTTGCCGGCGTCAGACAAGAACTGGCCAAAAGCTGCTCCCCTTCCTCCGACTCCATGAGCAACCTCACCTTCGCCTCCACCTCCTCGGCCTTGACCAGTCCCTTCTGCCACCCATCAACCTCCACGCCGATCCTCGCCTCCTCCACCATGAACACCTTGTTCATCTTCTGCTCCGCGTAGAGCGGCCAGCAAATCATCGGCATTCCCGCCGTGAACGCCTCCATCGCTGAGTTCCATCCGCAGTGAGTCACGAACGCGCCCGTCGACCGGTGATGGAGCACCTCGACCTGCGGCGCCCACAGCTTGACGACGAGCCCACGGCCGCTGGTCCGCTCCAAGAACCCATCCGGCAGAAGCGCGTCGAGGTCCGGGTCGGCGTTGGGGTCAAACGCCCTCTCGGGGCCTTCGATGTTAGGGGCTCGGACAACCCACAGAAAGCGGTGACCGGACCTCTCCAGGCCGACGGCGATCTCCCTGAGCTGCTCCGCCGTGTGGCTGACCACGCCTAGTATCCCGAAGCAGAGAAACACGACGCTGCGCTCTGGCTGCGTGTCGAGCCACGCGAGGCACTCGTGCTTCTCTTTCCTCTCGCCCGGCGCCACGACGAGCGGCCCGACGTAGTACATCGGAGGAGGCGTCCGGCCGGGTAGGAGCTGCGGGTCGCCGAGAGCCGCCACCGCCCGAGGCTCCAGCGACGGCAACGTGTTCACCAGGATGCCGTCGGGCTCCGCGTCCCGGCGCTTCACGTTCGTCACCTCCTGGTACACCTCGCTCTCGGGCTCCTCGAGGTACTCGGCCATGAGGTGCGACGCCGGCATGGGCGGCACGCCGCGGATGTCGAGAGGCGCGTCTCCGAGCTCCCCGAAGTTCCGCTCGCCTTCCTCGCGGATCCACGGGAGCTGGGCGAACACGGCGACCGCGGAAGCGTTGCTGGCGAAGAAGGTGTAAGCCGGGATCCCGAGCTCCCGGGTGACGTGGAGCGCCTCGGCGGACGGCCCGTCCATGATCACCGCGTGGACGCTCGCGCGAGGCAAGGAGCAGAGGAAGTCGCGGAAGGGCTCGCTGTAGCGTCTTATGGTCTCGAAGAAGCCGAGGAGCACCCGCGAGTCGTTGGTCATGGCGGGAGGGTTCCTGATCCGAGGGAGCCGGTGGAAGCTCACCGACGGCTTGGCGGAGGCGACGCGGCGGACGGCGGCGGCAAAGGCGACGTCGCGGTCCATGGTGATGTCGATGAGCGCGACCGCGACGGCGTAGCCCTCCTCCAGGAGGGCATCGGCGAGCTGCATCATGGGCACAAAGTGGCTGGCGAGGAAGCCGGGGTACAGAACCACGGTCTTCTTCATCAATGCTTCTTGGGGACTGATTGGTCTGCACGCACTACGGACTATCTAGTTTTAGCATCCGGCCAGGGAAGAGTAATGTGGTGGACTGCTGGCAAGGAGCCAAAGACTTGCTCTTATAGATGACTAACTAATTAAACAAGCTTTTCAGCTGTTTTCATAATCATGTCATACTAGTAATCTATTTAGCGTATCTCCAGGGCATGTTGTGCAATGCAACAGCCCATTTCAGCAGTAAGGAACTCACACGACTATAATCATACACTCTAACTACATGTACAAGCTTTCCGTGTTCTCGGACTTTTGAGAAATGGAAAGTACTTCCATTAAACCTGGATTGCCGCAGAAACAATAGGATAATTAATCCTACCCAGCGCACGCGCTCCCTGACGCGGCAAGAGTATGTCACATTATTACATATATTCCAGGCTTAGCTAAAACTTCAAAACTAATGAAATCTTCTTGGAGCAAACACTGCTGCAATGCATCTATCCAGTTGGATGTGTGTACTTTGATACTTCTTGTACTAGCACTATCTATGCCATGGGCCATTTAGCAGCTTAAGCAATGGCAGAGTTTCATGCTCATATGCTACAGAGCAAACGCTAGAGTAGCTATTTTGTTAGAATACATACGTCGATGGATAAATCCTTTTTAAGTGTTCACCAACTTGATATATCATTGTGCTCGTGTTAGTTGTGTTTTTGTGACTTCATATACTAATTATGCTCGTGTTAGTGGGGTTTTCTTTTTCTTTTTTAACGTAGAGTGTACTGTTAGTTGTGTTGTTGACGGAAGAATCATTAAAAGTCACTACTTCGTGACAATTTATTCAAGGTTTCTCTCATTTCTATTGACCACATTACACACGCGGACATTCAGTATGAACGCTTATGCAAATTCAAATGTAGCTCAACTAGTTAGGTTCCTAATGTGGAACCAACCCATCAAGGTTTAAGTCATAAATTTGACACATGTGTTGCACTTAAGACTAACTATTCTTTTATTGGTAGGTGATATTTTTTACAACAGCGAGTCGCATATAGTGACTTTGCGAATCTTAAAACCAATCGGCTGGATCTCACATAGACGCTCATATAGGTAACGTGTGCGTGTATGTGAGTGTCCGTGCTTCGGGGGAAAAGTGCATGAACACATATGAAAAACATACAAACCACACTTTGCTTACTGTCGGCGGGCCGCTGCCACCTATTCGCAAAAAAATTATACTCATAGCAGCCCATGTGGCCCAACGCGTCAAGCAACAGGACTTTTTTTTACATCAAGCAACAGGCCTTTTAGTAACGAGCACATCTACAGATGTTGTCCTGCTGAATTCAGTTACAAACCAGGTGATGTAGGGATGAAAAAAAAGCTCGAGTCTTGTGAGTCAGCTCGGCTCGATCTTAATTTTGACTCGACTCAGCTCGGCTCGGTCTACTTAATGAACCAAGTCGAACCTCCATCATAACTCGTTTGTTAACGAGCCAGCTCGTGAGCTACTCACAAACAGTTCGATTAGCTCATATAAATACCAACTTTAATTCTCTAATAAGATGGTAGTTTTTATGTTGGGTGAAGCTCAATTAATCATCCAAAAAATAAACCAAGTTTAGTATAGATAAAAATCATGTTTAATGTTGGATCATCTTTTTATTTTCATTTATTTTTCATCTTTGTTGACTTAGCTTGATATATTTTCTGTAATGTTGTGTTATATTATGATTTTTATGTTGTTAGTACATGCTAATCTCTACTACTCCTACTTAATAAGGCTGAACGAGGTCGTCTAATTGTTTTTTTCGTCACTCGATCTGCCAATGCCCAATCGCCCGACTCTTGTATATATCTGCACTGATCATTAATTGTTGGCTCGCTATTCTTACTGAGGAATAAATATTTGACTATTCAGGTTCTGTTGATGTTTCTAGGTTATGTTGTACTGAAGCACAATTATTTTCAATTGGAGATTATTCACTGAATCTTCACTGTTTGTTACATTTCTCTTCTTTTTCTCTATTTCTTATTTCAAAGATGCCAAACTATTTTTACTATGATTTGTTTACTTTTACTGTTGCAAATATATCAAATGGTGAAAATCATGATAAGCTGAAGGATCAAAATGTGGATATGGAATATATATTGTTCCATGGCTTGAAACTTTAACAAAATAGTATATATTACAACTGTAATATCTTGTCAAGTTTTCATCTTTGTCAGCATGCTCAACTGATAGTTACGGATATATAACATGTAGAGGATGCTTGAATGCATTGTCATGTATTGACTTTTAATCGCCCTCGTGTTAGAAAAAAACACAACTAACATTACGTTATAAACAAAACACAAAACTAACACAGGCATAACAGTCATAATATACTTTTCCTAAGAAAGGGATAACAATCATATACGTAGCTATCACCAATGCGGGGTGATCCTCTACCAAACGACACCCTACCGATCGTGCCTAGCCGCCATGTCAGTGAGTGCATGGCATGGGCAGTACGGCAGACGAACCGCTTCCATCATCAATACAAAACTAACACTAGCACAATGATATAGCAAGAGTGACACTTAAAGCACTTGTCCATCGACATGTGTCAATCTGCACTACTTGCACTGAAGATTATACTAGTGTTCGGTGTTCCTCCCTGCTCAAATGAGGAATCGTTCCATTACACAGCCTGCACTGAATATATGCTACAGAAACTATTAGTCCATGAACCAGCGAGGATAATATATTTAGCAGAACAACTGAAAACAATCAGTGAGCCACAAGAGCACGTCTTTGACAGTTTGACTCCTTTTGCCAATCCACCGCATCTTCTTCTTCCCCGGAGCTAAGGCCCGGCGGTAAACGCATACATTCCGTGTAGCAGCACTAGCAGACCAACACCGAGAAGCATGAAGAAGACCGTGGTTCTGTACCCCGGCTTCCTCACCAGCCACTTGGTGCCCATGATGCAGCTCGCCGCCGCCCTCCTGGAGGAGGGCTACGCCGTCGCGGTCGCGCTCATCGACCTCACCATGGACCACGACGCCGCCCTGGCCGCCGCCGTCCCCCGCGTCGCCGCCGCCAAGCCGTCGGTCACCTTCCACCGGCTCCCTCGGATCCAGGACCCTCCCGCCTTCACCAACGACGCGCGGGCGCTCCTCTGGTACTTCGAGATCATCAGGCGCTACAACGAGCACTTCCGCGAGTTCCTCTGCTCCCTGCAGCAGCCTCGCGGAAGCGTCCACGCGGCGATCGTCGACGGGCCGTCCGCCGAGGCGCTCGAGGTCACCGGGGAGCTTGGAATCCCAGCTTACATCTTCTTCGCCACCAACGCCTCCGCGGTCGCGGCGTTCCAGCAGCTCCCGTGGATCCGCAAGGAAGGGGACCCGAGCTTCCGGGAGATGGGCGACGCGCCTCTCGGCATCCGCGGCGTGCCGCCCATGCCGGCGTCGCACCTCATGGCCGAGTACCTCGAGGACCCGGAGAGCGAGGTGTACAAGGCGGTGATGAACATGACGAGCCGGAATCCGGAGGCCGACGGCATCCTGGTGAACACGTTCCCGTCGCTGGAGCCTCGCGCGGTGGCGGCTCTCGGCGACCCGGGGCTCCTCCCCGGCGGCGTGCGGAAGCGGACGCCTCCGCCTCCGGTGTACTGCGTCGGGCCGCTCGTCGAGGCGCCGGGCGACGGCGACGGGAAAGAAAAGCACGAGTGCCTCGCGTGGCTCGACGCGCAGCCAGAGCGCAGCGTCGTGTTCCTCTGCTTCGGTATCCTAGGCGCGGTCCGCCACACGGCGGAGCAGCTCAGGGAGGTCGCCGTCGGCCTCGAGAGGTCCGGCCACCGGTTTCTGTGGGTGGTGCGGGCTCCGATCAGCGACGCCACGGGGAGGCCGTTCGACCCCGACGCCGGCCCGGACCTCGACGCGCTTCTGCCGGCCGGGTTCTCGGAGCGACCAGCGGCCGCGGGCTCGTCGTCACGCTGTGGGCGCCTCAGGTGGAGGTGCTCCATCACCGGGCGACGGGCGCGTTCGTGACTCACTGCGGGTGGAACTCGGCGATGGAGGCGATCACGGCGGGCTTGCCGATGATTTGCTGGCCGCTGTACGCGGAGCAGAAGATGAACAAGGTGTTCATGGTGGAGGAGGCGAGGATCGGCGTGGAGGTTGCCGGGTGGCAGAAGGGGCTGGTCAAGGCCGAGGAGGTGGAGGCGAAGGTGAGGTTGGTCATGGAGTCGGAGGAAGGGGAGCAGCTCCGGGCGCGGGTGACGGAGCACAGGGATGCCGCAGCCATCGCCTGGAAGCATGGCGGCTCGTCGCGAGCTGCTTTTGGCCAGTTCTTGTCTGACGCCGGCAACCTCAGCCCGGAGCAGACGCTGGCTTGAATTTTTTTTTTTTGTGCCTTCCTGTTCATCATGATTGCAATGTAAAATTGGATACTGGATTGTGATTTATTAACATAATATTTGCTAAAAAAACAGAGATCGGATTATGTGAACACTCTTGTTATTTCATATACGTTATGTACTCAGGGTCATTAAAAGTCATTACTCATGACAATGTATTCAGGTTTTCGTTTTTTTTTTCCTTTTTCTTTAGAACATTATATACACAAGCAGGCACTCACACGAACCCAGCCCTCCCAGTGAACAGATGCAATCACAAGTAACCTCTATAACCGTTCAATTGACTGGGCATGCACTATTTTAGATAAAAAAAGTCGTCACATGTGTCTCGTTGTTGATTGACACGTGACCTACCAATTAAGGAACAGTAAGTCGTAAATATGAACTATTTTTTAAAATATTTACAAACATGCATAAAAATAAAAAAATCGTAAAAAAAACCATGAATGCACACTAGAGGGTGACTGTTTAAATGATATATTCTGAAGACTAAATACGTTGATAAAAAGTAAAATGTATTAGTACGATATATCATGAAGATTAAGGATGCGGGTGGAAGGAGTTGCAGAGTCACTGTACGTCATAGTCCATAGACGAAGTTGATAATCACAGAACAATATGCTCCTCCAAATAGAAGTCGCCACTAGTAGATAGTGTTGCATTTGATCTTATGGAGCCAAAGGAGTAATCGAATTTCTTGTCACAAGTGTTGAAGCTAATGTGCACTTAGAATTATCGTGTTTGGTGGTACATCTCTCTCTCTCTCTGTTCATAGTTAACCGCAAATTTATTCTATAATAGAGAAACCTAAATCCGAAAGTGTCCTGCACATAGTATTGTTATTTTATTGTTGTTATTTTTTATCACTATTCTTCCAATTCAAGGAAAATTATGCATTGTCATGAAGTAGTGGCGTTTAATCATCGCCCTATTAGAAAAAAAACAACAACAACAACTAACACTACGTTAAAAATAAAACACAAAACTAACACAAGCATAACAGTGATATACTACTCTTTTAGAAATGGATAACAGTCATATACGTAGCTATCACCAATACACACTTAACGCTAGCAAATAATATAACAAGAGTGACACTTCAAAGCATTTGGCCATCGACGTATGTCAATCTGCACAACTTGCACTGAAGATTATAGTAGCAGTTCCTCACCACTCAATATAGCTAAAGAGTAGTTCCATTATACAACCTGCACTGAATATATGCTAAAGAGTAAAGAGAAACCACTAGTCCATATCTTTCGAAAAAGGAAAAAAGACACTACTAGTCCATGGACCAGTGAGCATAATATATTTAGCAGAACAACTGAAAACAACCAGTAACCTTGCTTCATTAGTCAGGCAGCCACAAGAGCACGTCTTTGACTCATCCACCGCATTCTTCTTCCCCCGACGCTAAGGCCTGGCGCTAAATCCAGACAGTCCGTGTTGCTAGCAGACCGAGTCACCGAGAAGCTATAGCGTCCATGACGAAGACTGTCGTTCTGTACCCCGGCTTCGTCACCAGCCACTTGGTGCCCATGATGCAGCTCGCCGACGCCCTCCTGGAGGAGGGCTACGCCGTCGCGGTCGCGCTCATCGACCTCACCATGGACCACGACGCCGCCCTGGCCGCCGCCGTCCGCCGCGTCGCCGCCGCCAAGCCGCCGGTCACCTTCCACCGGCTCCCTCGGATCCAGGACCCTCCGGCTTTCACCAACGATGCGCGGGCGCTCCTCTGGTACTTCGAGATCATCAGGCGCTACAACGAGCACTTCCGCGAGTTCCTCTGCTCCCTGCAGCAGCCTCGCGGAAGCGTCCACGCGGCGGTCGTCGACGGGCCGTCCGCCGAGGCCCTCGACGTCACCGGGGAGCTTGGGATTCCAGCTTACATCTTCTTCGCCTCCAACGCCTCCGCGGCCGCCGCGTTCCAGCAGCTCCCGTGGATCCGCAAGGAAGGGGACCCGAGCTTCCGGGAGATGGGCGACGCGCCTCTCGACATCCGCGGCGTGCCGCCCATGCCGGCGTCGCACCTCATGGCCGAGTACCTCGAGGACCCGGAGAGCGAGGTGTACAAGGCGGTGATGAACATGACGAGCCGGAATCCGGAGGCCGACGGCATCCTGGTGAACACGTTCCCGTCGCTGGAGCCTCGCGCGGTGGCGGCTCTCGGCGACCCGGGGCTCCTCCCCGGCGGCGTGCGGAAGCGGACGCCTCCGCCTCCGGTGTACTGCGTCGGGCCGCTCGTCGAGGCGCCGAGCGACGGCGACGGGAAAGAAAAGCACGAGTGCCTCGCGTGGCTCGACGCGCAGCCAGAGCGCAGCGTCGTGTTCCTCTGCTTCGGTATCCTAGGCGCGGTCCGCCACACGGCGGAGCAGCTCAGGGAGGTCGCCGTCGGCCTCGAGAGGTCCGGCCACCGGTTTCTGTGGGTGGTGCGGGCTCCGATCAGCGACGACATGGGGAGGCCGTTCGACCCCGACGCCGGCCCGGACCTCGACGCGCTTCTGCCGGCCGGGTTCTCGGAGCGGACCAGCGGCCGCGGGCTCGTCGTCACGCTGTGGGCGCCTCAGGTGGAGGTGCTCCATCACCGGGCGACGGGCGCGTTCGTGACTCACTGCGGGTGGAACTCGGCGATGGAGGCGATCACGGCGGGCGTGCCGATGATTTGCTGGCCGCTGTACGCGGAGCAGAAGATGAACAAGGTGTTCATGGTGGAGGAGGCTAGGATCGGCGTGGAGGTCGCTGGGTGGCAGAAGGGGCTGGTCAAGGCCGAGGAGGTGGAGGCGAAGGTGAGGTTGGTCATGGAGTCGGAGGAAGGGAAGCAGCTCCGGGCGCAGGTGATGGAGCACAGGGATGCCGCGGCCATCGCCTGGAAGTGTGGAGGCTCGTCACGAGCTGCTTTTGGCCAGTTCTTGTCTGACGCCGGCAACCTCAGCCCGGAGCAGACGCTTGATTGATTTTTCAGTGCATTCCTGTTCATCATGATCGCAATGTAAAATTGGATACTGGATTGTGAATTTGTGATCTATTAACATAATATTTTGCTAAAAACAGAGCTACTATGTTTGCTCTGTAGCATTAGAAATTGAGATCGGATTATGTGAACACTCTTGTTATTTCATATACGTCATGTACTCATGGTCATTAAAAGTCACTACTCATGACAATGTATTCAGGTTTTTTTTTCCCTTTAGAACATAGTATACACAAGCAGACACTCACACGAACCCAGCCCTCCCAGTGAACAGATGCAATGACAAGTAACCTCTATAACCGTTACAATTGACTGGGCATGCACTAATTTAGATAACAAAGTCGTCACATATGTCTTGTTGTTGATTGACATATAACCTACCAATTAAAGAACAGCTAGCCGTAAATATGAACTATTTTTTAAATTCTTACAAACATGCATAAAAATAAAAAAAAATCTTAAAAAAAACCTAAATGCACACTAGAGGGTGACTAAGGATGTGGGTGGAAGGAGTTGCGGAGTCAGTGTACGTCGTCCATAGACGAAGTTGATGATCACAGAACAATATGCTCCTCCAAATAGAAGTTTTCACTAGTAGATAGTGCTGCGTTTGATCTTGTGGAGCCAAAGGAGTAATCGAATTCTTGTCACGAGCGTTGAAGCTAATGTGCACTTAGAATTATTATGTGTTTGGTGGTATCTCTCTCTCTCTCTCTCTCTCTGTCTCTCTCTCTCTCTCTCTCTGCGTGCCCGCGTGCACATGTATGTGTGTGATCCTCTATAAGTTCATAGTGAACCGCCAATTTACTCGAAAATAGAGAGAAACCTAATTAAATCCTTATAATATTTGTACTATTTCTCATATGTCCATTGATACTTTTTGTAGCTATCGTTATAGTTTCTCAGTTCCCACAATTCCCCCACTTATTTCTTTCTAACTGGAATGCACTTCCTTCGGTCAGTCTTTATTGTAGCCTCAGTGAGTTATCTTGTAGTTCATGTATGCGGTTTCGATTCGCTCAAGTTGTGTGCAAAGGGGGCATAAGCCCCCACCCTAGCATATATAGCTTAGACTTTGTACGTGACCATCAACTGGTCAAAACCCTATGGCAGTAACTCGTTTATACGCTTTTGTCTTTGCTTGGAGTTACAGGATTAATCTGGAGTTACTTCGCATTTAGAGTATGGCTATTCAAGTTGATATGCCTCTTTTTTGACAACGAATGTGGTACTAATGTTTCACTTCAGCCACTACATTGCATGAGTTGCCCATGGGCCTCACGATGCATCCATTTTAAAATTGCTGAACAAGAATGTTGTTTAAAATTAATTTAACTAAACCAAATACAGTGTAAATATCTTTACTTTTCAAAATTTCAACATTTCAAGTACCTTAGCCAGGGTTGCAAAAACCGAAACAGTACCGGTTTTCAAAATCGCCAAAAACTGGTCGACAAACCGGTAAAAGTGGTCGATTTTCGTTTTTGTTACAGAACTTAATTAGGGTTGTTTTTAGCGAAAACCGAACGGTTTTACTAACCATACCGGTTAGTCTGGTTAATTACCGGTTTTGAAAACCCTTCCTAGTTAAACAATTTAAATTCATAATTTCAGTATTTTCATAGCATCCGTTAAACGCAATAAAATATTGTTATGTGTCCATGGGCCTCCACAACTTTTGTGGCAGCCTTAATGAACAGCTTGGTTAAATGGACTGTTTCGTTGGTGAGCTGGTTGCGCATGTTATGGATCGAGTGCCAGTGCGTTTAACGGAGGTCAATACAAAGAGGTCACTAACATTTCTCGCTGCTGACTCGAGCAAACATTTTGGCCGTACGTTCGATCATTTTAGAGTAACTTTTTTTAAATAAAAAGAATTTTATTTCATCAAGCAAATGAAAACATCTTGATCTCTTCATTGTTCAATAGATTTAACCGTCTATTATTACAACTTTTCACCAAATTGTAGTAACCCTCTGGCACTCAGTGGCGGACCACACTCGAAATTTTAGATGGGGCGGAGACCAAAGATAAAATTGACTAACAATAAAAAAAAACCGTATCTACATACCAAATTTATATTAAAACGGCAAAAGTAATGGTAAATGAATGAAATGTTTTCAGAACACATACCACTAGTCCTCTAATCATGTCTTGTCCTTTTGTCCTTAATTTTGTTATTAGGCCACCAGACATTTACTTGGCCCAAATAGACCATACGTGGCCCTTTAGCTGTCTTTCTTCTTCCTCTTGAGCTCTCTACCAGACCAACAATGGTGGCGCCCGTCGCAAACCAGAGGAACCAGCGGGGGGGGGGGGGGGGGGGGGGGGGGGTGGTGTTGTTTCCTGCCGGCCGGTAGCTGGGGCAGCCGCCCCACCCCACCGTATGGGGCGGTTCACCCCTGCTGGCACTGGTGTAAAGATAGCAAAAAGTTCATCATTAACACAACCCATTAATAAACTTCTATCATTTTTCTCGAAGATGAACCACCTTCAAAAGTCGGCATGCCTTTAGCATGAGTTCTTCCCTGCTCTTTTTGGAAGACTATGTTCTCATTCAATACGTGCCCCTGTAGATTACCTGCATAGGCGTTAGAATAGTTTTTTAAAAAAAATTCCACCCATTTTAGAGTAACCTTGGAAATTTTTTTCGAAAAGAAAAGGGGATTAGAGGAACCTAATCTCGACGGAGGATAACACAGGGCTCGTGAGAGGCAGGCGACAAGCAAGCAACGGCGCGCAGTGGTCAGCTTTTCGATCGCTGGTGTGTGGGATGTTTTTTTTTTTTTTTTTTGAGAGTAAGGTGTGTGGGATTAGGGATGGCAACGGGCAAAATGCCCGCGGACAGAGGCGTGGCTCGCCCGTGCCCGCGAGCCGATTCGCTTGCCCGTGCCCGTGCCCGAGATCCACCACGGGCGAGAATCCCTGCCCGTGCCCGCTATCCGCGGGCATGTCTTGCCCGCGGGCGTGCCCACGGGCGGTGGCGTCGCGCATGGAGGGGACAGGCCAGCCGTCGCGCGTGGGAGACGGCGGCGTCCGCGCAAGGAGGTGGCCGTCCCGGCCTCCCGGGCAGCTTCGGCGCGTGGAGGCAGGCCGCCCGGCGCCGTCGAGATTTGAGAGTCGCGCGTGGTGGAGAAGGCGAGATTCGGAGACCGGAGGGGAGCGTGTGCTGTGTGGGGGTCGCGGCAAGCTACAGAGGAAGGTGAATCTAGAGAGAGAGAGGGGAAAGAGGACGGCACATCTTCTGTAGTTCATGGCGTGGAGAGAGAAAGAGCGGAGATTGAAGACGAAGCTTCTCGGAAGGAACCTGTTGCCTTGTGGGCTTGGGCGCATGGACTATGGCCAGTCTATGACCGCTGGGTCCCATTCGAATTTAATAATGCAGACCCACGTGGTTGGATAGAGAAGCAGGAAGGAAGCACGTGAAGCGGGCAAACGGGCAAGCGGGTGCGGGCATAGGTTTTCTTTGCCCGTTAAGATTTATCCACTGGGTTTTATGTGCTGCCCGTGCCCGTGCCCGCGGGCACAAACCGCTGCCCGAATCCGCACATATCGGGTCGGGTATCCGCGGGCACGCGGATAATCGATGCCCGTTGCCATCTTTATGTGGGATGTTGGGAGAACGAAGCGGAGCAGAAGGCAACAGGCGAGGCCACAGGACGCGCGCAGGAATCCGTGGCCGTCCCGCCACATGAAAAGCAGGGGAGGCCGCCCGAGATGACTGTACGCTAGAGGACACGCAGGCCCCGACGCTGGCCAGGCAAACGCTACTAGTACCTAACGCGTGGACTGTTCTTTTGCGCGAAAACCCAAGTCTCATCTCGTTTCTACTCCAGAACACTGTGTTCGGCCGGTTCCACATACCTAATCAATTCGATCGTAAACGGCTCTCGTCCTCTGTGAATCGTTCTTGGCTGTAGTACAATTCTATTCCACTTATGTGTAACCATTAGCTAGCTGCTGAAGTGCTGATGAGATCTGGAAACACTTCTCTCTAGCACTGCATCAACCTGGACTCCATCGGAAGCTAGTTCGCTACTTCATTCACAAAAGGAGGCAGGCGGTTAACTTACCCCCATGAGAAAATGCACCGAGATCAGAGATGTTCATAGCCACACCCACCACCGTCGCATCCACAGCCATGTTATCCGCTAATCAGTAACCACCACTATGCAAAAGAAGCTAACAACGGAATCCTACTACAAAACACCATATCAACAAAGCATCACCGCCCTCGATCTCTACAAGAATAATCTATCCCAGCTGCTGCTCGTCAGCCAAAGCACGAAGCCGAGGAGGGCAGCGGTGACGACCGACGGCGTGGCGGCGGCCGAGCTCGCGGCGCCGGTGTGCTCGAACTGCAGCGAGTCGACGGCGAGCGGCATGTTCTCCTGGTCGGGGCTGCACCGCGGCGCGGCGCCGCTGCCGGAGCCGGACGACTCGGTGGGGTGCGCGGCGTAGAGCATGGCGCGCAGCACGGCGGAGACGGTGGGGATGTAGGCCGTCTTGTTCTTGGCCAGCAGCCACGTCAGGCCCATCAGCTGGCAGTCCCGGCCCAGCATCCGCCGCGCGCGGTCGCCGCCGGAGACCTCGCGGCTCACGTTCGTCTTCAGCTGCAGCAACGAGAAAGCACTGACAGTCAGAATTCAGAAACTGCGGCTTAATTAGCACCTTGCTGAATGACCTGAGAAGAAAGGAACGCAGTTTAATGTGGGGACGCTCTTGCAATGCAATGGAGGTTGGTGTGAGGTTGGTAGGCTCTCTTCCTGTACTCGACGTTGAGTATGGCTTGCTCAGCCCCTCTCAGTAAATGCTCCCCATGCACAACTACCAGTTCGTGCCCATGCACAAACACATTCTCCCGAGCTAATTGGATGCATCGATCGCCCCAATTTTTCGGCCAAGTTCATCAATGAAGCAGCCGAATAATGTCAATACGATTGAGGCTCCAAACGCACGGTTGAGACTGATAGCTTCACATTTCAGCAAAGATGGGGGGGGGGGGGGGGGGGGGGGGGGGGGGGGGGGGGGGGGGGGGGCGGGGTGTGCGTGTGTGTCCTTAACTGATTCAGATGCAGGAAAAGCAAGTTGACCACAAGCACCGCTCGGTTATCCACAGGTATCAATGGTAGTCCAATGCAAGACCACAATGTGGTGGTTAACCAACTAAAGCATTTCATAATTGAAAAGACAGCATTGAACTAATGTGGCTCAGGCCTTGCTGTCTTGACCCTTGATACTAGTGCAAGGCATGGTCCTCGAAAAAAATTACTGGGAATTCAAACTGACACTAGGGGATTGGCATTCACACGGTGCTTTCAGAAAGGCCACTGGAGTATCATCAAGTGGCAAATGATTATAGTGATCATCTCAAGAACAAGCAGCTGGTCCATTTGAGCATTGGAAACAATAATGTGGTCAGAGGAGCTTTGTAGGAAAGGGGATCTCCCTGGATGCTATGAAAATTGCCTCTTTTTTGCCAACCCAAAAAGGAGAAGTGAAGAAAGTGGAAAAGGCATCGATCATAGTGCCGCAACGAGTTAGTATTAGTTTCTTCAAGGACGAAGCGATTGACAAAGCTTGGATTATTCTCTCTTAATTATGTCTTTTATTACAACGTTTTGAAAATGCATCAAGTTGATTAAGCAAGGAAAGCACCATGAATCCAAGAAAGAGAGATGAGGCAGCACTAGTACAATATTTCTAAGGTCTGGGAGGAAATGTGGAGACAAGATAGACAAGAACAGCAGAGGCGAACCAAAGCAATGGCACTGATAGGACAAAAGCAAGAAAGAAAAGGAGCTCACCTTTTGCAGGGACTGGACGCAGCGTGAGCAGCCGGCGTAGGATGCGTTGCGGCAGCTCTTCTCCAGGTCCTTGACCGCGGCGGTGGGCGTGGCATTCTTGGCCGCGGCGCCGCCGCCGCCGCCGCCTCCTACCACGAACGCGGCGGGGCAGCGGAGCGAGCCGATCTGGTGGAGCCGGATGCCGCAGAAGCAGAGCACGAGGCCGCACGTGTCGTTGGGCCCCTTCAGCGCCAACCCGCGCCGCTGCAGCTCGTCGTCCAGCGCGTCCACGCACCGCTGGTTGTCGTAGGGAACCATGGGCCCCTCGTCGCCGGGGCCGAGCCCCTGCTCGCCGGCCAGCGCCGGCGCCGGCGCCGGGGGCACGGACAGCGCGGTGCGCGCGTGCGCGGCGAAGAGCCAGGCCGCGAGGACGGGGCAGCACCGGCCGCGGTCGAGGGGCCCCGAGCCACCGCCGGCGCCGCACGCCGCTGCCACGCCGCCGAAGAGCTCCGCGGAGAGGTCGAGGTGGCAGGGCGGGTTGGCGGAGGAGGACGGGGAGGACGCGTTGGACGGGGACTGCGGCTGCGAGAGCGGGAACGATGCTGACGGCACGTCGGAGGCACCGGCCGCGGCGACGAACGCGAGGAGGAGGAGCGCGGCAGCGAGGCGCGCCGACATTGCGGCAGGCGAGGAGGTGGCGGTGGTGCCCGTGAGCCGAAAGAGGTGGTGTGTGGGTGTGTGGGCAATGGCCATTGGGGACCCGGTCTTTTATATAAGGGGTAGGGAAAGGATGTCTGTTTGGTTTCACGTTTCAGGGGTTCTTGGGTTGGGGATGTTACGGTATAAAACACTATAGCACAAATACTGGAGTGCACTGTATATAATGAGTACTACATGTATTTTTCTTTTTAAACCGTAACTGTAGCTCTCTTATTCAGGAGGGACGGAGACTCGAACAAAGGTAAGCAAGCCTACCGGGATTTAACTTTGCGTATAGTAAGTATACGCAAAGTTAAATATACACGATAAAAATACAAGTCTAGTCATTCTTAAGTTAGCGATCACTGATGTTGCACTACTTGACAGATACAAGGAAAGATCTATATAGAGGATTAGTGTTGGGTTTGCTTTATTTGTTTAATTTTTTTAAAAAGAAAGATAAGACCCTATTGTTACGAGGGAATATAAGAAAATTCAGCGAGATTCTTCTTTAACATTTTTGAGTTTAATCCGACAGAATGTTTTTGTCACTTTGATTAATATATGAGCCACAGATCAAGTGATCTGAACCGTGACTCCTAAAACGAAACTACCAAGACTCTAGCATTGTTTGGTACTATGGCGGGAAAACTTCTTTTGGCAAAAGAATTAGAGGCATGAAAGGGCTGCAAACCAAACGAACCCTTAAACGCTTAATTTACCACTCCTCTTTCAGTGCGGAGTTTTTATGACAGAATGATTAGACAATGCGATACTATGCGCGTAGCGGGTTTGAGATTGGAATCTTGATTGGTCACTGGTGGTACTTCCTCCGTTCACAAATATAAGGATTTGTTGACTTTCAGACAACTCGTTTGACCATTCGTCTTATGCAAATTTTTTTAGAAAATACAAAAATAAATAAGTCATACTTAAAGTATATTCGGTGATAAAACAAGTCATAATGAAATAAATAATATTTCTATAATTTTTTTAAATAAGACGAGTGGTCAAACAAGTTAGTTGAAAGTCAACAAATCCTTATATTTATGAACGGAGGAAGTACCACCGTTACTATCTGAACTGTTCTTTCCATGTCATGATGATCCAGAGATACAGTTTGGGTCAAGATCGAAAAACACAGGGTAGGGGAGTGTTTACGAGCTGAACTGCACGGTGGGGGTGCAGCGACCAGGTGCAGCCAGGTAGGTTGATTTCTATCCTGGACTAAACAATTGCGGAATGGGCTCACAAACTGTCAGAAAATGAAACTGACACGAATGTGTCATCTTTTACATCGATGCTCGATAAGGCCGCTGTTAAGCTCGAACTGCATGTCAGGTAGAACCGCATTATCTTAACCAACCTTTTCTAATAAAGTTTGTACGTGCAACAGTGTTTTTTGTTTCCTTGTGTGAGGCTTCACTGGGGCATAGCCGGGAATCACGGGGTCAAACGCGCATGATGGAGCCGAACGCACCCCCACTAATCCTAGGCGTTTCTTTTACTTTAGAGGGGTATAAAGTTTAGAGGTTTTTTAGAGGGGAACCGAACGCACCCTAGGCCGTTTCTAACTCCCTGTTCCTGCAGTAGCCAGTGAGTGAGAGAGACGATCCTTACCATTCTGATGATTGGTCAAAGGGAAAACATAGAAGTGCCAACTTTTTTCTACCAGGACTTCCTGAGAGAATGAGAGATCAGAAACACACCTCTGCGTTAATTAGTTTAACCTAGGCTTCAAAAAGGTTTGAGCAAAGCAGGATTCAAAGAACAGAGAAAAGATACGCAGTCACAGAGAGTAGGCATAGCTCACAGGGTCACAGTTTCAGATCAGACAGGGAAAGAGAACCTTTTCCGGCTGGGCCCCGTCGTCTCCCGTACCAACCCCTTCACGTGAACGGATGCATCAGGCGTTGGGCTCCGCGGCTCTCTGCTGGAACGAGGACGAACAGCAGCAACCTTGTCTGGTCGCGCGAGAGAACCGGTCAATCATCACGGGCTAATCCTGCTGCACCTTGCTTTTTGTTACTAATATGCCAAGATGGTGCAGTGTCCATGCGTGATGTTTGGGGTGTCCTACTGGAAACGGCGGAATTCATGACGAATGCTCCAAAATTCGGGTGTTCGATTTGATTGCCCGTTGAATATACCTTGTGGCCTTCTCTTCGGCCATGGCGGTAGCCTTCGGAAAAGGAAGCTTGAGGTGCTTGGCTTCTTCCCATGGATTTGCATTGCTCCGCTCTTGAGCAGTTTTCTGATGACAGAAGCTGTCTGAGAGAGAGAAAGAGAAAACTGAAAACAATATGACAGAGAAATATGCAAAGATCAATCTGCACCACGAGTTGCACCCATATGCGGTACCCTTTCCCTCCTTGTTCTGCTCGTGCGTTCTTACCTGCATCACAAACGCCAAGGACCACGTACACTCTACTCGATCACGCCCACACAATCCAAATTCTAGACAGCTTTCTAAACTTTTCTCGGAAACGCAAAGCCGGTTACACCGGATACATTTGAATCCGGCTAGGAAGGTCGTCACTCGGGCTTGCAAACAAGACGGGTACCAATAACAGCATCATCATGGGAGCACAAATCCTTGTGGGATTTCCCCTTTTTTGAGGTTTGAGCTGGCCCTTTGCGACTTTGCAGCTTCTTTGCTAGACCCTTTTGCGCAGGAAGCTAGCGAGCAGGGAATATACATGTCAACTCAACTGTCAAGGCCCCCCTTGTCCTTGATCTTCGTGCGAAAATGCCATTAGGTACAAAGGCCTACATAGTACTCTCTAATGTATATTAGGGCAATGATGACAAGTATAAAAGTAACATTACCAGGACACTGCAATATTCTAGTGTACTATCTGCATTCTCTAATGCAAGAGCATTCAGGGAAAGGAAAGGAACGGCATGTGTGCTCGTTTGTCAGCTAGCTGTGGTCTGCTCTGTTTAGTCCTTGCCGAGAGGCTCCAAACATTTGTCTCTAGCGGCAGGCACGGGAATACGCGATGTGCAGGATAACGGGGTTGTTTATGCGTGGGGTTGGACGCATGAGGACGGTGACAAAAGCGGTGCCCCAGATGCCCGGGCTTGGTGAAATTTTATGAGCTTTGTAAGGCCGTTGTTTGGACCAGGGATTTTATGAATCAGCATGGATTGAGGATTTTCGAAGGTTTATGGCCTAGAGGTTGTTTGGCACCCCAGATCATCTCGTGTCCTCTAGATTGCTCTCATACAGCTTTTTCCTCTCCCCATCAAAAAATTTACCGATCAATTGTGCATTCTCTCAATCAAAATATCTGCCGATCAATTGTGCATCGACGAAACTGATTGCTACTCCTATTAGATTACAACTTATAAAACCAGAATCCCAGAATTCCTAGCACAAACAAACAGGCCTAAGCCCGGCGATCTCCATGATAAGAGGGAGGGTACAAGTTATGAGCTCACGTGTGGTCCATGGGACCTAGTATCATGTGAATCGGTTTGGAATTCCGGATTACTACCATGTTTGCAGACGCAGATATACGGAGTAGTCCGCTAGTCCGTGGCTCCCACCAGTACTTCTACGTCGTTTCTAGTGAGCCGTGGGCAAAAACATTCAGCTTGAACGCTCAGGGTTGACGAGCGGTGCGTGCCGCAGCCTGGATGCAGCACAGCTTCGTCTAAGCTGTCTTCGTTCTCCAAACATGTGCCGTCATTTGGCCCAATTTTGGACCGTAGGATCTCGGGAGCAGCAACTCAACCGCCGCAAGAATCTGGGATTTCTGGAGCCTCAAAGAACAAACCAGTAGGATTTCTGGAGCCTCAAAGAACAAACCAGTGCGAGCTGAAAGCCCCACGCGAAACGTAAGCTGTGCAAGGCCACTGGCCAGCAGTGACCATCGTAGCTGTGTTTGATCACAGGAATACAGGATCGACCGAACGCTGGCCCAGGTAACCAGATGGAATCGAGATGACCAGCTTTTGAGGTCGGCTTGGAGAAGACCCGGCATTCGGAACGTGCGGCTGTCCCCAACGTGCAGAACCCGGCGACGTAACGGCCGGGTCACAGCATCCTCTTGCACACGAACTGGAGCCTTTTGACGGCAAAACCAAATTCGGCGGCTGCCATAAGGGCTTATGAGCTATCCAATCCAAATCACAGGCCTTGTTTGGACAGCTTCTTTTAGTACTCTATCCCGCTCCAATCATCGGAACCATTCGCTAGAAATGAAGCTAGTTCCGTATTCTTGACACTCAACCGACTCATCACAAATATAGTATAAAAAGAAATCAATGTGGATTGGGCCATTTGCATGAGACCGTAAACACCAACGGAATTTTACACAAGATGTTCTCAAAGAACAAACTTTTCAGCTTAGCATGCTCAGATAGTCAAATTTGTACATTAGATGACACAGCAGCACGCATAAATCTGAAACAAAACTTCTGTGCGCTCCGCGCCATGGTGCTTGGCCTTAATGACTCCTCTAAAAGTATCTGTTACTTTCCATGAAAAATGACCCCATTGGCTGACTCCGCCGTGAGGGGTGGGCAAAATTTTTCACACTGAAGGTTATCAAACATGAACCCAGTGCTGGTGGCTTGCAGTGCTAGTTTTCAAAAAGGGATGCAGAACACAATCCATATAAGATTAAAAGTTAACTAAAGACAGGTGACTTCGAGATGTTTCGGCTTCCACTGATATTCCATGGGCCTTCCACTGCTGCTATACAGAAAGATCTGTTATGGAAAGACAGTACGGATTAGAGTCTTCAAATCCCAAACTCAATACAGCAAATTTCAACTTAGTGGAGTATCAGGAAACTCAGATAACACGAGACCGGCATCCCATGCACTGGATTCAATCTTGCTCTGCTGATTTCTTGCACCAATGAAAATCACTTGGACAAATGAAGATTCAATAACGAGGATGATCATTACCTGATATACTGTTTGTCTATGAGAAAAAGTCAACTGGCTGCTTTATGTCCTTATCTAGTAGCAAAGTCTTCAATGTGTGCATGATATCAAAGCCTGGGTCTAGCTTGCGTTGCCAACCCTACAAGAATATTGCCACATAAGTATTCTTCTGTTAGCACATAGACATAAAATAAATCTTAAGCAAGGGGTACTAAATTAGTGTGTACGAAAAAAAAAGGTACACCTAGCTTGTACTTATTTATCACAAGTCTGCCTTGCAAATGTGATGTTCGAAAAAAAAAACACCCTTGAAAAACGGCTGCCTCGTAAGTAATTCTCATATGAAGTTTGGTCAAGTGGTACATGAACGAAGCAAACTCCATCCATAAAATTAATCTTAAAAAACTCGACTAACCTAGAGGAACTGTGGCATTTTTTTATTAAGAAATAGGCACCTAAATGTGTCGAAAAGGACTCTAACTTGGATGGCCAGGGTGTACACCTGTTCCCTTAATCAACTGAGCTATGCTCAGTCCCTAAAATTAACGTCTTTTGATACAATCACAAAGTTATTCATTTTCATTAAACCTTTCGCACATATGTGAATTTGAATTTGCTCATCCTATAAGTTAAATTTATTGTATCATAATATTCCTTTCGCTTGCCGTGCAATAATTAAGATGAAATAAGGACAATATTGAGAGTGAGTTACCTCAAGAACCAAAATGGTAACCATAACTGTACAGATGTTGCCATCAATGTTGACTTTGTGGCGGCGAACTGTGTCGAGCAATTGATGCATGCATTCAACGGGATGAAACACGTCCCCCTCAGGCGTTCCCCAGAACGTAAATGTCTTATCCAGCTCCTATCAAAGATGGAAAAAATATTTTTATTCATGAAAAAAGTTACATACTATTAATTAGAGTTAGCAAATGAACATGAAATTCACAAAGGCTGGATTTTAAAAATAAACAAGCAACAAGCTGAGCATGAATGATAACCATATGAAGCCTAGAGCCAGCAACCTTATTATGCACACTTTAAGAAATTGTCACACTAAGACCAGTAACATTGTGCCCTCAAAGTCCCAGATAAGACTCTGATAAACTGCTGCAACCGGCTAGTATCATTTAAATAAATCACCATGCAAAATTGTCCTTGATAGTCGAAAATTTTATTATCTGCATATGACAATATCCAGATGCATCGAGAGAACTACCACCATTCTTTTATGACAATCGATGAGTCAATGCAAAAGAACAGAGCTTTGCCGTATGATATGGGCTGGCCAAAAAAGTGCAAAGCTAGTTGTGGTTCTCTGAAAAGGGTTCCAAAAATTGGGGTTTGTTGTTAACAGACATGGAGACACCGAATACTTGTGGTTTTTGTGAAATTAACTCAAAAGAAATAAAACTCTAAATGTTTACGGTTCTCCTGAAGAATGATTTGAAACTTTACCTCAGTAAAGGCCACTGGATCTGGACAGCTCTGATTTTTCGATAACTTTAGGGTACAGTTAGCAGCAGTACGACCATCTCTGGTAGCCACAGCCTTGAAGAATTGCTGTAAATTATCACGGTCACCTCGTGTGAGCTCAGCTGTCATGCCCACATCAAGAAATACAATATGAGGCTTAGGTCTGAAAAATCTTCTCCTTGAACGCTTGCTCTCATCTACACGGACAAGAATGTTCCCAGGGTGCATATCCGCATGAATAAAGTTGTCCTCCTATAGAATGCAGCAAAATGTTATAGACTTCAAATCCACAATACCCACAAAACACAACCGCAACACAAACACAAATTTTAGGAAAAAGATAAAGATGATACGTAAATGCGCATACCAGAAGCATCTTCAAGAATGCATATGTCCCAATATGGGCAAGATCTCTTGCCATCCGAGAATTCCCTTTGATTTCATCCATAAAACGTGAAACACTGTCTCCATTCTCAAATGTCTCAACAAGGACAGACGGGTGCACAAGGGGATATAATGGCTTTGGGAAAGAAACGTGTCTCCATCTCCGGAAGTTGTAAATAAAACGACTCAAGTGAGCAGCTTCCCTTGACAGGTCAACTTGAGACATCATGAATACTGCAAATTGGCGGACGCTCTCATCTAACCGCAGCCAGCTCAATCCAGGGATGACATTAGAAGCTTTTGCTAAGAGATTGATGAGTACAAAATCTTTCTTGATTGATTCACCAACACCAGGATGCCTCACCTTAACTGCAACATGCTTTCCAGTACGATTATTTCTAAGTGTAGCCCGATGTATTTGTGCAATGCTCCCAGAAGCTACAGGGTTCTCCTCAAAAGTATCAAATATTTCTGAAAGCTCACGGCCAAATGCCTTCTCGATGGCAGCCTTAGTGTAAGCAAAGCTATGTTCTGGGGCAGCACTATGAAGCTTTGAAAGCTCAACACAGAGATCACTTGGAAAAAGATCAGGGCGTGTTGCAGCCCACTGACCCCACTTAATGAATGCTGGTCCAGCCTTTTCAAGGGTCCGCCGCACAAGGTTAAGCCACCTTGTCCTGAATGCAACACTGAAATTATCAGCAAATGGAGCTAATGCAGTTGCCGGGAAGAACAAGAATGCCAAATGCACTGCTCTGATAAACAAAGTGATGCCCTCCCAAACTGACCAGACCATGGATGACAGAAAGTGACGAGTATCTTGTGCCTTTGTGATGATGCCATCCATTGTGGGCATATATTGTGAGTCTGCCAGGACAGGCCTTGCAATTGCCATCTTGCCAACAATTAGAGCCATGACGCCAGGGATAATATGGAACCTTCTAAAGGACAGGCTTGCAGCAGAGGTTGCTCGGCTCAAGAATGGAAACCTGGGACCCCTATATGTGTACGTATGACTGAGCCTCTTCCATGCCAATTGTGCTCGCTGGGTCGCAGATGAATTTGGCACAGCCAGAGAGTGTGTGCGGTAGCCTCTTGACACTATAGCTCTGCACTTGTGATCCTCAGGCCTGTTCTTCCTGACAATGACCTTGTAATGTGAGAACATTCTTGAGAAAACAGTTGGAATCTTCCGCCTTGATGACAAGCCATTGTCCCTCACTGCTGTGTAGTACCCACGCCCGTGGCTTGGCTGGGAAAGCTTGGCTGCTCGCCTATTTGTTCCTACCGCCAACAGCCTGGTCAAAAGCAGAACAGATGTGTCAAGAATTTTGCAAGCTTCCAAGCTTAAATGACACTTCCAGAAGGCTAATATTACAAGGTGAATGGCGAAATATGTCCGCAAGAATCAATGTGACTCGAGACCATTTATAAATCATTCCACAATGGCAGCTAAACTAATTGTCGGTTGTTGCCATGCCTATGTTGATTGGATAAATTTCGCAAACTACAACGCGCACGAATTGACTGAGCGAAACTAGATGGACCGATTGATCATAACTCAAGCTTCAAAGTGCCATTGCTTCATACTTGATTAAGTTAAGCTTGCTACAAGAAACCAATCTATTGGCATGCACACATCAAAATGTCACACGTCTCGTGCTTAATTGAGTTTTCTGACATACATTAACATCTATTGTCACACCTATCTTCGTGAAGTTACTGATTCAAACTAAAACAGAAGTGCAATCAACCACATGTACACAGCAGTTCACGAAATTTCTGAGTACCATGCCCCTTGCAACGAATTAAGCAGGCTAAACGCTAACCCAGCACCACCCTGTATTCGAAATTAAGCTAAGCAGCCGCTTGTTACAAAATCTGAAGCACCAGACGATCCCCCTTCCCCCCATAACACCAACCTAAGCATGACAGGAAACAGGGCACGGATAGAGGAAGGA
This sequence comes from Eragrostis nindensis, assembly GCA_012490785.1. Lineage (NCBI taxonomy): Eukaryota > Viridiplantae > Streptophyta > Magnoliopsida > Poales > Poaceae > Eragrostis > Eragrostis nindensis. The sequence continues at coordinate 101,799 of JAAXCT010001141.1, read as the reverse complement.
GGAGAGATCGAAACGGAGCCGCACCTCTCGCCGACCCCCAGTAGCCGCAGCATCGGGGACGCCTGCTGCTGCTGCTGCTGCTTCCTTCACAGGATCAATCCGCCGCACAGACCATACAACCCCTCCGCCCTTGTCCCCCACCAAACCCCAGGCCGCAACGCCGAGCCGCAGCGCGAGCGCGCCCGCCCGCTTGAGAGCGAGCGGAGCCGGACCAGGGGGGAGAGAGCGAGAGAAGGCGAGGACCCGGCGCCGGAGCCGCGACCAATGGCGGCGGCGGGAGGCGAGATGTGTTGTGTCGCGCGCCTCGGCCGGGTCGGTGGGGAAAGACGGCTTTAGCTGTCCTGTTTACCCTTTCGCGGAGTTGGGCGAGTTCGTTCGGGATATTTTTCCTTTTTTTTCCTTTCTTTCTTGGGCAGCAGGGCATCCACGAGGGTTTATTCCCACGCGCACGGCGCCGCGAGTCCGGCTCGGTCTCGGCGCGCCGACTTGTTTTGCAATGCAAGTTGCAGTTCAGTTTGCGGCCCGTGTGCCGTGCGTACGGGAGACCGGTCTGTATGGGCGGTTGACGTGTGCCTTAATTCCTGCGAAGTTGGAATTGTCATCTCGCGCGTGTCGGCTTTGAAATTCAACGTGATTACGTGTTCGTCGATGACTTTGAAATTCAACGACTCAAATATAGTAAAATCTTATACATATTGCGCAAAATTTATAAGCACATTTGAAATTCAATGACTCAAATATAGTAAAATCTTACAAATATTGCGCAAAATTTATAAGCACATTTTTTTTAAAGAGCGTTCATCAACGGTGTGACGCGTTGTGCGCAGTGGCGGACCTCTCTTGATTCAAGGGCCTTCATCTGAATGCCCAAAGTTGAGAGAAAAAACAAAGTATGCAAATGTATTTTGTAGAAGTGTGCATATATGCAAGCAATTTGGACCTAAATCATGTCTCTTTTCAGCATATAAACATAGAAGAAGATAAAAACCTGCAAATTTGATGTTCTTTGTTCAAAAAATTTTTGGCTTAGATAATTTTCCATGTTGCTTCGCATATTTGAATGCCCGACTAATGAATCTTGGGTCCGCCACTGGTTGTGCAATGTGGCTGCGGGCCATTTGGAGATAGAGCTGGGTAGAAGGGTTAATTTTTCAGAGTGAGGGGGTCCTTTCTACTAACCTCCATTTCAAAATACTTGACAACTTGACTTTACTGTTTCTAGTTTGACCATTTGTCTTTCTGTAAATATTTGCCTAAACATTCATAAACATTTGACATATTTAAAGTACTTTTGGCAACCCCTCTATTGATACCATTATGATTTAGTTAATCAAAAAGTTTAACAAATATTTCTAGTCAAAGCATAAACAGTGAAAGTCAAAATTGCCAAGTATTATGAAATGGAGGTTAGTACTATGTGAAGTTGTCTGACTGGGCAATAAGACGACAGACGATGCTATTTTAGCCACAAAAAGTCGGAGAGGCTGATGATAAGACCATCACAACCGATGAGTTAACGTGTGGATGGCCAAGTGATTTATTGGACAAGAACTGTGGGGTAATTTGGTTCGCAGCCTCTCCTTCACCACATCAAACTTATTGTCCATTGTACTTTACATGGTTCTGATGAAAGCTTCGACTTCCACAGCTTTTTGCTCATCGTTTTATCTTGTCTCCTCATCTTCTTGTGTGTGTGGTTGTGTGGCATGGTGAACAACATCCACAGCCTTGAGAACTTCCTCTTCTTCACTCTCTTTCTTCCTTTCAGTTTTTTTTCTTTTTGACGACGAGAACTTCCAGGTTTCAATTCCTGAGGAGAAAAAAGAACCGAACAATTTTTTTCTTTTTGAGCTAAGAACATCGAACAGGTGTGATCCAAATCTTTTGGGGGATGGGGGTTATAGCCCAGCCCAGCAGCAGCTACTGACCAAAGCAGCTCGGCCCATATCACAATGGGACCTTGGGCTAACTTTGCAGCCCATTCTATTTGCACCTGTCCGGTGAACTTGGGCCACGATCGGACCTTGGGCCATACGTGAACTGCACTTGGCGCTGCAGGTGTCCCTCACGCCATGACGTGACCGTCACAAGATGAAAAAGGTTTTGTTTCTGGCTTCCTGCGGATACTTACGAATCAGATTACATCAGACATTTTCCCCAATTGGATTTTAGGATCATACAGATATAGAATTTCGAGCTGGAGGTCTATATTCTTGAGTTGAAGGTGTGAAATTCCGTGCAGAAACATCTGAATTTGGTCTGAAAATTGACTTTACTTTTGGTTGAAAACCTGAGTGCCTACCCAACTGCTTACAACCACAGACTACAGAAACCGCACGTGTGCTAAATAGTCATATTCAAATACTTTATTTTTGAATTTTCACGTGGTTCTCTATCACAGGATTCAGTCCATTGAGTCGACATGTAGGTCTGCTCCCTAGCTAGCTTCTCCACAAACAATGCTGTAACCACGTCAGTATACTCATGATTACCTGGTGCAAGCCGTCGTCTCTTATTATCGCTCTCTCATTTTCGGACCTGTTTTCTTCTCCTTTAAGGATCAATTCTCTCGTAGGCCCTATATGCCAATCCCTTTCGCTTGTCTGGAATGGTAGGAAAAGGTAAAAAGGCACATATATCAAATTCAAAAGGCATGAGGGAAAGCTAATCACCTGAGCACTAGCACTACAAAGTTTACAAAAACAGCACAACACTCCGGTACCTCCTTTTATAAGATTCCCACTAAACGAACAAGTGAAATCCTCATCTAAAAAAAAAGAAGAGAGAGCTGTTACAGATCCGACTGAGTGTGTAGACTCACGTACGACTCCAGCAATCATGTGGACAGCAGCAACAAGTGACGAATTCAGCAATTCACGCAGCTGCAGATCAAGCTAGTCGCAACGTAGCCGGACGATTCCAGTCCTATCTACAGCTTTTTCCTAAAACAAATAGCTCCAAGCCTCCAAGAAGAGGCAAGATAATCTCTTTCACAAAAAAAATAAAAAAGAAAAAAAAAAGAGGCAATATACTCTCTATATATCTCTCTCTCTCAAAAAAATTAAAAGGAACCGACAATAACATCAAGAGACCATCTCACCGGAAAAGCGTAGCTGCTGCCGGGGGGGAAGAATCAACTTTTACTTAGCAAGCATCCACGTTTTGGCCAGACAGTCCACAGCGCAAAGTTTGGGGCGTACGTGGCCTCGTTATCATCATGCATATATGGCTCCAGAAGCTTTCCGACCTTCGCAGGCAGAAAAGGCTACTTCTGTAGCTATGTTTCGGATCATTTGAGCACACATTGCACCAAGTCATCATCAACAGAAAAAAACGTACAGTAGCACAAATTAAGAGAACACCGACGTGCGATCCAAATATACTCCAACAGTCCAACCTCATCTTGGCATCGGCAGTGTCGCCAACCAGACGACACGATCACAACGTGGACATATACCGGAGTGGACACCGGAGTAATCCTAGCAGGTAGAGTACGTACTGTCTCATCATCAGAGTGGACGAACACCGGAGGTAATCCTAGCAGGTGGAGTACTATCTCATCAGAGTGGATATGTACCGGAGAGAGAGAAATCCTAGCTAGCAGCAACCTGCCTCGTCTCGTGGCAAGTACTAGTAGCTAGGCCGGTCGCAAAAAAGCGGATGGAGAATTGGAGATAAGATACGCGCGCGAATCGATCGATCGATCGAGGCAGACAAAAGACACCTTTTCGCGCCCCGGTCTCCGGCCGGCCCGCTTGCGGATCGAGGCCGTGCGCGCGCGGCTTTCTCCTCTCCTTTCCAGGAGCGGAGGGAACGGATCACGCTGCGTCGCTGCCGCTTTCTTGGTCGGCCGGCGCATGGAAACGCGCGGACGCTGCTTTGCTGTCTGTCGCAGGGTCAAAAACGCCACCGCCCGGGGCGGCGCGAGTCGGACACGCACCCGCGCGTCTTTAACCGCGAGACCAAAGACGAAATTTTACACCGACGAAAGCGACGCCGCCGCGTCGCGTGCATGCACCCGGCCCCCGCGCGCGCCGCACTAATGATCGAGCCGGAGGCCCGAATAGCCGGCCCCGCCATCCGGACGAGCGCCTCGCCTCTGCATCGTGGACCTCGTGGTGCCTTCCTCAGTTTCTCCTCTGCGCTATATAAGCTCGCAGGTCAAACCGTGCAGCGCAGCTGCTATCGCCCTGCCTGCGCCGGTGCAGGCACGTACAGCGACGCGACGTGTATGGGGACCGTGTCGCGGAGCTGGCCACTTTCCACTGGCCACCGGGCTGCCAAGTGCCGTACGTGGTCCTCCTGGCTCTCCCCCTCCTCCTCTCCTCCTGCCCGCGGCGAGCAGAGCTAGCACTACTAGCTGCGTCGTTTCTGCGGGCGAGGAAGAAAGCTGGCCAAGCGCGCGCGCGCACTGGTGTCGATCGTCCAGCTGATCAGTCGAGTCAAACCGCCGGTGTAGTAGAACAGTATAGTAGCACTGTGTATCGCGGAGAGGCGTACGTAGAACGACTACTCTCCCATCGATCGCGCGTGTCATGCTTACAGCAGGATGATGGTTCCGTGCTTCCCGACCTGCATGGGATCGAGTACATAAATTGCAGGTTTAGCTAGGCCGGCTACTCTTTCGTCGGGTACGTACGTCGATCGGATCTATCTTCTCGTCACGACGTATATCAGGATCACCGCACGTCGATCCGGGACGAGTCACGTAGTGTCAGTACTTTACATATGGTTGGAGCGGACGAACGAACGACGCACGCCATGCCGCCACGGCACCCTGATCCTGCGTGCTGATGCCTGCGCGGTCAAATTTTTCATGCATGCGTCACAGTCAGTAAAGGAGAGAACTAGAGAAGTGATTCCTCTTGCTGTGTGGACGATCGACGCACGTCGGAACACCTGTACCCAGAACGCGCGCGGTACCTTACTAGCGGGGTAAAGCCTACGCCTGCGCGCACAGGACGGCAACGTACGTAACGTTCGCCGCGAGCGAGACAAACAGTCCGGTCGAGGAGGCGTCCGTGTCGACCCGCGGCGAGGGAAACCGGCCGGCGAAGTCAACCGGCCTATGATTGGCGCCGGGGCGACGCGACAGCGACGTACGGCCGCGCGCGCCGAGGTGGCTGCCCACGCGTCCCCGCCGGGGCTCGCTTGACGGCCGCGATGCGACGAAACCGACTCGCCGGCTGATACGCGCGACGGCCACGGCCCGTACGTACAGACCGCGACGGCGACGTCCGCGCGCGCGGGCACGTACACATCACCGGCGCCGCAGTGGTCGCGCTCGCACCCGAGTTTTGAGCCCTGCCGGGCTCGGCACATGCGCGAACACAGGCAGCGCAGGGATCAACGCTGGTTTGTCCCCGTCCCCGCCGTGCGTGTGGCTCGCCGGCGCCGGGCCTGCTGCCGATGCCCCCCTTAAAATTTCTACACGTGAGCGACGCGGTGAGTGTCCCCGTCGGTCCACAGGTGTGTAGTGTACGGCTTACACCATCGGTCCAACATGTTGGTTCGCACTCTCTCCTTTTGTTCGCTGACAAATTAAACGTCCATTTTACATCACAGATCAGATTTTTATTCATCCCTATTATTGCGGGTTTTTTTTTAAATTCCATGTCTAGCTTGCTACCGGGCCCATCCTACATAGTAGCACCTGTCTGATCAATTACGCTCTGATCACACGTTGTCCTCTTGTTACAGCTTTTGTTAGCAATAATGACACGTGACAAGCTAATCAGTTAGCCATCTATCTAGTGGTAATAATTTGGAAGTTACTGATTTACTACACTCTCAAGCCTTGACTAATTCGCATTGTCATAATCACAGCGAGCGCACATTTTCAAGGGCCCCAGTAAAGGTGCAAGAAATTTACAAGCTAATACTAGCTACATAGCTCTAATCATATAAACAAAACCCCTATCAAGAATGATAGACTTGTTGGCAGGCCACACACCTCTCGATCCTAAGAATTTTTTTTTAAAGAAATACTTATGCCCGATATGTTACACATTGACGTCAATTCATGGTTTCCAGAAGGGTACTGATGAGTCAGAACAAGAGATGTGAGATAGGTTCATGATTTTTTTTTATGTTCTTATTACGAGTAGTACTATATATAGTCACTTAATTATCAACTCGCATTCTGACAATTAGCAGGATTGACATGATGCTATATAAGTTTCTTGTAATAGGAAGTCAAACGCCGACGTCCACATTTTAGTTTTGCTGTTCATGACACGGTCCGAGGCCGGCTTCATCCATCGTGGATTTGATCAACTCTTAGCAATTAAGCTTAATTCAAAGCTTTGTCTATAGGTACGTACATGATTACATGCATGCAATCGTACGTTGACTAGCTCGCTCCATGTAGACATCGTGAGACAAGTGTATCGATCAGAAGCCTGCTGCACTTTCGACACACTTGGCCTCAGCAGATTGGCCTTAGCACATCTAGCTATGCAGTAGGCTCATGCATGCTTGTAAGTCATGGCAATGAGTCACGCACGCATTACCTGATGACAATACCCCACACAAGGTTACATCAAATTGTGTGATATATTCTTCTTGATCAGACTTAAAAGTAACATCTATCCACAGAGACTTATTTGACTTCCAAAACTTCACAGGAGTAGTGAGTACACATGCAAACATAGTATATTTCATCACCAGTTGAGCAAGCATTTGTAGGCCGCTCATCAGAGGGAGCAGGCAGCAGCAATCATATAAGCTACGTTGCACACCTAGCTATGCTGTACTGATGATCTGTTTTTTTCTCTCATCCAACTAAAAATATTTGCTTATCATGTGACCCGGCCGTCAGTAGTGACCTTGACAGTTACTGGTGTGTCCTAGCTTACTAATTTTGTTTTGTCCTCCGTCCTTTTGTTGATTATTTGCTCCAATTTTATATGCGCGCTGCCACACAGCCCCCAATCAAATAAGAGGGCGCGCAGCAGAAAGAAACGAAGCAGATATGGGGCGAATAAACTGGTAGCATTCTAAGAAAAGCAACCGGAGGGACCTATTTTTCTTCACTGGAGACAAGGGCATGATGCGAGTGAGAGGGACAGCGGCCGCCTCCGCCAATCATGTGAAGCCACCTTCGCCGTGCTTCCCCACACTGACACGCACCACAAGTCTAGTTTAAGATGGAAATGACAACCGCGCGAGGAGAAAAAAAAACAAGGGACGACGAAGCTTCTAATAGTAAGAGCACTGATCATGAACTGAACTGGATAAAACAGGTACAACAATCCTGTACAAAAATTGGCTCCTGCATGCTGAGATCTTCCTCGCCTCTTGCGGTACGTGATGATCGATCGAAATTTGTTACATGTAGTCGCTCACGTCTAGGAGGTCCGATAGCTGCATGTTGAACAGCGCGGCGGCGTCGACGACGTCGCCCACCACGGCGTCGTTGGCCGTCGTCCCGTACGTCGTCGTGGTTGAGGCCGAGTTGTTGTTCAAGCCGGGCACCGGGCTGGACGACGGCGTGGACACGCCGGAGCCGCCGACGTTGCAGTTGTTGGTGTTGCTGCTCGTGACCGTGCTGCTCCACTGCTGCTGCTGCTGCAGGTCGGATTGTTGCACCATCTGCATCAGCGCCGGCACGTCCAGGTTGCTGTCGACGTATCTGGTAGGTAGCGGCGCGCTCTGGCACGGCGCTGTCGCGTCCTGGAGCTGCTGCATCGTCGTCGGGTTCGCGTGGACCAAGCCCGGCATTTGGCACGCCTGCTGCTGCATGAACTGATCGGCCTGCGTCGTCGGCGCCACCTGCTGCTGCGCCATGGCGGCCGCCGCCGCCTGCGTCATCTGCGCCTGAAGCAGCCACGGGAGCAGCTGCTGCTGGTGCTGGTGGTCGGCGACGGCGGGCGTGCCGGAGAGCAGGGTGGAGGCGAGGCGGAGGAGGTCCGGGTAGTTGGCGAGCGGCTCGAAAGCGCGGAGCGTGTCGAGGTCGGCCTGCGTGGGGTAGTACGCGGCGGCGGGCTTGAGGAGGGAGGAGAGGTCGAGGAGGTCGAGGCGCGGCGCGTGGGTGACGGGGTCGATGCCCATGCGGAGGAGGCGCTTGCGGATGTGCGTGTTCCAGTAGTTCTTGATCTCGTTGTCCGTCCGGCCTGGCAGCCGCGCCGCGATCGCTGACCACCTGCACACAGACGCAGAGAACAAGCCAGGCAGCCAACCAATCAGTCAATCAATCTTGCATCAGGGAAAGCCGTACGCACGCCTATCATGTCTCAGCAGCAACAGGGAAGCTAGAGACTACATGAGCCTGGGGTAGTAGCTGTCCTGTTGGTGTGAGTTGGTAGACGGTAGTGGTTCTTACTTGTTGCCGAGGATGCTGTGCAGCTGGATGATGGTCTCCTCCTCCTCGAAGGAGAAGCGGCCGCGCTTGATGTCCGGGCGGAGGTAGTTGGTCCACCGCAGCCGGCAGCTCTTCCCGCACCGCGCGAGCCCTGCAAAGAGAAGGAACGATCGACCGACCGAGGTGAGCCAAGTATTTACAACAGCCGCGCCATGATTGGTTGATTAAGCTTGTATCGAGCGTGCATGAATAATTAAGTTGTGCCATGAGACGCTTACCGGCATTCTTGGGGAGGGTGCGCCAGTTGCCCTGGCCGTGCTTCTTGATGTAGGCGACGAGCTTCTCGTCCTCCTCGGGCGTCCACGGCCCCTTCTTCAGCCCGCTCTTGTCACAGCACGGCGCGCGCCCCATCTACCGGTCGGTCGATCAGCAAGCAGATGCTCTCAGCAGATAGCTAGAAGGAGCTCGATCGTGCGGAAAGGCAGGGCGGAGAAAAAGGCCCGGTTTGTCTCGCAGCTGTATGCAGCAGCTGCAGGAGGCAGGCAGGGGAGACGAGGGGTCGTTGTAGCAGCTACAGAGGAAGGAACGGAATCGGATGGTGGCGTTTGTTGGTGTGTGAACTGCGCCGGGAGCTGAGCTAGCTGAGGAGGAGGAGCTGGGAACAAAGACAGGAGATCGAGGAAGGTGTGGGGGCGGGGGGAAGGCTTTATAAAGGGCGCGAGCGCGACGGGAGGGCGGGCGAAGAAGTCAACAGGATTCGGTGCCGGCCTTTGTATCCCGCGCCCGCGACGTGGCCGCGAACGGGAGCAGAACAGAGGCGTCGTCCGTCAGCTCGGATCAGCCGCCGGGCGGGATCCACCACCCGTCTCTCGTCTCGGGGTAAAAGCGGCGACCGCGCAGAGCACCGCCGGCCCCAAAAGCAGCCCGGCAGCTGGCCCTGGCGCGCGCTGGCGTGCCGCGGCGACCAAGCTTCAGCGGCCGTGGAACAGAACAGGGCAGCATGCAGCAGTGTGCGAAGTAATAGTAATCAACTCCGTGGGCATAATCGGGCGGGAATGTATTTTTTTTACTGGTGGACTAGGCTAGGCTAGAGTGGTCGAGGACCACGTTTTACCACCGGACGACGGGGTCACGGTGCCGCCTGTCCGATTGGTGCGTCAGCCCCGTTTGAATTTTTGGGAATTAATTATTAATCCCTCCTGCTAATTATGGGACGCAATATGACTCATTTTTAGACGGGAAGTGTTTCAAAGTGTGAAGACAGGTGCCAAGCAGATCAGATCTGCGAACAACACTTCTTCCGAGGTAGGGGAAAAAAATCAATTAATCAAACACAGATGAAGAAAAGACATGCAGCTTTTCAAAATATTACTATTATCGTACATATTTGTATTTGATATGTTTCATGATGAAATCTTTGGTCAATTTGATGTGAGATTTACTAATTATTATCTGTTGATGGATCGTAGATGAGGAAACATGTCGAATTTTGGTGAACGCCCCCCCCCCCCCCCTCCTAACGGCGAGCTCTCCTGTTCTCAATCTATTGTCAATTTAGGATTAGGTTTTGGATCTTTAGGGTTTTTGGGTGACCACCGGCCGTAGAAGGATGGTTGCGTGAGGTCACTCGCCATGCGATGGTGGCGGACCACGGGCAGGATGCCATGAAGCTTTGAACTAGTTATCATGGAGGAAGTAATGGGCAGTGACAACAGGGTAGCAGGTACATGCAAGAGGTTGCGACCGTGTAGAGTCATGGTGGATGGGGGTTATGGTTGGTTGGACAATTATTCGAGGTGAGGTTGATTTGAAACGTTGGATTCATATATATTGGATGGTCAAGAATTCGACATCTTGGGGAGTTCAATCGAGAAATATATCAGGATATGACTAGCTACTCAATTAGATACTTGATGCACGGTACAAGAGTTAATTGATTGGGGCCCAAAAAGGAAGCTAGAAGTGGGTAGGGTTTAGGATTTGTCTTTGTTTTGTTTCGTTTATACAACAACTTAGCCAGGCCGGACTTGATCACAGCTAAGAACAAGTATATAGTTCCTAAGTAGTTTGTTGAGAAATTCAGTTTATTGGTGTCCCCTCGCCAACCGCATAACCTCTTGTGGAAAATTCAACCGAATAGTTCTATCTCCTTTTCCAAATATCCTTTTCCCGAAAAAGGTTTAGTAGTACTACTCCATCATCCATTGGCGCGCGAGGAGGTAAAGGGGCCCAACCCAAGCTAGCCAAGGTAGTAGTACAAAACAGCTGAACAGTATAGTACGCCGGGAAAAGGCTGACATCAAATTTTCGCACGCTCGCTCCAAGCGAAACGGACAAACGGGGGAAGTAATATCATTTGGTCTCTTGCACGTACATCCTCCTACCTTTTCCCCGTCGATCGATCACCTGGCTGCCTGGCTGGCGTTGACGGCCTCTGGCTGGGGACGCCATGCTGCCACCTTGAACGGCTGACGCCGCGCAGCGCCAATCCCACGTCCCCTAGCCAGTAGCTAGCCATTCCCCACTCCACTCGTTCGCCGCGCGCGAAACCGGCGTCGTCGTCCGGCCGCCTGCATGCATGCATGGCTCGCTTCGGCTCATATCAGCTCTGCAGTCTGCCCCCTGCTCCTCTTTACTCCTCTGCAGGCGGCCACCGCGCCGCACCAGGGCCGTACGTACCTTCTCGGCCACTGCCGGCGCCTCACGACGCTCGTCGCGGCGCGCGTGAATGCGGCGACGACCTGCGAAAAGCGCGCGCGCCATAGCTGGCTCGTCGCTTCTCAGAACGGCCACTGCCCCGGCCGGCCGTTCGCCGGACCGCGGCACGGCCGGCCGGGCGGCTCGCGTCCGCGTCGAGGGAGATCTATCTACGCGCGCATTGCGTCGAGTCAGACACCTTGTCCGCGATCGTGCTTCTCCCGAAAACTTTTGAACGGATTTTCGTTCGCGATCGATGGGGGCTAAAGTAAAAAGTTTTGGATGCCGTGATGTGCCTGCCGTGTCGCGCCTCGCGCGCGTGTGGCGATCGGCGTAGCCGCGCGACTGGCAAGTGTGGACGTGTGTGTACAGGTGTGCCACCTGCTGATGTTGGCGTTCGTACGGGCGCGCCACGGATGAAAGGACGGACGGGCGGACGCTCGAGCGACTCGTGCGCTAGATTGTGTGAGTGTCTCTCCGTGTGCAGCAGGGGCCCAGGTTTCTTCCAGATAACATTTGTTAGTTCAAAGCGAAAACAAATGTCAAAAGTTTGCCCCGTTAAAAGCTGAGAGGCGTAAAGGAGCTGAGAGCGACAGGAGAGTGAAAAGGCAACCGATATGTACAAGCTGGCAGAGAGGAAATCTTCTTCATTCGCCTGACGCTAATAATTAATTAATTAACTGCGTGGCTGCAAACCAATCCAACGATGCTGCTCAATCGCTAGGATCTGCTATGGTTAGGTGCTATTTATCTTAGTGCAGTATGCCCAGTTACATGGTGGATTGGATTTTATTTGGCGTCGTCTTGTTGGAATATGGGAAATTTTCCCTGCATCGTACTAGTGTATTTTAAACTGTTTCCTTCTACGGACCCAAACCGCCTTAGCGGCATGTACCGCTAACTCCTGATAAGCTCTGTGTTTTATAGCGACGCGTGTCCCCGGACCCTAGCCTCCAGTGTCCATGTCGGTTGACTTTCAGACAAAGATCACAATAATTGCTGGACACAAAGGCACGTCCACTTGTACACATGACAGTACATGCGGCGGACTTCAATATTTGATCAAGGTTTTGACCGTCCAAGACACCCGGCGCACGAAATTAAGCTACTACAGCAGTGACTAGGACACTTGCGCTTTATTGTTAAACTAACATTGCAATTTAGTCCATCTACTTGCACATTTGAAAATATCAACATAATGATATCATTTTGAAGACGGTCGAGAAGGCTCTTCTTAATTAGTAGGGGACGACGTTACTCTTCTTTTTTCCAAGCTGTTGGTTCATCCTAGGTTTTGGTGAGTACTTTTTGTTTCCAACCCATCATTTTGATCCATTCGCCACAAAAGTTGTAGTATATGTACTAAATTGCTGCAATAATAGCCATTTTTAATATTTCAAACATCTGAAATTGGTGCTATACTTAATTGGTGTAGTATTTAAACATCTGATGTTTGAATGTTAGCTAGGGGTTTCATCCACTGCCTCCACAATTCTGCATTTCAATGTGGGATGTGGTGTGCGCGCGCGTCCATATCACTATTTAACAAAAACACGAGCCAACTTTAAATCTTTATTAGTCAGCATGCCTGAAACAGGAGGAGAGGAAGCTGAAAAGGTTGTGAAGTGTGTAGCTCAAGAAACAATTTATGATGCAGGGAAGAGGGAGACAGCGCGAAGATCTCATCCACTCCATCAAACGTGCAACTAATAATTAGAACAGTCAAATCATATCGAATGCTTGATTGCTTGTAATTGCAGGTGTTGGACAAATTAACATGCCCGTTACCCAACCAACAGAGAACTACCCGCTACTCCCTAATCAAGCTTAGCGCATCACTAAGCACCCGTCTTAGTTTAATGGAGCAAGTGGATGCCAAGTCCAAATTAGGCAACACAAGTTCACAAGTTTGCTCCACTAACGGTACGGATTCACACGAATTTCCATGGACATTTTGGGAGTATATTTCCAGATATATATTGCAAACATCATCCCATGAAAACAACCTTGCATCTAATTTTAACTTACCGCTTTAGAATTCTCGGGCTTGTCCTTCTCGAGCTAATCAAGGAGCAAATTGCATGTGATGTAATAGTAACTCTCATCATTGTTTCAGTTCAGGAAATAGACCTATTGGTCAGGATCCTTATTAATTAGGTGCACTGTTTCTATATCTCTAAATGATAATGTACGAGCCAGGATTTTGTTTTTCTTCCTTAGAACACAAAAAAGATTTGTACAACACATTGCATGCTAGAAGTAAGAAGAAAAACGAACATCCAAAAATCGCAATGCGGGAGCATTGACCTGTTCATTGTACCTGCCAAATAAAGCACAAAAGCCGGAACGACAATAAAGGAGCTCTATCCAGAAAAGGAACGGGATACTCCACCAGATTGAACCTCAGAGCACACTAAAATTCTTAACTAACAACATTTTGCACTTAATATAACTTTACAATTCAGATGCGAATAAATAAACAAATATCATTTGTGCGAATCTTATGCCGCAAGGTTTTAACTCTTGCTGAGCTCAATTGTACGTGCCTATCCAATAAATTCGGAGGAAATTTAGCCGCAGGAAGAAATTAGATTTGCAGACGTAATGACAGTACTCCATGCGCGAGCGAGGGCGCTAGCTAGCTAGCGCGCTGCCACCTGTGAAAGATCCAGCATGCGTGCGGATGCATCCAACCTGCAGCTAGCTAGCGCATATTCTGACTGATCAAGCATTCGTACTTACTTTAATCTGGCCCGTACAAGGACTGCAATTAACTAGAACAAATTTAAATTCACTAGTATCATGCACGTGCGACACGCACGTATAAAAATTGTACCACCCGACATATTCCAACATGGTTTTGTGACATCACGATTAAAAAAAGTGTAACATACGATTAATATACCATTCAGATAGCAAAAAATGATTGAACCATATAGATAAATGTATATAAGGGTAAGATCTCTACAAATCAGGTTGCACCGAACAGAATGATTTATCAGAGGTGACCAAGCATCTCTGGTTGTTTCAAGTGTACAGGGCACCTATAAATACAGATTCAAATGGTTAACACGGCATGATGAGAAAAACATTAAATTAATAGATACCTGAAGCTATAATCTTAATGTGTAAATAGAACAATAACAAACCTTGTTCATGATTCCAAGACATCTCTGTAAACAATGTTCTTCGTGCTTTTCCCTTTAGGATCGATGTCTTTATTTGGCTTTGCGAGAACCCTTGTACTCTGACGCGACACACCCCTCGACAGAGCAACATATAGCTGCCCATGGGAGAATACAGGTTCAGGGAGATAAACACCAACGTTTGGTATGGTCTGTCCCTGTGCTTTGTTAATAGTCATCGCGAAGCTCAACCGCACTGGAAATTGCTTCCTCTTAAACTTGAAAGGAAGGGAGAGATCTTCTGAGGGAGACAAAGGAATCCTGGGGATGAACACTCTCTCCCCAGCATGCTCTCCATTCACAATCTCTGCATCTATCACATTGTCTTGGAAAGCCCTGACGACCAAACGGGTCCCATTGCATAGACCATTGTGCGGGTCTAGATTACGAAGTAGAATAAGAGGGCAGTTGACTTTGATCTTGAGCTCATGTGGCGGTAAACCATTAGGTGTGAGCGAATTGAGAAAATCCAGAGGGTAGTTGTTATGCGTGTCGTCTTCAACCGAGTCAAAGCTATAGTACACCTTAACTTTTCCGGGAAATTTTTCAATCATCCTGGAATTAATATCATCAACGTGATCATTTCTTGTAGCCAGAATTGCACGCTCACTCATGTAAGATACAGATGTTGCATTACTCTTGATATCTGGGAATACAAACTCCATTAGACGATCGACTGACTTTTCATCTTTGTATTCAATGACAATGTCATCAGGTAGATGCACAAAGTCGTCAGCAAATGTCTCCTCTGTACCGTTGCCGATTCTGAGAAGGTACTCTGAGAACCAAGGATCTGACTGAGCTCTCATGTTCCGAGTGAGGCATATCTTACGTATATTTGCCCATAGATATGACCTCTGCAGCGTGGCATTTGTAATTTGTGCCCTCGTACCACGCGCCACCACTGGAAGCACCTGTCTGAAATCACCGCCAAAGACAACCACTTTACCTCCGAAAGGCTGTGAACAAGACATTATATCTTGCAATGTTCGGTCAAGTATCTCAACAGTTTGCCTCTTAGTCATGGCAACTTCGTCCCATATTATCAAAGATGCTCTGCGAAGTAGCTCAGCAGTACCACTTTGCTTGGTGAAATTGCACATGCTATTCTCATCAAGTTTTATTGGGATCTTAAACCTTGAGTGTGCAGTACGACCACCGGGCATGATAGAAGCTGCAATCCCCGATGTAGCAGTGGCAATAGCTATATGGCCATCAGATCGCACGGTTGCAATAAGGGCTTTGTATAGATATGTTTTCCCGGTGCCACCGGGGCCATCAACAAAGAATATCTGACCCTTTTTCTTTCTAATATGGTCCATTATTATGTTGAAACCATCCAGCTGCTCTGTATTGAGGGTATTTACCAGCTCAAGATGTTCACTGTTGGCGTCCAATGATAGCTCCTCATTGAGCTCTCGATAGTGATCCCTATGACGTTCATCTGTGTCATAAAAATAAGTAACTAAACATTTGTCGCAGCTTCACACAAGGATAGCTACAGAGATAACAAGTAACTAAACAAGAGATCTACATTGAGGGGAAAATAAATTTAGAGCACCGTTGTTTGAGAAACAGAATGTACAACACTATTGTTTGTGAAAAAAATGTAGAGCACTGCATTTTCATTTTTATCTAGCTACCTATGTAGAGCTCTGAGCCGATAGTGACATACTCCAGGTTAGGAAAAAAAATACACCTTTCCAGGAAGAGATGACAGAATTAGACTGGTTCTTTGAGTGTTTATTTTCATTTATTTGACATCTGGATAGGTTTAATCATCACAAATGATACATGTAGCATTAACTATAGAAGATGCAAAATGCGGAAATAACCAGAAGGAGCCTATTGAGTTAAACTGATGAGCAGCCACACAAACGTTTGTAGTAAACTGATATTAAAATAAGAGCAAAATTATGGAGTCAACCATTATTCAGATAGCAGAAGCAAACAGTCAAATTAAAAATAAAAAATATTAAAAAGCTGAATGACCGATATGCAACAAAAGATTTATGAAAATAAACTAACATATCACCTGTTTCGTCCAATTCCGGGAGCCCATAGTTTTTGATGTCTTTACCCATTGCATAGACAATTGCAGCAATATCCCTAAGAACCATTTGTTGAACAACTTTTGAATTTTTAATTTTACGACAATAGTCTTCAGATAGTGACTCAAAATGCTTATCCCACAAGGCACGGATGTTGGTTAGTTCAGAGAATACCATGATGATAGCAAAGAGCTTCCTGAGAGACGATGGCATCTGCCAAAGCGAAGACTCAATCATTGTTTTGTCGATCAACACATCTGTCTCGACAAGGCCACGTTCTTCGCAAGCTTCCCTGAACGTATCATATCTAACCCCGTGTGATGATCTGAGGTGCTCAAAAGAAGTAGCGCCCCTCACATGGTTGAGGAGCACTCGAAGATAAAATCTCTCTCCTTCGGAGGGGTTGGCATATACCATACGTCCGATCTGTGCCCTCCTAACTCTACGTTGCCATTTCTTCTTTGATTTAATCCACCTATATAACTCCGGAAACTCTCTGTATAACAAAGTCCTCGCCAGAGGATCCACAACGTTCATTTTGAAGTACTCTGTAAGCATTGACCTTTGTGCCTTTTCATTTTTCACTACATTCCGCAGGTCGGCCTTAGAGTTGTATGCCACCATATGCATACCGGGCAAATGAACTTGCAGCTGCAATACAGACGGAGCAACATGATACAAGGGAAATGCAAACAACCTGTACGCCCCTTCAATTGGTGTTATACATCTTGCATTCTTATATTGTTTGATCTCATTGATGACTTTATCATCATTCTCCGACTGATCCACCGAAAAGGATGCACAATCATGTCCCTTGTAGATGTACTTGTAGAGATATTTAACCGCTTTGATACTTGAACAAATCTCAACATTGATATGACAGTTATAGAGCATCAGTAGGTGAGGATTGTAAGGCACAACCCATCGATTATCCAAATCTGCACCTCTAACATGTACAACTTGACCATCATCCCTCCTCCTGTATACTGGATAAGAATCCTTCCCCTGTTGTGTCGTTTCACAAAATTGACGAGGGTAACGGAAACGACACTGTCCGTCTGTCATACATGGGCACGACTTGTTGAGAGTGCCACATGGCCCATGCATCATGTGCTTGCAAACAATATCATGCAACACAGGATACTTATCGGGATCAGGTATCTCTGCAGATATGTACTTGTCAAAATCATCAGGGCAGCTTAGTTTGTCCTTTTTCTTCATAATCAGAAGAAAGTGCTCATGTGGCAGACCCCTCTTCTGAAACTCAGTAACATGCGCATAAGCTGCAACTTCACCAAAGTGCTTCTTCTTAATAAGACGGTCGTGTAAGTCCCGTAACTTTGCCCGATATACCCTCGCAACAACATCAGGACGATCTTGTGGCGTCTGCCCTGGCAAAAGTTCTTGTACAACCTCATCCCAGTATGGGTTGCATGTCATGGTAACGAAGAAATCCGGCTTTCCAAAACGTTGTACCAATGTCATAGCATCAAGAAACCTCGCCTGAACATCACGATCACCTCCAGGGAAAGTTCTTGGAAGAACAATTCTCTTGCCGACCTCAGAAGCTTGTACCTCTCCGGTAGCAAGTGTATCGATTATCCCCTGTCACAAAAATTTACAAATGATTAAACCAATTTTCAGTCAGATGTAAAACAAAATAAAAGGCCACAATCTACCGTTCAAAACTGCATGCTAGTAAATCTCAAACAAAGACATCAAAACTACTATGATTGCTATCGATCTAAACATAAGAATATTTAATAAGAAATCACATGTTAGCTGTTAGCATAGAGCTCAAGCCTCATGCCAGTATGCTTCGCCAAACGGAATACATTAAAAGTTGACCATTTAGAATATTGGCAGGTCTTCTAGTTATTTATAACATACATAGTGCTTTTTTATATGACTACATGGATAAATTTAGAACATACATGTGAGGGATGGTAAAAGTGGGACAAATACCTGATATAGATCGGCACGTATAATAGCTTGGTGTGCTGGTAAAGAATACCAATCAAGCCTCATCGATTCAACCTTCACGTAAGTATCGACGATAAATTGCTGAAAGAGTCTACCACCATGGAACAATATATTGAACTCCCCAGATCTTATTTGCAACTTATAGCAGTAGTACTCCCTTGCAGCAACAAATTTTCTAGATCTATCTGTATAGGATGCATGGACAGGTCTCATCAATGGCCCATTGGAAATATGAGAAAAATAAAATCGTGGTAAAAGGCAATATTTTGTGACCTGACTTCTTATGTGAGTTTTCATCGTCGTCATCCTCATCCTCAATACCGTATTCATCATCACCTATACAAGTTGAGAAAGCAAGAACGCATATGCTAGTAAAAATGTTGGTAAGGACAGACCATGCAAGTTACATGGATATGCAAAATAATAAGTAAATATACCTGGTGGTCCATCAGCTTCCCAATTGGGTTCTTGCAAAAAGAATTCATCGTTGCCTTCCTGCTGAACCACATGATCTTCATTCTCATCAAGCACGTGGTCATCGTGTATCCCACTGGAACCATTATGAGTACCTAATAAAAATAAGATAATTAAATCTATTAATAGTGGCGAGTTCAATTGTGCATGGACGAAAAATTTATGTATACCTATACTATAAACATACCTGGTTGATGTTCATTGCCACCTTCGTCAGCATATAATATCTGCTTATTCCACCCTGCTTCCCCTCGAGGGAAAAATAAAGGATAAGCTAATGGATCATAGCAACCATAATATGCCTTAATATAGACTGGACGATCCATGTGACCGTAGACAACAATGCTCCTCTCAAACCTATGTTGAGGATCACCCCCATCCATCCAGATAGCCGCCACCTGACCAGCAGTCGGTGCATTGTACCTTCTCTGGTCCACGCCAATATTAGTGTTCAACTCGATCCTGTATTGCTCAAGATTTTCAAATGAGCCAAGTCCTTTAAATGCATGCACATACGGATTCTCGCCTAGAATACCAAGCATTCTCTTCATGAGATCAGTGTCAAGATGAGGAGAACGACGAACTCTATGTTCAATGTCATATTCATCAGTATCATAAAAGTACAACTGCATGTGTCTAGCTGTGTGCCCTCCATGAACTAACTGATCAAGGCGGTGATAAACTTGTCCTTGAATACGGAATGTGTAAACACCAGTGCCAGACTGTGTGGCGTAGCGTCGGTCTAGTGCTACCCCCATACTTGTGAATGAGAAATGTGAATTGAAATAACGTATATGCTTTCTAAAATAAATTGCAGTTTTGTCTGATTGGCTGGTGAACAAACGCCGCAATTCATCTGGTACTTCAGGCATGTATATCTTCACCTTACCCTGTCTACAACAGAATGACTTCCCTTCACACGGAAACCGTTTTGCGTGACAATACCCACAGTTAGGAACCTTTTTCAGAACATGGTGCTTTTTGGGTAGATTGTTGTATATTTTGTCAAAAGGATCGAGGCCCTTGACTCGATCATGCTTTCTGTAATATTTGTACCGCACACCTAACAGCAGCAAAATTGTAGGTTTGTTATCAAAAGAAACGTACCGAAGACTCCTAAAAATATATGAATTAAAACATTGACACAATTCAATTACCAGGTGCAGCAAAGATCATTGCATCCTCATCGTCAAAGTTATCCTCATCGATCGGTCTTGTGGCATCTAAATTTTCCTCGAGATTAGTTGGGTCATCAGGTACCCAAATCCCAGAGTCAAAACCTGTGTCCTGTCTTGCACCTAATCAAAAATAGCATATCAGCCTTTCAATTTTTGGTGTAGAAAGATGGAATATACATTAATATTGAAACGCCAAAAGAAGGAGCAACTACAACTTGTATCGTACCTCTATTTCCTCTCCTCTCTTGTATATATTCTCTCATCTTCTTGAGCAATGCTTCCTTTTCCTCTGGGGATTTATTGTGATATGATTCCTTCTGCTTCTGAGCCTTTCTTTCCTTTGGAGATATTTCCTCTTCTAAAAGAAATGTATAAGAATAAGTCCAAACTGAAAATGCATGGTAGAACAATTTAATTGGTTCATAAACATGACACCTATTATATTATTGGAATTCTCCAAAGCAGCGTTTCTATTGGAATTCTCCAAAGCAGCCTTTCTCCGCGCTCGATATTGTTTTTGGTACTCTGCATTCTTCTTACGCCTTTTAGCAAGCTCTTCATCTACTGTGATGCTATTTCTATCTGAAAAAGAATAAGGTTATGAAACACGCAAACATGCAAAAGCAATGCACGGCCAACCATAACCAACCTTTTGAATCTGTGTTTGTGTAGTCGCTGAGGAGCTGACGCATGTAAGGTACCTTATTTGGTCTCTTAGAAGAAGAAACCAAAACATCCTCTTGGCATTTATGCGGCACTATGGTACTGTTTTCTCCACTAAAACCATAGTCCGGAATATGACGAATATAGGAGTCGTTTCTACGAAGCCAACTTTCATCATCATCAATTTGACTTTCAAATGCAGGCACTACCCCATCATTTGGACCTAATTTGAAATATGTACACAAATCATTCAGCATGCCTAATGCAGTAAACACAAGAAACATAAGACATAACGAAAAGGCCAGTTACACGGTACCAGGATCGTTCAATGTTGGCGTGGGCACTGACTTTTCATCATTCTCCAACTCAACCTTTTTTCTTTTGAGATCCTTTTTTTTTCTTTCAGTTGCTTTCATATGATTAACAACAAGCTCTTGATCAACTTGTACACCCCTTTGGTCTGCCAAAAAAATTAAGGATACATGAACAGCAAGCACTTAACACACAAAAAAAAAAAAACATAGGTGTGTGACCGTCAAGAAAAGGCCAGTTACCAAGATATTCGGATGCTTGCGTGACGATGTGTATGGTCTCGGGCGTAACTGTAGCCCTTTCGCTGCTTGCCAGAGTCAAGTCGAGTATTCCTGAATTATGAGCAACTCAATTAATGGTTGTTTACACTGATCCAGTAATGTTTATATGCAACCTGATAATGACACATTATACCTGGTTTGTTGTTCATCGACGTTGGCGTGGGCACCAACATTCCAGAATTCTCCAACTCAGCCTTTTTTCGTGCACGATACTTTTGTTTCCTTTCAGCTTCTTTTCTACGCTTCGCAGCCAGCTGTTCATCAATCTGTACATCTCTTTGGTCTGAAAAAAATTAAACAGGCATGAGATGTGAGAGTATCAAATCAGTTAATCTTCACCCGCTCGTCACTACATATAACTCCTTCGTGATGCCTTTCAGGAATCAGTAATAGATGGTTGCATACAGAGTCATGTAATTTTCATAATGAAGATGAAAAATACATATATAGTAATTTATACTATTAGCTCGGAAGTTTGTATGCAGTAGAAAACATAAATTCCACCATCTCTTTAAGTTTTTATACCTTTACAACTGCTTAATGAATTACATAATTATGCTTTTACACATCACATGGTACCTGGTTTGATCATCATCGACAACGCCTGCACTGGAAAGGACATATTTGGCTCCTGATGTGTAAGGCATTCAATCGACATTGGCGTGGCCATTGAATTTCCAGAATTGTCCAACTCAGCCCGTTTCCGCGCACGATATTGACGCTTTCTTTCAGCTTCTTTCTTACGCTTTGCAGCGTGCTCTTCATCCTCTTGCATGCTACTATTTTTATCTACAACAAATAAAGGCATATGAACCCTGCCATCATAAGACAACAAATGTAAAATTAAAGATGATTTACAACTGCGCACAACTAACCATTCCTGGGCAAATTTGTGAGATCCCCGAGGGGTGGACGCGTGTAGGATGTGTTTTTGTTAATTGCAGAAGCAGGTAGAACACCATTCCCACCTCCATGATCACCTGAAATTCATTAACAATATCTGACAACTTTTTGACAAAAGTATATGCACATTTAACTAAACCCTATACATTATATACAAACTCACCATTGCAGTCAAGGCTAGTACAATCACTGAGTGGTGTGCAATCATCGACCACATCACCTGTCCTGCGCTTGCCCATATGTATGACTAAAAAACAATAGAGCTGCAAAGGAAAATGAGCAAAGTGATATAAAAACACCTCCATATATGAGCATTAGGACGTGAAGCTGCATGCCCCAACGAATGGATAAAACTGCCAGCGTGTTTTAGTCTGTTATTCAAACATAAACCTTATCCATCAGAAACCAATTTTAGCAGAATTCTTGCCCCTTGGTGCTGTTTGATGCATACTGCCAGATATATCAAGAAACAAAGAATATATGGATCTTATAAGACAAGTCACACTGATATAAGAAAACTATCGTTGAGAACTGTCAGTTCATCAGGAATATAGGTTGTTATGTATCAATTACACAGGAATATAGGTTTGTCATCTATCAGTTTTGAGAACTGTCGTTGAGAATCGAAGGAAACCTTTGTAAACAAAAGATCGAGCTGGTGAGCAGTCAAACGGGGACAAACATAAGTTGTAATCCATTCTCAGCAGCAAGATTATTATATGGGAAAGATGGGATTAAATTTCCTTACCACACAGATACACACGTCCACGAATTGAGCTGGTAACGCAGGAGAGGAATACACAGATCGCTGGCACAAGGACTGATGGACAGGTCGCTGATGATGCAACCAGCGGTCGCAGATGCTTCGATGGCTGGACGAGTCGCCGACGATCCAACCTGGAGAAGATGTCGATCACCCAATCTGTCCAGGCACCCGATCAATGTTCTGATGCTAACTGGACGGCGCGCGGCGGCGGCAGCGAGCGATGCGGCGGAGGCGGATCGCGGCGTTGGGGGCGAGGGCACGGCGCGCGCGGCGGCGGCGGCGGCGCTGGGGGCGAGGGCACGGCGCTAGGCGTTGGCGCCGCGGCGCGTGTGCGCGATGGGGCGAGCGGAAGAGAGCGCGTGTTAGCGTGGAAGGAAACCTACGTGAATTTCTCCCGTGATCACGCATCCCTCAGCGGAAAGGACAGGCGGGGAGTGTCTGCGGGTACAAGTTTTTCACGGTAAAAAAAAACACCGAAACCATGGCAGATACAAAGTAATTTTGCGTAAGATGTCCCATTGGGACGTCCCATTATGTGTGTCCCCGTGGGGCCATCGTTAATCTACGGTTAGAGATGGGGGAGGAGGTTGAGATCAAAGGTGATTAATGAGTGGGTAGATGGTTTTAGGGTCACAGTTAATTTGAGGAGCCTTGAATCTTTATAGTATAGATTTCGACGATCCAGTGAGATCATGCGTGTCCCCTAGTCTCCTGTAACTTCCAGTAATCAGTGGGTCGTATTTCCGATATTATTAACTATAACCTGCTCATACATGTATGGATACATACAGATACACTAGTATATACTAGTAACTAGTAGTCAATTAATTACCCTAGCAACGTACTAGGTATAGTAGCTTAGATATGATATGTTTCAACATCGCACAGGATAAACTGGCTCGATTTGGAAGTAACTTTTAAATAGTGCCGCCATGTCTCTCGCCATGGAGACAACAGCCCCCTTCCAAGCACTACTCAATTAGCCCCCAAATTAACTATGGTTTCGTCAAGACCGCACAATTCTTACTCTATTGGGACACTTACGTGTCTCGCCCGTATCAATCCGCGCGGTATGCCTTGCCCAAACTTAGTATATACCGGTACTTATATATATTTATATATATGCAAATGCTCGCATCGGCAGTTTGACCCCGGCCTTCCCGTGCGTACGCGAGCAGCGATAGAGAGAGCAGCGGCAGAGAGAGAGAGAGAGAGAGAGAGAGAGAGAGAGAGAGAGACGCGAGAGTTGTTACGAATAATGCGACTTACACACGCACGACGAGCCTTACGTGTCCGCGGCATCGCAATAAACAATCGACGAGCATACGCCCTGATCCGTGCATTCTGTAGTTGTTAATTGCCCTGGCTGGGCGATTCGCGAAGATCGCCGGTGAGGTCACCGGTCGCGCCTGCTTCATCCAAACGTTGACGTTTATCGTATTCAAATCCTGCTCTCCTCCGTTTAAACTTCACTTTTCGTTTAATCGTTTTTTAGAGGGGAAAAGTACCAGGAATGGTTTGAAAATTGGGGTGTAGACGTCGTGCGTGACTGGTGCAGTCAAAGTGCTGCTATATAGCTAGCTATGTGTCTCGAGCAGATCGTCCTTTTTAGATACTGTATAATAATGTATAGCGTAGTTTATACCGGCAACGAACTCTGACTTTGCTGAAATTTGACACTTGGGTGTTGTCCTATTTGGGGTTACCACCTGTGTGATCATATGGATCAGGACTGCCACAAATCGGGAATGAAGTCACATGCCATGGCGGATGACATGGAGAGGTAAAATGCTAAACAAGTACACACGAGGCACCATCATATTCCGTCTTTACTCTTTATTGCGTACGTAGCTTAACCAATATTCTACACCTCCCGTACATTCGCTAGAACGTTCATCTGGTGATTAGGCATGATTGAACTTTGTTAAATCTACTATATATCTCTGATGATCTCTACTAACTCACTCTTTTATATACATATATGTGATCTCTACTAATTCTCGTTCTTTTATATACACATATATATTTTTGCTTCGGTATTTCCGACTGTTCATGTGGTTAGAATGCACACTTGCGGCTCGCGGCCATCGGAGGTATACGTGTGCCGTCGCTGAGGTGTCCGGTTAGCAGCAACAAACTTTGAATCAAGCCACACAAGTGTTGTTTGCTTGCGTTCCTGTTGCATCACTAACCCCAAAAAACAAATGTTCAGATATGGATCCGCGATGAGGCGCCTGTGGTTGTGTGCGGTTGTGACCTGGACATGATCCTCGATCAGCCCATGCCGATGCCCGTAGTTAGCAGGGAGTAGATGGCGGGAAACCATTATAGTTTTGCCTCGTCACCTCATGCATGGCCCATGCATACGCGAGAGCACGTACTTGCTCCCGCGCGCCATTTGTTTATCTTCATGTGGCTCGAAATGGCAAGGCCAGGGTCTCCGCGACCGTATCTTATGCCGCATTATTTGGTTGACATCTGGATCAGGGAATAGTTGGTGGCGCGTACAGCACACTTGGTTCCTCCTCCATGCTCGCTCGGTGATCCGGTCGCCGCCGGCCACAGAAGCTTCACGAGCTCCATCTCTGATCGACTAAAAAGAAATGGGGAAATGGTCCTTTCTCTGGGACTGGATCGAAGTGCTCGCGGCTGAGAAAACAGCGTCTTGATAGTTTGGAATTATTCAGCCTTTTGACATCTGTTTTCAGCTGTTCAAACATCAGCCGGCTGCTGGAAAAGATCAAATCTTGCTACAGTTCTGTTAGCTAGCTAGCGCATCTCAGTTCACACTGCTAAGCTGGAGTAGCTTTTCGCTATAATTGAAGGATGTCCTCTCAATCATTATTACAAGACAACAAAAGTCACTTGAAAAACTATGATGGGTTGTATTTTAGCACAAAAAAAGTTCAGAATCTGTTACTTTCTTTGGGAATAATGCAAGCTGTGCATCGTTTCCATGCGTTTTCGCAGTTGTATGGAACTCTGAATTCGCTTCATTGTTCCACTTGTACATGAAAGACATGTGATTTCTGTTCGTCAGGCAGGCACCACTTGCCGGAACATTTGACTCGCAAGCATGGTCGATATCTGAGATAACAAGCGACAGGTACCCGGCAGCGTCTCAGGGCACGATAAACTCTCCATTCTCCACGAACTTTCACCGTGCTGCTTACATTTAAGAAATTTCCTACTTATTTATTCTTGAACATGTCAGAAAAAAACATCTGATAGATCAGTAGCTCTTCTTATTCCTGACAAAAGTCAGTATGTATTACAACAAGAAGCCAAAAAGTCGTCTACTGAAATTCGTAGAAATCAGACGTGTCGTTGGAGAAAGAAATGTTAACCTGGAGTGACCGTACTTCTGCAGTGAATTTCGTGCCGATCACCCGTTTGTTGGGCTAATCATGCTTAGAAACTGTCAGTTCTGCATCAGGAGCTGCAGGTCGTTATCCTGTCAGAGCTGCTGTCCTTTCGGCGTCTTTTCTTCGGTTTGAATTGGTGGCCAAACATCTTTTGCATGGTGCACTGCCGCCAGATTGGTCCAATATTTCTCCTCTTTTGCCGGACTCAGGTGTGCGTGGACGTCATATCACCATGGGAGCAGAGAGCATCAGGGTAACACAACAGATTCACACAATGCAAAGCCAAAAAGTTCTAGAATTATGCAAACGATTGGATATGAAGACGACGTACGAACATTGCGACTCACGTGTATGGCTTCTGAATGAAGTTCTTGAACTATACGAGCACATTACTACAAGGTCACAATGTCTTTTTCTTGATTTAACTGCTATGGTTATAGGCAATGGAATTCAGTCAGCTGAACAATGATCATGCTTGTATTTTCACAATCGAAAGTGAGACCGAATACAGTTTGATAGTTAATGAGGTAAAAATGTTTCAAGAAAGCAATGTGCTGATCTGTGAACTTATGCAGCTATTTGTAATTTGCTGAGATCATTTCAACAAGTTTGTCATGCAGAGAACCGTTTGTCACTAGAACACCACCCGAAGGGTAGATGATTCTGCGTGAAGTTAGGTCAGCTGCAAGATCCAACGGTTTCCCACTCCAGTCACTGATCTGCCAGATTCAGAAAATTACAAAATCACCAAAGGTTCTAATGTATATTGATGGGACAAAATTAACATATCAGGGTATTGCATTAGAAAGCAAAGGCATATACCTGACCGCCGGCTTCTTGCACACAAATCAGTCCAACAGCATGATCCCAAGACTATATAGACAGTATGAAATGAAAGGATCAGTGAAACAGGTAACTAAGTCAACAAGTTGTTTTGCTTGTCATGAAGGACGATGGGAATTGCAAACAACAGGGTACCTTGATTTGAGTCGTTGCTCGTGCTCGAAGGACAAAAACTGAAGCTCTCCCAGAGGCCACCGTCAGATACTTGCACAAGCTAGAAAACAGAACCAAGAAGAGCCCGTCATGATAACTCATACACGGACCAATGGATAATCATGACTTGATCTACAATAGTCATTGACAACCTCAACAAGACAACTTTAAATCCAAAAGAATTATGATAGTAGGGGGGTGCAGCAAAATTATAGAGAAGGGTGACTATCATTTTAGATGCTAAAATCTTTATAGTAAGTAGCTAACTTGAGGATGGAAGAAAATATCGTAAATTGACCGGAATGCCTTTTGCTCAATCATTAGCATCACATGTTAACTGGCTAGAGGAATGATAAAAAAAAAAACGTCATGAAGTAGTGAAGTAATGGAAAGTGCAACGGACCTGCCACAGAAAACAGGTATGAGAAGAATTTTATTCTCATCTCTAGGATCAGATTCATCCGTTGTTGAACTGAAGAGAACAGATAACGGTATCATATCCCAGGTTTGGCTATCAGGAATGCAATAGCGTGCCATGTGCGCAACTAAGCAAGCATCAACAAAGCATCTCTTCCATATATCCTGCGCTGTACTGAACTGGCCAGTCTCACCGGACAGTCGCCTAGACCAAGTACCACAGCCTACATGAGAAACCATCAGAATCCCACGGCTAGACACCGCAGCACTGTCATCTTTCTTGTCGGTATTGGTATCATTGATCCAATTTGGACATCCCATCACTCCGACAGTTACCTCTCCATTCACCACAAGAGCCAGGCCTACCTTAATTAAAGCCAAATATGCATATTAGAATGAGGGGAGAAAAAAAAAATGCTAGAATTAGAAGTAAAGAAATAGAATATAAAACTAACCAAGAATAATACAGCATTATTTGCAGCAAAAATCAGGGCTACGCCAGTTTATTGAAAGGGCAACAGTCCATAAAAAAAATAGCGCCTCAAAAAAAAAAAAAAAAACGCATGAGACATTCTTAACCTCAGTTAAACAAAGATTGTGTACATTGTACCATTGAGGGACTATCTACCACATATTTCAATGCGATATAACCTTGTTATAAGTAAAGATCCGCAAGAAAATTTTTACAATGCTGATTATGGCTTTAGATGCATGCATCTGAATCATTTATGTAATAGGTGGTCAGTGGTGACTGACAGAGGTCTTGAGGCAAACTACGGTATACTATTAATCCAGAAAATCGAGAACAATGCCTAGCGTATAGGGGCACTAGGAAATACTCAGGATACTATGCTTAGAGAATGCGAAGGCATTTTTCATGTGAAAAATAGGATGCTTGCCTGTTTGTGTAATTTAAGTAGGACATGTAGAAACAGCTGAATAGAGCATATCATCTGTATCTTATGTGATCAACAATATGCAATGATGAGTCTTACAAAGAAATAATTAGGGATCATACCACATAAAGAGCACCATCCCCTCTCAGAAAACCTTTGGTGCCATCAATTGGGTCAAGTACCTTCAAACCACAACATCATCTTTATGACATATAAAACTTATGCAGGTTACTTAATAATGAATCAACTTCGCACAATTTATAGTGAATGACACACGGCAGCTATAGCTTACCCAGTAAGTAGCAGGGTTTGAATCAAAGGAGACAGCATCCTGGCCTCCTCTATCAATTGCCCTTAACACATCATCACGAGTTAATGGTGACTCGCTGGTACTCACTTTGTCTGCAACTGCACTGAAAATTGATTCAACAAGTATGTCACCACTGCTATCATCAGCGTTTGATGCCCTTAGAGATGCTGAGTCCTCTTCTGCCACCAGAGGTATTGACGGGAACAATCGCTGGAGTTCTTTCAATAGCAACACGGTGAAAGACAGAATTAGACAAAGCAATAGATTTAAACTTTGAAACTTTAAAGTGGATTACCCAAACTAACAAGGGCCTGTACTCCGAAATCTGCAATTGTGACAGGGGTTTGGTCATTCTTTTCAAGAATACTCCTGCCATCTGAAAACAGAGATCTCTTTACCTGTCAACATATAACCGAAGAGGCAAAATAGAGCTCAGACATTTCACAAATAAGATGTCAGTCAAACAGTTGCATTTTATCCTATGATAAATAGATCACAAAATATCAATGTGTTGCATGCTATTGGCTGCTCAACGAACAAAACAAACCCTTTCAGGCTTCCAAGTCCACTCAGCTCGTTCACTCAACAACCGGAAGGAAAGCTAGTGGTGCATGGAAAATCAAGGCTGCCAGTATCATCCTAGGTACAATTGTTTTCATTTGGACTATTCCATATGGTTTGATCTTGACTAAAGTTTCCACAAGGTAAGAACCCTGAAATGCCATATTTCCTAGAGATAACTTTTGCATCAAAATAATTTCATGGCTTTTCAATGCTCTCCACTTTGCATCTTTTATTTTCTCTAAAGAACAATCAGTACAATGTTTACAATCAAACGATCATGCTTTATGCAAACTAGTAGGTCAAAGCTAAAATTTCTGTCCCAGTTGCAGTGTGGCATTGACAAGAAGCCCACGCTGCGCCATTTGGAGCGTATAAATTGTCCCCACCGTGACACTGAATTCTAATCATGACCGCCAACAGCAAGTGATCCCACAAAACCGAAATTAGCCTCGCGCACGTCTTAAGAGCCTCCAATTCCATAGAGCGAGCGAATCAAAAAGGGGATCAGGTCAACTCACATCGACACAGAGCCGGCAGGCGCGCTCCACAGTGGCTGCGGCCGCGGCGAGCTCGCGGTGGTGGGAGGCATTCTCCGGCGGGAAGGGGAGGCGGTACTCCTCCGCTGCAGTCGACAATCCAGCCGCCGCCCTGTGCAAGAACGAACGCTACTGAGAAAACAAGGCGGCGGCAGTATAGTAAGAAAGGAAATCAAGCACAAACGCGCTGCGCGCAGGGTGGGGCCAGGAGGGTGTCGGGACCACCTTGCGGAGACGCGGATGAGGCGGGGGCCCGGCACGGGGAGAAGCCGGCGGCCGCCGCCGAGGAGGAGGCGGTGCGGCGGGAGCGAGAGGTGGAGGAGCGGCATGGGGGTGTGTGGCGGGAGCGAGGAGACAGACGCCCGGCCCGGCCCCGATACCGAGCCCGCGGAAATACGTACGTAATCGCGAGTATATTCGCGACGAGATACGGAGACTGGATCTTGTGCTGCGTAGGTGGGCCTGGCCGATTTGAAAAGGTTCACTTATTGGCTTGGCTTTGCCTACTGGGCCTCAGCTATTGTGTACACACACTGTGGACCGCAGACGTGGGCCTTAACTAAACAGTGGGCTCGGGCTTTCTCATTTCCTTCGATCCAGCGGCTAGCTGGTGGCCGGGAAATCAGATGCCGAGTTGCCGACCACAGCGCGCGCCATGGGCACCGCCGGCGCGGGCACCCGGTTCGCCTCCGCCGCCGCGATCCGCCGGTGCTCGATTTGCTGGTGTGACGCGTGTTCGTTGCAAAGGTGACTGCTCTTGCTCTTTTCATCATTCTTGATCGTCGTCGAGACGCGACGAAGACACAAGCAGCGGCTCGGCCGGTGCGCTTCCCGTCGCGACATGCATTCTGCTGGCTGAGAGCTCTTGCTCTTTTCAGCTGATTGAAGGGGGGGGGGGGGGGGGGGGGGGGTGACTTTGTTCCACCTGGTTGTGATCCTAACTCTGATTGGTGGTGTTCTGGCAAGAACGTCCACCTCTCACTGAACTCAGGAAGTGCTGCTAACTTTGGAAACTCATCTCTATAGTTTTTTTCCACGTCAACTAGAACTTGAACATTGCGGTTGAAAGGTGCATGAAAACGTCAAGGTTCCTGTAGAACTGGAACCGTACGGTGTGGAAGTTACATTCCAGGTAACGATTCATCAGGGACTCACAATGTGATGGTTTGTCTATTGAATGGGAGACTGAATACAATATCTAATGGCCAATTTGGCAAAAAAAAAAGAAAAAGAAAAAGCAATGTGTTGATATGTGAGGCTATGCAATTATTTGCTATTTGTCCCTCGCACAAAAAAAAAACTATTTGCTATTTGCTGAGATCATTTCGACAAGCTTGTCATGCAGAACACCGTTGGACGCGAGAAAACCACCCGAAGGGTAGATGTTTCTGCGCGATGTCTCGTCGGCTGCAAAATCCAACGGTTTCCCACTCCAGTCGCTGGTCTGTCAGATTCAGGAAGTGATAAAATCACCACGGTTATAATGTTAACACTCTGAGTTGATGGAGCAAAATCAAAATTCAGAGACTTGTCTTAGTCACTGTAGCAAGGTGAGAAATGTATGTACCTGACCGCCGGCTTCCTGCACACAGATTACCCCAACAGCATGATCCCAAGACTGTAAAAAGTATGAAAACGAAGGGTCAGTCAAATAGTTAATAACCAAGTCAGCAAGTTGTTTAACTGGTCATGCGGGAATAGGGAAATTCCAAGCAACAGGGCACCTTGCGGATAACTGCCGGCTTCGTTCGCATGACAAAAACTGAAGCTCTCCCAGCAGCTACCGTTAGATACTTGCTCAAACTGCAAAATATCATGAAGAAGAAAACATCATGATAACTCATCATGCACCAACCAGCCAAAAATCATTAATGGATCTAAGGAAGTCATTATCATCTTTAGCAATATACTTTGTAGGAAACCTAGAAGTATTGTGATAGGAGAGCAAGAAAAGAAAAGAAAAGGAAATTAATTATCATATTAGACTATGTTAAAACCTCGTAACAAGCAGATTATGGATAGCAAATATGACTATATGAACATTCAACATTGGTAGAAAATATCAGTCAATGCATAACGCCTTTCTGTCAATCCCTAGGAGCATGAGTTGCAGAAAATCAGTGTAAATACCTTGCTCGATATAGTCTACCTCATATTGTAAATACCTTGCTAGTTTGCAATAGGAATATCAGTAATGGAAATGCAACGAACCTGCCCCAGAAAACAGGCAAGATTAGAACTTTGTTCTCATCTCTAGGATCATGTTCGTCCGTCGTTGTGCTGAACAGAAGAGATAATGGTATCATATCCCAGGTTTGGCCATCTGAAAGGCAATAGCGTGCCATGTGCACTTCTGAACAAGTGTCAACATAGCATCGCGTCCAAATATCCTGTGCTGCAGTGAATTGGCCAATCTCAGCAGACAAGCGCCTAGACCAAGTACCGCAGCCTACATGAGATACGACAAGAACCCCGCGGCCACTAAAGGCAGTAGCATTGACATCTTTCTCGTTGTCTGTGGTATCATTAGTCCAATTTGGACATCCCATTACACCAATTGCTAATTGTCCATCCACCACAAGAGCTAGACCCACCTGAAAATGACAAAAAAAATGTATGTTAGGACAGTGAACATGTAGAAGCAATAGAACACTGATTGAGAGGCCCTGCTACACAATATGATATCAAGACCCTCCATGCTTGCGGGCTGAGCAGACATTTTCCACATGAGAATATGCACCGTAACCAAGGCGTACATATATGCTTAGTAATGCAATTAAGTAAACCCTGTAACTAAATGATGATGATGATGAGTATGTGGTCAACAGTATGCAAAGATGTGCTAGGAATTAGGGAACCGTACCACATACAGAGCATCGTCCCCTTTCAAGAAGCCTTTTGTGCCATCAATTGGATCAAGCACCTTCAGAACACAACATCACTTTATGATAAATGAAACTTGGTAGCTTATGATGATAAAAGGTGTATATAGCCTACGGCTTACCCAATACGTAGCAGGGTTCGAATCAAAAGAGAGAGCATCCTTGCCTCCTCTATCGATTGCCGTTAACACATCATCCTGAGTCAAAGGTGAGTCATTGTTGATCACTTTGTCTGCAACCGCACTGAAAATTGACTCAACAAGTGCATTATTACAGTCATCATCAGCTTCAGGTCTCCTTAGAGACGCCGAGTCCTCTTCTGCCACCAGAAGTATTGATGGGAACAATCTCTGGAGTTCTTCTCTTCCCATAACAACATAGTAAAAGACAGCATTAATTAGACAAAACCACAAATCTGAACTTTGAAACTATTTCTTCTTCTTGTTTCTGTTTTAGATCACTGAACTTTGAAACCGTACAGAGGATTACCCAAACTAATAAGGGCCTGCACTCCGAAATCCGCAATTGTGACGGGGTTTCGTCATTCTTTTCGAGAATATTCCTGCGATCCGAAAACAGCGATTTCTTCACCTGCCAAGTCAAAAAAAAAAACCGAACAGGCCGGCAAAATGGAGTCATATGCAATTTGGTCTTAATCAATTACCCTAATTTATTATGTTTCGTTAATTAAAGAGGACAATGTTGTTTGCGTCAAGCAAGTTTGATGGCTACGCAGCAAACCAGCTGGAGGGTAGGAGAGGAGATTGCTGTGATTGCTGTGATTGCTGTGAACTCACGTCTACGCAGAGGCGGCAGGCGCGCTCGACGACGGCGGCCGCCGCGGCGAGTTCGCGGTGGTGGACCGCTTGGTCTGGCGGGAAGGGAAGTGTGTATGCCTCCGTCGTCTCGGCTGACACCCCTACCCCCACCGTCATGGCCCTGTAAAAGACAAACACGGGCGATCAGACGAGTCGGCAACGACGGCAAGAACAGTGTGCACTTGCACTCGCAAGGAAATGCGGAGGGTCTGCAGGGTGAGGAGGATTCACTCACCTAACGGAGAGGCGGGCGCGATAGGCTGCCGGCGCCGGAAGTAGCCGGCGTGCGCCGACGTGGAGGCGGTACGGCGGCAGCGGGAGCGTGAGGTGGAGGAGCGGCATTGGTGTTGTGTGGCGGGAGGGAGTTTTTTTTTTTTTTTTGCGCTTTTCGATGGGATAGGAAATATGGGCGTATGCACTTTGTCGTACACAGGCCACGAGATGCCGAGAATGGGTTGCCTTTTATAGGCCTACTATTTTTTTTTGAGAGACGAATCCGTGCGACGTGGGGCTGGATCTCAGTTTATAAGCCTACTACTGGGCTGCGAGTACTAGAACGTGACGGTCCATAACTAAACATGGGCTCGGCCCTTCTTCTGGCCTACTACATGACTTCATCGGGCCAATTTGATCCACACGCTCTCAATTGATCGAACGGTCACCGTGACCTCAACCATGAAAGCTCTTCAGCGACCAACGTGTCGGCTGCAGCCGCAGCAATATCAAACGATCAAACTGAAATGAAATATTGTCCACAGTCTCCGAGAAATGAAACACTGACCAGAGCGTTAGGGGCGTCCCCATTGTGATCACCCGGTTCACATTTGTCGTGGCGATTCGGTGGTGCCCAAATTGGCTCCGATGAAGTGTTACGCCTTCACCGGTGATTGTAATTGGTGTGTGTATCAGTCTTTTTTATGGTGATCAAGATGCGATGAAGACATAAGCGTCTCGGTTCGTTTGCCATCACCATGGATGTTGTTGGCCAGTCCGCATACAGAAATGGCACGCGAATTACATTCTCATCAACAATGGATAGGTGGTAGCATGCTCACCGGTGCGGCTTCCATGCTTGCGTCTGCGGTGTCTGAAGCCCAATGGGTGTGACGGACCTAGAATGGTTTTAGCCGATCCACTGGCCGTACATATGAGGATTTTTTATACAACATTCGAGTGTCATATAGTGTGTTGCATGTGTTCATTTTGTAACTAAGCATATTGTAACAGAATACTCATCTTCCTTTCCGAATTAATCATTCATCATTCTCCAATTCTGCTTCTATGTTTCGGATCTCGCTGGTTGAGGTCGCCCTCTCCCCTGAAAACCTTAACATTTGGTATCAGAAACACCTATCTTGTGATCGGATCTGGAACCGCACACCACTACACTCGCCGCCAGCTTGGAGCCATGGTACCCAACACAAAGCTGATCCTCGAGGAGATCACCAAGCTCTGCACTGACCTTGAAGCCACCCTTGTTTCGCATGACGAGCAGTAGACCCAAGGCTTCCACCCTCTAAGTTAGCGGCGTTTGACCAGAGGTTGGCGATCGACCTGGAAGCCGAAGATCCAGCCGTCGGCGACCTTCGTCAAGCTGGAGGTCCCTTTGATACAGCTAACATGGCATGAGCTTAGCTATGTAGCAACAACAATTAATTATCCAGGTTTTGTATCGCCTCAAGATCGATGTACAAGTGAATGCATTAAATTCATCATTTGGTTCATATATATTACACATCACCAAAGTTCCAGCAGCTCTCCTAATTAACCATACATCCTTAACATGATCAAAGATCATCGTCCCCATTACCTCCCTCGCTCACCACAAAATCAAACCGTCCATCTCGAACTGATGATAGCAGAGAGATCGACCACGTACAGTTAACTCAAAGTCTCATCGATGGACGGATCGGAGCAGCAAGCAATACATGGCCTTAATTAGCTTATTAAGAGGATCCGGAGGAGAAGGTGTCGAAGATGGTGGTGTGGAGCGGGTCGCTGAGGTGTGTGGCCCAGTTGTTGAGCGGACCCTTGCCTGTGGCGGCGGCCTGCACGGCGAAGCCGAGGAAGGCGACCATGGCGAGGCGCGCGTGCTTGATCTCCGCCAGCTGCAGCCGCTCCTTCTTCTCCGGGTCGGACGCGAGGCCGAGCGGGTCGAAGAAGGATCCGCCGGGGTAGATCCTCCTCTCCGGGTCGAGCTCGGCGTTGCGCTGGAACTCGATGTAGCCGATCACCAGCACCTCGATCCAGATGAGCGTCGAGATGGAGAAGGGCAGCGGCTGGCCCAGGTAGGACGACCCGTCCACCAGCTCGACCTACGTGTACACAGATTGTTGTTGGTTAATTTCGTGTTGGTTCACTTCACGCACAGATCGATCGAGCTGGATAGATCAAATCAAATCAAATCAATGTTCACAAGTGTACGTACCTTGCCCGCGTCCTGCCAGGTGACGCCGGTGAGCCACTCGACGGAGAGGGCGCCGAGGGTGGCGAGCATGGCCCAGCGGCCGTGGATGAGCTCGCACTCGCGGAAGCGCTGGAGGCCGAAGACCTCGCTGTAGGGCTTGAGCGGGGTCGACTGCACGTCGGGGGTCTCGAACCGGGTGCCGATCACGTCGCCGGGCAGGTTCTTGGCCAGGTTCTGGTCCAGCGAGTCGTAGTCGTACTGCAGGTACTCCGCGGGCTTCCCGAGCCCCCACGGGTCGAACCCGTAGTCGCCCACCAGCGACCCGTCCAGGTAGTCGGGCGCCTTCGCGCCGGGGAACCACAGCGGCCGGTCGGACCCGGGCGACGGCGCCTTCTTCGTCGCCGCCTTCTTCGGGGCCTGCTGCTGCGGCTGTTTCTTGCCGAACCCGAACCCGCCGAACCGCGCCACGATGCGCCCGTTCTGCGGCGCCGGGTCCGCCAGGCGGGTCCCCAGGAACGTGCTCGCCGCGGCGGCCACCGACGAAGCCATGGCTGCAAACTGCTCTCTCCTTCCCTGCCTGCGTGTGACGAGGTGGTGCTGGTGTGTGTGGCTGCGGCTCGTCACGGGGGACAAATCTTATAACCGATTCCAGGTGTTATCTCGTGCGTGGCAGATCGGACGGCCGTGGCGCCGGTGTGATCTATCTGACGGACGCGATGGGCGCTGCCTTATCCAGCTCTTATCTGTATGCGGCCTAGCTCGCGAAGACCGTTGGGACACG
The DNA here is from genome assembly GCA_012490785.1 of Eragrostis nindensis. Classification (NCBI taxonomy): domain Eukaryota; kingdom Viridiplantae; phylum Streptophyta; class Magnoliopsida; order Poales; family Poaceae; genus Eragrostis; species Eragrostis nindensis. The sequence continues at coordinate 65,032 of JAAXCT010001141.1, read as the reverse complement.
TGGAAGACGGTGGTTGGACGAGGGGCTCTCCCATTTCTTCTCATTTGTGGTCTTCGGGGTGCCTGTGCCTGGGATGGGAAATATCGGGTGAAATCTCGATCACTTTCTGGTTTCGGCACCGACGCGTAAGAAGCTGCTTTTTCACTCCTTAAAAGTATAATTAACCGTACGTCCCTGCTTCAGTTGAATTGATACGTTCAGCGAAATTTAATTTCACTAGGCAGGCAGTTCGTTAACAATCGTTGAGCCCTCTTGCAAAGCGAGCGATCCTACTCACAATTAGGCCTGCTAATGGGGCGGGTTGAAACGGGTTCTACGGGTTGGGTTTTTATATGGGTTTGTTTTGGACGGGTTTAAATGGGTTTTATTAGCTAGTGGTTTGGGATGGGTTGGGTTTATCACAAATGCGGGTTGGAATGGGTTAGGGTGGGCTGAAATGGGTTCTACCTTTATATGTGACTCATGTCAAAAATTGGACCCTAAAATTTAAAACTTCGCGTTCACACCTCAATTTTTCGTCGAAATCGACTGAAATTTGTTTAAGCTAATTCACTATGACTGTCATCTACTTCATGCAAATCGGTGTAGCAATATCTTTACGTGGGACCCACGTCATGAGCCGCACCTTAAAACTAAAACTTCGCGTTCACACCTAAAAATTTCATCAAAATCGACCGAAATTTTTAGAGATGGCTCAGTACGACGGTTAGCTGCTCTGAATAAATCAGTACGGTTATATCTATATGTGAGACCCACGTCCAGAGTCGGACCCTAAAACTAAAACTTCGCGTTCACACCTCAATTTTTTACCGAAATCGACTGAAATTTTTAGAGATAACTCAGTATCATAGCCATCTGCTTTGTGCAAATTTATAAACCTAGATCAAATTATAGGTCTCACATATAAGTGTATAAACCTGGACTCAGAGTCAGAGGCAACATCCAACATATGTGCAACCACTCATGAAGCCATGGCAAACCCGTGGGTTAAACACATTGAAACCCATTTTGTGGGTTGAGTAGGTACATTTGTATGATGGGGCGGAGTGGGTTGGGTTGAGGAATTAGAGGTTTGGGTTAGGTTGGGTTGAGAAAATAAGTCAAATAACTTTAGGTTGGGTTGGGTATGGGGTGGGTTTTAACCCATTAGCAGGCCTACTCACAATCTTTACTCAAATAACTTATTCCAATGCGTCAGATCAAAGATCAGGTAGTTTTAGGAATCCAACGTTTCAGTGTTGACACAACAAGAGCAGCCAAATATGCTCCAAACGGGGGGCCATGAATATAGTTTCTCAACTCAACACAGATGTAATGTCAACTCTGCTATCTGGGGAAGCCCTTTGCTGCAAAAAGCAGAGCTAATGCCTAATGGAATAAAGGTTTCCATCAAATTTAGTGACAGCTTCGTTTGTCTTTGGGGTTTCTGATCTTTCTTCTCTCTTCTTCTTTTCCCTGCCAATATATATAGTTTAAGTTAAGCAAGTTAAAATCATTGTAATAAACAGTCCAATGCAGTATAAAAATGGGTAAGGCAATGCAGAGAGAGGAAGATAGAAGCCAATCAGTTGGCAGGCCTTCCTAAAAGAAAAACGATCTAAATGCAGAAACAGGTACATGTCAGGAGAAACAGTTATGAACAACTATCATTTAATTACGACATCCAAATTGAAACATCTCATATTTTAACAGATTATCATAAAGTCTGATCAAAATCAAATGGTAACAGAAGTGGGAAGAAGTGATTACCTAGCCACAAATTCCTTAAGAAGTTCCTTGGCTTGAACCAATTTCGAAAGTATGTTGCGGTAAACATCAAGGTCCCTGTCCACGCTTCTTTTATTGACATTTAGAGCAGCACAGAGCTATTAAGAAATAAAGTCAGTGCCCGTAGGTGATAGTAGTAACGTCAAAATAAAAGAGTGCAATTCATTTTGAGATCATCACCAAGCCCTGGCTAAATCTCAAGGTGTTTTTCTTATATGTCTGTTGTACATAGCAAATGTACTAGTCAGGATGTGACAGGATATCCACATACACTTTAATATATCAGCGTGCATGTTAAATTGTTTACTGAGTGCCACAGGAAGAATTAGACAAGCAAAATCCAGCACGCAGATATACATGACGTTCTGATCGGGGAGGGTGCTTAATAAATTGAACTACATCCTCCGGTCTGAGCATCATGTATACATGAACGGAGGAAGTAGCATCTAGTCATTCAAAGACAGTAACAAAGTGTAAACTGGAAAAAGTGATATACATTATGATACCTGATATAAATGACAATCTAACATGCCCAAGCACCAAGTACAAAAATCGTGAACACAGATGGGGAAGTGTCATTTACAAGGCTAACCTAGTGTACCTTGTAGAAGGCAGCGGTATGCAACGGTCAAATAAAATTTGCAGAACAAAACATGAATCTTGGTAGGAAACATAAACAATGTAGAAACAATTACTATCTTCTATAATGGCATGTTATAATGCATAACATATTTGCTACCTAGGGTCAGAAGAAAATAACATTTTAGCAGCCCAAATGGCAACTGATTCGTTTAGGAGGCCAGTACAGCATCACAAGCTAGGCAAAGAAGTAAGATCTGACTAATGAGTCCAAAAAATAAGTTATATATGTTCTCAAAAGGAACGCTACGTGAGTTCTAAAGCACTCATAGATATTAAGTATTAGTTTAAAATCAGCGCAATCAGGTTTACAGGTTTCTTGTTCTTAGACAAAATAAAAAAATAAAAAAAATAGGTCAAACTAAAAAAAGCAAGTACTTTATGGAGAAAACATGGGTAACATGAAACAAAATGCAGAACAAGAGACAAAATATGGGGACGCACAAGAAAGTTAACTAATGGAAAGAACAACCTTATCCAGTACTGTTGGCTCTGTCGCATTAGCAAGCTCAAGCAAGCGGAACAAGCCAACCGCAAAGAACCGGCTGTAGCTGAAGTTTCCCTTGCCCTTCGCCCTTTCTGATATATCCTTCAGAATAGCCTCTATTTCTCCATCTCTTGACGAAAAATCAACTAAGGAATTACCATTCTGGGAACGTGCCCATTCTTCAATCTTTTGTGCATCAGCTCTAGACAGAGAACAGAAAAACATTTAACATGATTGTTCCAAAATGAAATGTCACTTTCTAAATAAAGAAGCTTTTATTAATGCCAAACGAAGAAACCAACTAGTAACCCAAAGATCATAAGCTTTTTATCAAGGCCAAGAAAGCAGAGCAACTAATAACCAGAAACTAGGATACCTAAGCAACTAATAAAATCTCTCTCTAAAAAAAACCCAGGATTAATCAATAGATTCAAAAGTTGAGGTGTAATATCATTCCGGGACAAATAGAGGTTGGAAACTAACTGAGGATTTAAGTTTGCATGCTAAAATGACTATAGAAAAGCAGAGACGTGTGAAATGCACCTATACTGGTCAGGGTCCTCATTTAGTGCTGTTATATATGACTTGAAGATGGCATCCTTGTCCTCATCGCTGGAGTACCCTTCCATGAGCTGATCATAGACGGTGACAAAGCCAAGAGCAAACACAGGATCATACTGATAGGTTCTTTTGTATCTCATTAGATGTTGCTGCACCAAAAGTTCTTGTAGAACAGAACTGTAAATGCTTGGGATAGGGCGTTTGTATGACTTGAGGAAGTTCATCTTTGTTTCTGCGACGGTGGGTGGAACATCTGCACAAGATTCGGGACAGATGAAAATGCTGTACCAGTGGTTTGTGTGCTATGCATGCAATCAAGATGTTCTACATCAAGTAATGTCGTCAGAATACATTTGGTAATATTGGATGCACAATGATCCAGTAGCGATTGCTTGACCAATCATTTGAATATGGACAGAATGAAATTACAACAAGGGTGAGAAGTAGCAATAACATGTGGAAGTTGTGGAATTAGATGAATATGAAAAATCTTTGTTTCATTTCCACTGAGATTGACAAAAACCTGTTTTTGTTCACCAGTTCACCTCCTAAATATTTTTCAAAATTAACTCCCCACTGTATTTAAATTGCATGTGAAGGTGCTGAGCAGAGAAACCTACTCAACTAAGGGCCTAATGATCCAGAATCAGACAGCAAAAACCAATAGTAGCAAGCAGAGAAGTATAGCTGTACTAATAACAATAACGCAACACTCAATGTTCCAGATGAATTAACTTAAAAGTGGCTCAATTCTCCCAATAAATTTGTTCTTTTAGTTCATAGATATCGTTACGCACTGGACCGAAAAATTGCATTATTAGTCACAGCAGTCCTTTTTGCGTGAAATCGTACACATCCAAACTCACCAAAGTAAGTTACCTCCTTTGAAGAGTTTACTTAAGAAAATTACAGCATCATATATTATCACGTTTTTAACAAAGGCAAATATTGAAAGAACTAAATCGACCAAGGATGGGTGGATGGATTAACAGAATCCCACAGTGAACAAACCCATGCCAAGCTCAATAGAGAGAAAGAACTACCTGGATTTGATAGCTCCTAGCAAAGAATGATTGCCTGTAACTAGACTATTTAGAACAATTCATCCAAGCAAGCAAGGTTAATCACCAGAAAATGTCGCGTCAGTCCACTAGCTCAGTTGAGTGGAGCACGAGAAGAACTCGAGACGGCGTTCTTTAGCGAGATTCAGCACTGCCGGCGATTCTAGGAATCGCACATTGGAAAGCAAAATCCGGGATGAGGAGAAGTCGACACGGGCATGGGGAGATGGTTGTTCAGCTATAGGCCCCGGCTACTTCAAACAAGCTCGCCCTTGAGTGGTAAAAAAACAAGATGGCATAGAGAGCTCACCCCCCGCCGTGGCGACGCAGCGCACCACAGTGCGAGAGCCCCGCCGGGCCCTCGCGCTGAGCACGACGGCGCCGGAGACGGCGGCCGCCGTCGACGGCCTCCAGTCGGCGGCTCCGCGCAGCGCCGCGAAGGGAAGCGACGAGATAGCCGCCATGGGAAGATTCCTCGGGACTCACACAGGTTCTATCACCGGACGCGGCGGCGGGTGGTCGGCGCCGCCGGCGAGGGCAAAATGGTAAATGCAGGGGGGCGAGCGGGAGGAAAGGCTATTGTTGGCTCGGGTATGGAGGGGTGGGATCTTTCTTATCCAGTAGGCCTACGCAGGTTTCTCGCCCACTAAGACGTTGTCACGTGGCATGTCTTTCTTTTGTTTCTAGATTTTGTTGTGTTTTCGGCACTTTTTTGCGAGTTTTTGGATGGAATATGGACTTGAAAGGTTGGATTTGCTTGCGGGACTGGGATTAGTAGGACATGGAGTGTAGTGGCAATGTGGCACGATGGCTTTGGCTTGGACTTTAGCAGCTAAATGCCCATGGAATTGTTTGGTCTTTTAGTGGTGTGTACGCAACAAATGTAGCTGATCGAGAATGCTTTGTTTGCGAGTTTTTGGATGGAATAAGTTTGTTTGTTTGCTAATTAATATTCTATCCAAATGTGATAGCTTATTTCAGTGTCTAATTTTGTTAGTTGCTCGTTCATGATAAATTTGACTCTCATATGTGTTACCATTCAACTTTCATATATAAATTTCACCGGCATCCCAATTTGTCAATAGCTGTCTCTAGAAACAACAAATGATAGGCACCATATTCACCCAGACAATATCAAAACTTCCTTTTTCTTCAACTGGCCCGCTTTGGATTGCATGAACTTTAGAAAATTAGTTCAGTTTTACAAGAAAAATGCATGGTTTTGAGAATTTTTTCCGCGTTTCAAAGAAGCCCTACATTTCCTACCTGCAAATGGCCTCGACCTAATCCTAACCATTGTATCAATCGGTCACCTTGGCCGAGATGAAATGACAAAGCATTATGTGAGCTATCCATGAACATTTTTCCCTTTCACCGCTTCACCGCTGTCACTCCCTCCTCCCTTCCTCCGATTGTGTACTCAAGCGCCCATGATTAGCTTCACTGTGCCGGCAGCAGCATAAAGCCGCAGTCCACAGGCCATGAAATAAAAGTCAACCGGAAAGGACGAGGCAAAGGGGGCGAGATCAAGGAGGCAGAATGCACTGTAGCGAAAGCTGAGGTGAAACGGTGTACTACTCAGAAAAGGTCGCTTTAGAAGAGCGAGAAGAGCGAGGAGAGCGAGCGAGCCCAGCCATACCACAGCATCTCTGGTAAGTGGTAACTTCCCTCGGCCCATGGCGATCTCCAGCGAGGAGAGGCACGGGCACGCCGGCGGCGACTCCGGCGGCGGGAAGCTCTGGAACCTCTGCCGCATGCCCTTCCGGCAGGCCGGCGGGGCGCCGGCGCCGCAGTCTTCGTCGTCCGGGATCCACCACTCCGCCGGCCGCTACGGCCATGACGCACCGCCCGTTGCTGGGGACGGCGCCGGAGGCGCGCAGGGGGCGCAGGCCGCGTCGATCTCGTCCGTGGCCAAGGCGCTGCTGCCGGCGCGCCGCCGTCTGCGGCTCGATCCGGCCAACAAGCTCTACTTCCCATGTGAGCGCCCCAAGAACTCATAGCTTTATGGAGTTGTTCCTGTTTAATTCCGTGCCGTGGTAGCGAGATGCTTAGAAAGATTCGGTCTTTACCTGATCTGCTGGTGTCGCATGGCCTTACACTGGTTAGTAAATCGAGTTAGGTTCGCGGGATATCGGCTGTTTTGACTGCGTTTTGGCGAGTGAGTTGCTAATTATGGGGTGTGTACTGTTGGGGTTCGGTTTAGTCCGCGTCGGGGACTTCCCATCTTGTGTCGGAGTTGAATTTCATTGATCTCGGTGTTCGATCTGAATCGTAGTAAGCATATCTTGAATAGAATTCCCGATTGGAAGTTCCTAGACTTGGGATCTCGAGTATCAGTACCAAACTGGAGCAAGAATTTTGGTGTGCTAATTATGGCATGTGTATAGCCTTAATAGTAATGTTGTATGTTTGTTGGTGTTTCCAGCTGTCTTATTGCAACAACTATTTAGTGCTTAGGCAATTAAACTCCTATCCTCGTAGTGGTGAAGCATGATTTTAGCTTCCATTTATGCTGCAAGTTTCTTTGGTTTGTTGTGTGATGATTCAACAAGTATGCTGACACTGATATGCAAATGAAACATATCTCTAAGGCTTCATATGTCAATTTTGCTGCAGTAGAACGTGGAAACAATATTCACGGCAATTTGGTTATATTCAACATGCTTAGATTCTGTTGCGTATCTTTGAGTTGATGTTTTGTGAGACGATGTTATGTGAGCAAGGCAGTTATGGAAGGTTGCAATATCTTGTAAACTTTTGCTGGTCTGTTTGAAGCTTCATTTGGCAAATTTGCTGTGGCAGAGCGCGGGAATAAAATTCTCAAAAATTTTGTGATTATCTTACAATATCCTTAGATTCTGTAACGTACTTTTCAGTTGTCGTTTTGTGAGAAGCTGTAATTTGAGTAAGGCAGATATGGCGGGTCGCGATGCCTTGAAACTTTTGCTGGTCCGTTTGAAGCATAACGATCAAACGGATCAGCAAACATCCAAATGTGTCCTATGAAAGCCTAGTTTTCTGGGGGAGGCAGTAACGCCAAATGAACTGTTTTGCAAATTCGTTACACGCACGATGCCAGGTATCTGTTGCTATGTGGAAACTGGAAAGGTTGAACCATTCATGGAATCTGATAGCTAAAACTCAGCAGACAATAAAATGCTTGATTAATTCTGATGCTTGACTAATTGATTACTTTTAGCTTGGTGCTTGCAAAATCACTTTGATTCTTTTGTTCTAATTGCCATCAGTAACATAAAAGAGTAATAATGATATTTTCATTTTGCCTCAATATTTGCTCTTTTGTGAAGAGAAGCTAATGAAATTCAGGTGTTGACTTGTATAGATGAGCCAGGAAAGCAAGTGAAAAGTGCAATCAGGATAAAGAATACAAGCAAGTCTCATGTAGCATTTAAGGTTTGTATGCGCCATTGCATTACGCAGTTCTATTGCAGCAGAGGATGTGTGAAAAGCAGTGCCTAACAATCTCAGCACTGTTTTTTGTTGTTGATGGTATTATTCTGACTATTAACTGATATTTGATTTTTTTTTTTTAAGTTTCAAACAACTGCACCCAAGAGTTGCTTTATGCGTCCTCCTGGAGCCATCCTTGCCCCTGGGGAGACTATCATAGCAACTGGTAATACTGTTGTATCCTTGGATCTGTACTTGCATAATGACTAGTTTTCCCTGTGTTCCTTTTTGGTACTTATCGTTGTCTTTCTGGCTTGCCAGTTTTCAAGTTTGTGGAGCACCCAGAGAATAATGAGAATGTTCTACAGAAGTGCAAGGTCAAATTTAAGATTTTGAGTTTGAAGGTCAAGGGACCAATGGAATATGCACCAGAGCTGGTTGGTAGCTTTTTTTCTTGCATTCTTGTTTGATTCCCACCAAGTTACGAGAATATTTCGTCCCATAATTATATGTCAAAACTGTTGATATTTCCTTGAGTAGGGCAAGTTTAGAAGTGAAAGGCTTACTCAAAAGTGACATCCCCAGTTGGGAGGTCACATCGTGGATCCCTACAGGTGTTTGTTAGGAAAGTTTGCTCAGTGATGGGAGGGCTATGCTTCCTGTTCCACGTTGTGAAAAGTAAGGTCATGTGGTGACAAGGGAGAGAGCACTTTGTTAGTGTGAACTTCGGTGAGATTAGCTGAATACAAGTCCCATTTTGAACATATTGTCTAATATAGGAGCACCAAATTGGGTAATTGATTTATAGATGACTTGTTTGAGGTACCACCTTACCCTAGTACGAGTTGGCTAATCAGGGGATGATGTGCTATGATTTTGGTGGGTTGACACTATCCTTGTACTTTGCGACATGCTTATGAGGTTTACAGTGGTGAAGGTGATTCCCATCAAAATTCGTGGACCCCTCTTTTCCCTCAAACCACTATGGTCGATGAATTTTGGTTTTAGGGAAAAGTGGCGTTCATCAGTCGACCCCTCTTTCCCCTGAAACCAAAATTCCCTATAAGTGATTAGAGGGTGGTTTGGTGTTTGTTGATTATAGTTACCAAATAGTAGGATATTGATGGCATCTGCATGTATTTTTGTCGTAACACCCCTTGGGATCTATTTTGCTATACCCTTGCATATGTCCTCGAGTTCAAGGTCTGTATCACCTGATACCTCTAGTTTGTACCATAATCCATAAGTTTCATGAGATAAGCAAAATTGTTCGTGATCATTGTTCAGAGCCTTTTCTTGTGAAGCCCCTTGTACAGGTACCCATGCTTAAGCATGTACCGTCGCCACACTCTAACCGAATCACACCTTGTCTTCTTCCTTGTACTTGCATTAATTTAATGTTCCTAGCAACGTTTGTGTGGTGTTGATATCCTAATATGATGGATAATTTGAGGTGTTTAATTAGAATGGTGCGCCATTTTATTTTCTAAAATCAGTTCGTTAAATGGTGATCTTTGTTCGACATTTTGTTAGTATTTTGCATCCATACATCTGGTGTCTTGAGTTGGATAGGAGGACAATTAATGCTTCTAGTCCTTGGTCCAAGGCATGATATGAGTGAGATGCATACACTGTAGTTTGGAAACTCCGAAAATTCATTTTTATATTATTTTTGCAACTTTGTTTTCCCATTATCAGTACCTTTTGGGGACTCCAGTTTATTTGCAACTTTGTTTTCCCATTATCAGTAACCTTTTTGGGGACTCCAGTATATTTGCTGTTCGTAAAAGTGACTCTTTTTGTCTGTAACAGTTTGATGAACAGAAGGATCAAGCTGTTGTTGAGAAGATCCTGAGGGTAGTTTTCTTGGATATCGAGAATCCAAGCCCTGTAAGTAAATGACAAGAACAGTATTTTGTATTGGAAGTCATTCAATAGATGTTGGAATTATGATAATCTTATACTTATTCATTCTTTTTCAAAGCAATTGGAAAAGCTCAACAATCAATTAGCTGAGGCAGAAGCTGCACTTGAGGCACGGAAGAAACCTCCGGAAGAAAATGGCCCAAAAATTGTTGGTGAAGGGCTTGTCATTGATGAATGGGTATAGTTCTTTCTGAGCTGACACGAATTGTTCTGGTCCTCTGTTTGGTTCTTGCGTTCTGTTTTCCAGTGCTAATCCATCCTTCATGTGTTTATCGCAGAAAGAGCGGAGGGAAAGATACCTTGCGCAACAGCAGGTTGAAGTGGTTGATTCTGTGTAAATTGTACCTTCTGCTGCTCCAGAGTTTATGCATATGGCGTCAGCAATGGCTGTGACATTCATGTAAACTTAGGTTTTGTGGTAGTGTAGTGTGTAGTCTAGGGTTGTGCTTGCAGGATCAGTCCCAAAAGTCAAGCTAACCTCCGGTATTCTCTCCTGTGTAACTGCGTTAACAAATGTGTTGCTGGGTGCTAGTGTGGATGGGTTTGTCTGAAACAAAATAAAGGGTATATTTCTCTGAACAGGTTGAAGTGAGTTGCGATGTAGGATATGTGCTTCGTCCTGTTTATTTATAATAGTTCGCAAATTTCAAGTAATGTGCCGATACCAGGTAAAAAGCATCTTCGTTTTGAGAACTTCTTTGAAAATTTGAGGCAGAGTTTTGTAAACTTAAAATCTTTCAACCCGTTTTTTATTGTTATTTATTGTTGTATTGCAAGTAGTTGATTTCATTTCATGCAATATGTTGCAAAGTAATGCAACACTATGTACATTCAGGTTACCAAGCTTATATGTTTTTTAACTCTCTTTTTTCACAAAATAGAAAAAAAAAAAAAGGAGATCATCTGTCCAGTGGATGTAGCGCATTTGGTCTTTATTTCCAATTTGTTCTGGAGACTGGTATGCTATGTATGCGTACATCTAGCAACAACAGCAATGGTTGATGTTCATAACCAGGTTAAGGAAAAAGGGAGGAATTTTAGACATTCCAGATTCTACTCCAAAGTTATAAACCAGGTACGAGCCACTAGTGTTTTCTAGCCCCTGGTCATAACAAATTACCAAGCGAGAAAAGCTGGAGTTCGCCGTGAAAGGAAAGGTGAAGCATCGGTTACTATATCCTCTAAATGCAAGTCACTCTCAACGGCACTGATCCAAGTGTTGCAGAAAAAAGGCACTGATCTAAGTAAACTAGGATTAGACGTCCTTATCACAAGACAAATGATTCATCTAACAAATACAACTACTTCAATCGCTTCAATTATTATAATAACAAGATGATTTGTTGCCTAACAAAATATTAAATCGTTTGAGGATTACTAGTTTACTTGATTGCGATATCCACTTGTGTGCGAAATATAGGCATAACCAGAAAGCTACAATGATGTCGTTCCAAGATGAGATTCGTGAGATCTTTGGTGATCTTAGATAGTCGATGCACTTATCTGTGACCTGTCACTTTTAACCGTTGTTCTTTATGGGTGATCCATCAACTCATCTGAATAACCGGCAGTCTGGATAGGAGCCTGAATTATTTATTTGCACAATTCGATGCTTATTTTTGCCCCGCGAACAGAAGCATCTGAGAGAGGTGCAGAGAAATACTGAAAGAAGTTTAAAGAAGTGCAAGTGGTTTTTCATGTCTGTTAAGGATTGTGCTGTTTATGTATCTTAATGGCTTCTGCAGTGTCAGAAACAAAATATTAGACGAGCACTTGCAGGAGGAAGGCGGTAGGCTCTCAAGATTCTTGCATTTGTTGTAACGGATAATTATCCAGATCAGAGAACCTATCCATATCAGCCACTTCAATGGTACTGTATCTGTTCTTCCTTTCCATCCCTCGTTTCTGCGTTGCTGAACGTGATTGGAACGACAGGCACAGGCAAGGTAAACTGAATGTTGCAGAGAAGACAAGTCCCCGTAGCTGCAGTGTCTATCCAAATCAGATAGCCTCAGCAGCCATACCCATACCATGGACTTCCTCCAGCACGAGCTCCCGGTTTGAAGGAACCAATGGTTTACTCAGCCACCTGTTTTCCCTTTTGCCTACAAAACCATTGGCCATTGACAATTAGGCATCCACCAATGGCGTGCCAGCACGCTGTGTATATGTAGGAGTAGCTCACTTCTCCATCACTCCAATGCAGTACTACTACACATCAAAGATTGTGCAAAGCTTGTTGCGTTGGATCTTGGAAGCTTCAGCATTAGTAGAAGTTATTACAAATAGGCACACGTGTGGCATATCCGTTTTAAGAAGGGGATATCGATCGATGAGGCTTGCAATGGCGAACAAGGCGTACATGGCGGTGACGCTGGGCGCCGCCATCGAGCTCAAGGAGCAGGTGGCCAAGCCGTGCACGGCCGCGGCAAAGCGGGGCGTGTCAGTGCTTGCCGGCCGGACGGCGTCGGCCGGCAAGGTCGACGGCGGCGCCCGTGCCGCCGAGGAGTCGCTAAGGATGGTCATGTACCTCAGCTGCTGGGGCCCGAGCTAGCCTGCCCGTTGAGGAGTCACCGGTTATGCAACTGCAGCGAAATGACTTTTCATGATCCAGAATTAGGCATATCGTGATAGTTCACTTTGCCAGTCGCTGGCAGCATCTGCTTTGCCTTCGCTCTCTCGCCTAGCTCCATGAGCTGAGTTCCAACCAGGAGTCGTCGGGTTCTTGGTGTTGTATGCTCGTGGGGAAGGATCGATGGAGCAACGCTGCATCAACCTGACATACAGTGAAAAAGAACCTGCGTGCATTTGTTAAAACATGTAGACCTAGAGCGGTTTCAGTGCAAGCCTGAGATAAATGTACAGTTTTAGTTTTTTTATATATATGCTTCTTTTATGTTTGCAAAGAAAAGAAATATGATGCCTTTAAGTACCCTTTATCTCATTCAAAACAAAAATAAACTACCCTTCTATCTAAAGCCATTGCCTATGTGAGTGATATTAGTGTACTTCAATTTCGCCAAAAAAAAAGTGTACTTCCTTTAATCTCTTCTTTTTTCGGTTGCATAGTTCGTTAAAAAGGATTAGAGGGAGTATCATGGTAGAAAACTCTCTATCAAGAGTAGAAAAAAAAAACAAGAGGAGGAAAAACAGTCCCGGATCCCAGAGATAACACTATCATGTCTTCCCAACCAATTATCAGTGTCATCAACCCCATAATTGAACAAGTCAGAATACTGCGAACAAATTATTACTCCCGAGAAGTGGACAATAGTGCCACATATAACAGCATCAAAAAAAAAAATATAACAGCATCCGAAAGCGACAAAAGCAGCAGCAGGAGGTGCCCACTGGTGCGTGATGGGAAAACGATGACTCACCACGGCCCCTCGAGGATAAGCCCAGACACCTGCGCTGCTACGAAACGATAAGCGATCGTCTCGCGCCTTGCCGAGATCCTCACGCGCGGCGATCTCCGGTGCTGAATTCCGCACGGCCCGTGTGCAGCTAGAAATCCAAAGGAACAAGATTCATGTCCAGCTGCGAGAGGAGATTCCGAGTCCACGGTGCGCAGAGAAGATTATACAGCTTGTTAAGAGATTGATCAATCGATCAAACATTGAGGAAGGAGAAATGACTTCCAAGATTACTTCAATGTCAGGGTTATCAAACACACTGTTGATAATGCCACTGATAAACCGAGACACTCCCCGGCAGCAGCGAATCTCTGATGATTGATGAACAAAGAACGATACTCCAACACAATTCCATGGACGTCCAAACAATTCCTTGGACGTCTCGTGAGAAGAATGCGAGGAGGAGAAACTCGCCGAGACGCAAGAACGGTAAAGCGCCCGTGTCCTTATCCGCTGCCCCACACAAGCGACAGGGTCAGGGAAAGAGATCATTGCAGGGGATAATACCGAAAACCACCACCCGTCCAGGCAGAAAAACCACCACCCGGAATTCCCAAAACCACCCTCCCGCCCGCTACAAATACCGCCCCGTCTCCGCCACTCTCCCACCTCTCCCAGCTAGCTCTCCACCAGTCAAGCAAACAAACAAGAGAACGAGGCGCGCGCGAGCAGCGAAGGGTCACGGACAGAGCAGCAGAGGGTTCGTGAGTTGTGAGGAATCGGTCGGATGGCGCTTCTGAGCCGAGTGTGGGCGGCGGCGACGGTGGCCGCGGTGCGGGCGCAGCGGGACAGGGTGCCCGCCGCGGTGGGGGCGCGGGGCCGGCTGGCGGGGCTCTTCCCGCAGGCGGCCGCGCTGGCCGCGGCGCGGGCGGCCGCCGACGACGGCCGGAGGCAGGCCTGCGCCGACGAGTCGCTCCGCAAGGCCATGTACCTCAGCTGCTGGGGGCCCAGCTAAACCGTCCTGGTGTGAGTGCCGACTACGCCGCCGCCGCCCCGGCCGCCGGGCGGATCGGAGTCGGAGGGGAGGGATGGGCTCTGGGGGCCGGGCTACCCACCGGGCCGCCCATGTGGAGTTAGACGTCTGGGAAATTTCGGGGGATTCCAGCTGGTGGCTGCATTGTACATAGCGTGTTGATGATGCACTGATCCTTCGTGTAGATATTCTGTGGAAATTAATCAGAAATACCATTTCCATCACCTGGATTCGGAAGATTTCAGTGGATGATGTTATGCGGCGTCGTAGTTTCCTCAAAAAATCTTTTTAAGATTCCTAAGAAAAAAAATTGTTCGCGATGTCGACTGTTGAGCTCTGTTATATGAGTGCTGATCGCTTTATTCGCACACGGTTCGCTTGTAAAATCCAATAACGGAGCGCCTCTTTGACGAGAGAATCTTCTCTTTTTTTTTGTCCTTCGTTTTGGGTGTCAAACATGTTCTTGGGATAAAGAAAACTTCAGTATCGCTAGGAGAAAAGGCGTTGGGGGTGTCAAACAGGTTCTTGTGGCCGGGGAGACGAGCCGGGCGATGATAGTTACGAGTACTACCCACTATGGCTTCGATCTGTCGACGATTTATTAGGTCCATGTAAGCGGGATAAGAATCTGCCGGAAAATGCCATTGAAAGACTGGGAAATTGAGTGGAAAGCAGCCAGCAGTTGCCGGTACGCGTTTCGGCGGGGCATGCCGATCGGAATCTCCACGCCATCCTATCACGGTCGACCCCAGAGAAAAATTCGGTATCCGGCGCGGCTGGTAGTGTAGGTACCTCAGCGCCTGTCATTTCAGTGAATGTTCCGTGTCTGTCAGCCCGGCCGCCGGAAACTCTGCTCAGGTTCCGCCAAAGCTTCGACACGATGGTTCGAAGCGAGCAGGCGACGCGGTCGCCAGGCAGGGAGCCACGCCCACCACCATTGTTCGAGGCGCGATCGAGCACAAACGCACGACGACGCTTCAGGGAGGTCATGGCTTGCACGCACGGACACAATTTTATCAGGGCAACCCATTTCTGGCGCGGACCACGACGGTGCACACACGGCCGGCCTCCTCCAGGTACGCCGGTGGTTGCGGCCTGCAAGTTTCTTTCTGTTTGGAGCCGGCTCGCCGGAGCGTGACACGAGTGCGACGGGTTCATATGATTTGCGCGCATCGGACAAAAGCTGCGGAGCGCGACGCGGACGGACGGATGGGTCCCGTCTTCACGTGGCTTCACGTGCCGCCGGCCCACCGTGGTCGCGCGCTCGCTGCGACGGGTGGCGCGCGGGCGGCATGGGCGAAACGGGAGCTCCGATCCATTCGCCCGCGTGTGCAGAGAGTTAAATCAGGGCCGGTGCACCGCGCGTGCGTACGTGCGCCGTCGCTCCTCGATCGACTCCGGACTCGGGAGAGATGGGATGGCGGAGCCGCGGACAGACTCGGCTGGTTTCACGGGTGGCGTCACCGACCACGGATATGGTGTGCGCGCAGCTCCAATGCTCCTGTCTCAAGCCGCCGGCGAAGCAGTGGCCATGAGAAGTTTGTGTATGAAGCCCGATGGAACTTGTAGCCTGAAGACTAGTACTACGATTTATCGATGTATAGCATGGCACGGAAGAGGTCGCTTGACTCGGTTGCAGGCTACGCTCGAAGAAGCGACTGACTGCTGAACTGCGCATTGGTCATTTAGCCGTGTTTGGTTGCCGGGAAAAACCGACGTGTAATTGTTCTCTCGTTTTTCCGCCTTTGAAACCTTAATTTCGGTGTCATTATCTATCCGAAATTATGGAGTCGGTGTGGGTCTCTCGTCTCCTAGTACAAGGTCGATTTGTCGCGGCACCGTTTGTTAACTCCTTCCTCCGAATCGCAGCTGCAGAGAACGACACGAGCGCTGAGCGGGAGCGACACAGACGGGAGAAGGTTACCTGCACCGGACTACCGGAGTGGATGGATCATGGACAGGTCCACCGTTCACGTGGGTTCACGTGACGCCGTCCGGGTCCGGGCGCGGTCGCCTGCTACGGCAGGTGGCGGACAAACCCGCGGGCTGGGCTCTACTACGTGCTAGGCTGGAAAGCCCAGTAAGCCTGCTTCTTTTATCGGAAAAAAGGGGCTTCTTTCACCGACGTCGGCCCACATATCTTCTTGCGATGAGCCCACATATCTTCCACGTGCTACGCTGCCGATTGATTGGGCTTAGATCCGCTGTCGGTGCAGCCCAGTTGAAGTACTGATGACTGCCAAGTGCCAACGTAGGACGCGATCTTGGTTGCTGCGTATAGTTGTAGGTCTGGTTGTGTGCGTAGGGGTGTGTTGGTGTGCGTGGTGGAGTGAGTGTGTGAGTAGCGCACATGAACAGATGCTACAGTTGTACCCAGTTTGAGAGGTTAAAAAAAAAAGTGCCAACCCACTAGCGGCGCCAGGGAGCGCGGTGGTGGTTCAGGTACACCGACAGTGATGTGATCCGGTAGGACGTCCATGTGCTAGCAGGTGCGCGGCAGCACTCAGCAACGCAATGCAACTCAGATCATCCGATCATCGAGGGCCTCCGTGGACTGCTGGCTACATGACGATTGACGATTACAGGCGCACAATTCACAGCGGAAGCCGTCCGATCCATTGCGTTCACTAGCAGTCGCGCAGCCAGCGTATTTTATTTATATTGTAGCCACATGATTTAGTAGGTAAAGCAGCAACGTGGTCTGGCTGTTGGAGTGCATACGCGGACTCAAGCACCCGCCGACCGACAGACACCGTCGTGGACTTCGACGCTGAAGCCCACAACAAAACACCCCGCGCGAAGGAACGAATCCGTTCGTGATTGAAAAGCAAAAGGCGAGCGATGGAGCGAGCTCTTCCTCCTCGTCCCCGTTTCGCTCGCCAAAGGCGGTGGCCGCAGAATTATTGGATACAGATCGCCCTACTGGAGCTGGATAAACAAATGCAAAGTTGACAAGAGAAAAAGGTAAATGGAAGTTAGGCAAGGCGTACAGATGTGAAGCCGGACAGGTCGCACGTATATGGAGTACATGTTATACTAACATGTAGCCGGCCAGTCAAAATCGAATAGAAGTTGCGTGCTGTCCCGCTGTCCCAGGCTGGTGTGTGTGGGCTGCCGTCGCCACCGCCACGTTCCTCCTCTCCTCTCCTCTCCTGCCCCTCCACCCACCACAACCGCTACCCCGTCGGCCATCAGGCCATCACCTCGACCTACTACTTACCTTGCCCGGCACGGACCAACGCGCGCGCCTCACTTTGATCCCTTCGCCACCACGTTGCCAGCCAGCAACTAACCAGCCAGCTGCACCCCAGCTCAGTTCGATCGCAAATGGCGCCGCGGCTGCTGGCGTGCTTCGGCCGCAGGGGCGGCGCGACGGCGTCGGCGCCGGAGGAAGGGACGGCGGCGGACGACCAGCAGCAGGCGGCGGCGGCCCCACCGGGCCCGGTGCTGGTGGAGCTGTTCTCGTCGCAGGGGTGCGGAGCGTCGCCGGAGGCGGACGCGGTGGCGGCGCGGCTGGCGCAGGACGCCGGCGCCGGCGCGGGCGGGGTGGTGGTGCTGGGTTTCCACGTGGACTACTGGGACTACCGCGGGTGGAAGGACCCCTTCGCGACCAGCGCCTGGACCGTGCGCCAGAAGGCCTACGTCGAGGCGCTCCGCCTCGACACGCTCTTCACGCCTCAGGTCATCGTGCAGGGCCGCGCGCACTGCGTCGGCACCGAGCAGGACGCGCTCGCCGCCGCCGTGCGCGACGCGCCGCGCTACCCGGCCCCCGCCATGAAGGTACCGTATATACGCACGCGCACGGGCCCGTGTTCATTTCGCTCTGATCTCTTCTTCTTTTGTGTGTGTGCATGTCAACGGCCATTGCCCATCGATCCATCAGCTGTGCTAGCTTATGCCGGATCAAGAATCAAATAATTCAGATCCAGTACCCAATACAAGTAGTTGATCAATTAATCATGCTTAGATCAGTGGTAGATTCGTACGGCGCCAGCTGTGTACTTCATTCAGGCACAGAACATGCTTGTACCTGTAGTATTAACCAACGGATTAACTGCGCGTGTATTGGGCGGAGTGTCAGTACTGTCAGGCTCCAACAAGTACTAAACGCAAGGTTGAAACAACCCCTGTGCAGGTGACGTTCCAGCGGCCAAACCCGACGACGCTGCAGGCCTCCTTCACGGGCACCCTGCGCAGCAAGGTGGAGGCCGGCGGCGGCGGCGCGAGCGTGCTGGTGGCGCTGTACGAGAGCGGGCTGGTGACGGACTGCGGCCGCGGCGAGAACAAGGGCAAGTCGCTGCTCAACGACCACGTCGTGCGGCGCCTCGAGAAGGTGGCGGCGGTGCGGGAGGGCGCCTCGGCCAAGAAGTCCGTGTCCGGGACGGTGCAGTTCGCGCTCTGGGACGGGTTCCGCGCCACCAAGTGCGGCCTCGTCCTCTTCGTCCAGAACGCCGCGCTGCAGGTGCTCGGCGTCCAGCACTTCGACCTGCCCGACAACGTCTGAATGGTGGGTGCATCATTTGTTTGCGTGGCCCTCGCTTCGGGCAGTGTTGTATTCTTTGTACGTAGAGTATATATGATTATTAGCGTGTGATGTGATGGTATTCTTTCTGTAACGATCGAGACGGTCTGCTCTGTTTGGGAGCTTTGCTTGCTGATAATCAGCCGGTCCTGTGCTGATGCATCGGTGGTAATCGTAGCAAGCGTGTGTAGATTCGCTCTCTTGGTGATCGTTTCTTGGTTGCTGATTATTTGCTCTGTTACCACTCACGCGACATCGTCACCCTGTTGCACAAAGAATTTCAATCCTGCCAGAACGTTACGTTGAATCGCAGGTAAACTTTGGCTGATCAGGTATGACTGTCTTCGTTTCGGCACAGAGGAGGGGGGGGGGGGGGGGGGGGGGGGGGGGGGGGGTGTTGTATCTGCGCGCCGGCACTACTCCCTAATCAAAATGCATGCAAAGGGAGAAGAATCCATACTCGGATCAGTACGATTTCTTGTGTCCTAATCGGCAAAAAATTGACATGAAGATGAAAAATAAAGTGTCTAATTCAAGAGATAACATGGTGGACAGCTCCAACATTAGCAAGCATAAGGTCACAGCAGCAAATGCTGCAAATGGCAGCCACCTCCAAATGGTTGGGTCTCTAAACTTAATGTTGATGGCTCTTTTCAGGCGGAAACAAGAAGTGTGCGTGATCAACTCGGCATCTCGTGCTCTTTGGAAGTGTGCGTGATCAACTCGGCATCTCGTGCTCCATTGGTGTGGTTGTGCGTGATCAACTCGGCATCTCGTGCTCTTTGGAAGTGTGCGAATCCTGAAGAGGCGGAAGCATTAGCCTGTCTGGAGAGCATGAAGCTTTTTTTTTTAGAATGTGCGGAGCAGGTGTTTCATTAAGAAGAAGAAAAATTGTTTACAACGTGGTCAGAACTAAATTTCTTAAGGAGCTTAGCCAAGAGTAGGGTGGATAACGAGCCGAGCCGGCTCATTAAGGCTCAGCTCGTTAAAGCTCGTTCTGTTAACGAGCTGGCTAGGCTCGGCTCGTTATAATAATGAGCTAAAATAGAAGCTCGGCTCGGTTCATTTAGAAAGATCGAGCTGGCTCGTTAGGCTCACGAGCCAAGTATGTTAAAAACTTTTATGACAAAAATTTTAGTGATTTTAAGCGGTTTTTAAATATTAGCATGTGCCAACAACACAAAAATCATAATATAGCACAATACCGCAGAAAAAATATCAATCTAAGCCAACAAAGATGAAAAATAAATGAAAATAAAAGATGATCCAACATTAACATGATTTTATCTATACTGAACTTGGTTTATTTTTTAGATGATAAGTTGAACTTCACCCAACATAAAACTACCATCTTATTAGAGAATTAAAGTTGACATTTATATATAATCGAGCCTATCGAGCTAATCGAACTGTTGCGAGCAGCTCACGAGCTGGCTCGTTAACAAACGAGCTATTTTGGCGGCTCGGCTTGGTTCATTAAGACGACCGAGCCGAGCCGAGCCGAGCCAAAATTAAGATTGAGCCGAGCTGGCTCGCGAGCCTCGAGCTTTTTTTCCAGCCCTAGCCAAGAGCCAACCACGAAGTAGTGATGAGTTACAAAAACAAGAGCGAAAGGCAAAACAAACCCTTACAATCCAAAATAAACAAAAGAGAAGTGGGAACAGGCTCTCAAAACAATGAAACAAATCACTAAGCCCGCCTAGGAAAGAGCAGTTTGAAGGGCCTGAAGCTTGTTGCGGATTGGATTCAACAACCTACAATTCCGGAATCAAATTGCCTTTTAGTGGTGAATTATGTTTCATGGGTAGCCGAGGAAAATCAAAATGGAATTATATCTTCAGGGAGATAAGAGCTTTTCTTCATCTTCTACCAAATGTGTTAAGGTAGTTAAAGTGAAGAGAGAGTGTAACAGGGTGATTCATGAATTAGCTCAGCTAGCTAGAAGATATATGACCTACTCTGTTTGGCGGTTGCAGGCACCATCTTGTATTAGGGAGTCACTCTTGTCTGATTGTAATGACTCTCTATATAATTGGCTCGGTAGTCCCAAATAACTGTGGACCGTCCATTTGAGTAGATCTCGAGGCAAAAGATGAACTCTTGCACCCTAAAGTGCAAAACTTCACCCATAATTATGGCTCCCGCTACGGTAGTCTCAAATAACTATGGACCTCTCTCTTTACCCGGAAAAAAAAACCTTTTCATGCGACGAAAGATATGCGCTATGCAAGTCAATGCTATGATGTTTTTCTTTTCTCTTTCATAGAATGCAAATGATACGTGTGACCGCATGACAAATATGTACGAAGCATAGTTGTTTACGTGGATTCAAAGGTTCTAAAGAGAGATGAAACTTGATTGGGTTCCATTTCCACGGTTTCCCATATCACGTGCGTGTTTGACTCCACATCTGAGGCATGCATGCGTAAACTATGAAATGAGGGCATATGCCTCCAATCAGATGGGTGTTAGATCCCGAGTAGACATGCAACTTTCGATGGTACTGTCCGTTGGTGGGAACTTTCAGTGGTATTTTCTGTGAACGACGAACTTTCAGTGCTACACAACCAATTTTCCCTTAAAAAATCGGACCACAATGGTAAGTCCTGTTTCCGACCAGTAATAGGTCAAAACCGATCAAAATTCGTAAATTTTCAAATACTTTTTAAATTCAAACACAAAAACTGGTGAACCAGGTAAGTCGGACCGAACCGATTAGTCGGGTTTCCACCAGTTTTATAATCCCTGCTCCCAATGAACTCTCGCACTACATTTCGTTATTTTTTTTTTATCGGAAACTTACAGCACGCTACATGGTCCTAATGGTTCCAAAACAAGCTACATGGTCCTAATGGTTCCAAAACAAGAGCGAAGTAGCACCGCCTCTCCTATCTAATCAGATGGTAATTACGATTTAAAAGCCGCAACCTAATTTCCAAGTTACGTTTTCTTTTCTGCCTTGCCCCTATCGGCTCCCGCACTTACGCGCACTCAGTCTAATCGCCTTCATCACTTTTTGTCCTTCCATTATCACGGTGAAAAACCACTTGATAAAACTATCTTCGAAGAAAAATTCAACTGGTATTACAAGTTCAGATAGCATGAAAACCCGATTTTATAAATAAAAGAGAAAATTCGAATTTAGTATAGTCAACGGAGATGAATAGGACTTTTTCATGACTCAAAGAGCGATGTTCGCCAAGCCTGCTGCGATTCAGCAGCTACAGTGTTCGCAGTTATTTCTTCAGCAGCCGTCACAGTGTTCGCAGTTATTTCTTCAGCAGCCGCTACAGTGAAACAGCTGCAAAATAGTCTGCCGAACAAGCCCCACGAGCTCCTCATTGGTTTGGAGTAGGATCGGGATGGAGCGCGCACAGAAACCTCCTATATAGCACTCAGCCCGCATTGGCCCAGCGGTCGACGAAGTAGCGCGCGAGGTAGTGGGGCGGCGGCGCACGTGGCAACGGCCTTGGCAGCGCGGAGCCGGGCGGAGGTGGGAGAGCGGCGCCGAGGAAGGAGTAGAAGCATGGACCAGCTGGGCGCGAGGAAGGAAGCAGGGTTGTTTCAGGTGCTGTATAGAAAAAGGACTCGTCAGTTTGAGTTTTTTAAATGGGCCACGAGAAACATCGAAACTAATTGAGCCCAGATACCAGCCATAGAAATGTGGCTAATCTGGCCTGTTTGAAATACTTGTTGAGACCTATCAAGTCGGGCTGAAACCGATGAAACGAACGTATTGCGGGCCTCTCAACTCGTTGAAGCCGAGAAACCAAAACTGCTCCGGCGAAAGAGTGCAGCCCATGTAGGTGTAGGGATATACAGAAATCATTGATTCTTTCTAAAATTATTACTCGGACCCTATGTCTCTGTCATGTTTAGAAATTTCTCACATCACTGATTACTTGAAATTTTCGTAAGTTATATAAAAAAGCCGGGAATTTTTTTTTGTTGGCTTTTTTACTTTGTGACGCGATCGAGCTTTGCCAGACGCTCCTTATTTCTTCCACTCCGTTTGACTATTCCCGCTTGCCGCCGACGTATGCGTACCTGCGAGGTGCGGCACTCCCCTCTTCGACCGTAGTCTGGCCGGCCGGGCAGGAAGGTCAAATAAACCCAACCAGCGAACGCTGTCACATAAACCAACTGGCCCCGGCGCGCGGCACGTGCCCCGCCCGCGTCGCGTGTTGGTGACTTGGTGGAGTCGTGGCCTGGCCGCCGCCCTCGATCGTAACCGGCCGGCGAGGGTCCCGGCCGAGCCTGTTTCAGATTTCCAGGTGATGGCTGAGTCACCAGGTCCTTGACTTCTACGCCCACCTCCAAACTCATCCCCGCGTATATCCCTCGCCTCCCGATCGAGCTGATGGATCATCTCGCGGTACTGTAGGACCATCTCGCGCGCAGCTTTACTTTCGCACACGCGGCAGATGGATCACCAGCTTCATCGGTCGCAGCTTCTCGCTGGGAGCCAGTGCCGAAAATTAAAATTAGGAGGACATTCCCTAATCTTTTCGACATATGATGACCTTTCTCCGTTGAAAACCAACATCAGTGTCCATGAAGACCAAACGCAAACTGATGATCTTGCCACGCGAGACGGAACGCGCATGCCGGCGGTCGGCGCGCGGCCGAGCCCGAATCAGATCCTCGCGTCACGTGTATTAATCCACATAACGTCCCCAGGTACGTCAAAACACGTCCGCGGCGAATCCAGCTGTGGTGCGGAGGTAGTAGCTGGGAGCTGGCAGCGGGAGAAGCCACACGTCCGCGGCGCGCGAGAGAGAAAACAATGGTTTATCCACAAATTTATCCGGATCGCATTGCGTAATCCGCAGCAACCAGCCACCAACCACCTTTTTCGACGAGCGTGGATTAAATTAAAGAGAGAACAAAAGGCTCTGGTATGGTATCACGCGCTTCGTGCGCGCATGATAATCTTCTTCGAAGGACGCGGCTTTCTTCCTCATCTCCCCCCATCCCTCTCGTCAGTCGCTTTCCCGTTCCGAGGCGCTCGTGAGTCGAAATAGATCGTCATATGATCGCGCGAGGTCGGTCTGGATCGAGTCCGGGTTGGTGCCGGCTTCTTTTGGTTGATGGCTTTCCTAGCTTAATCCCCAACACGTGATCTCGAAGATGGGGCCGAATCAGCATTGGATCGTTAAGGATAAGACAATATCCACACTAGCTAAGCTAGTACAGTAGTAGGAGCCTGTAGGGCTGCCACGGCTCCGGGCAACATGCACACGCTCCTTTTGGCGGAAAAGGAAGTGGCAGTCACAGGAGTCCTCCAGCTGCTCGCGCTGTTGCCGCGTGGTCGAAATGGAGCGTGGACAAGGTGGTGGCTCGACTTGCATGCTTTGCTTTCTAATTACTCCTCACACGCCCTTCTCGTTCCTGATTCTGTACGTGATCAGTGTTGTTATCGTTGTGGATAAGACACATAGATTTGGTGATCAGTTGACGTTGTGATACGGCCTTTTTTGTTTGTGGACTACAATGAGTAGAGTTCGGCATGTGGGATGAAAATGGTGGAAACACGTTGCCACTACTGCTATTACTAGTCGAAAGTGTGCAGGTATGGCCGAAAAACAATACATGTTGTAGACCGCGGTAATTTTCTCACGAAATGTGATAATTATATGCAGGTATTGCCCCTGCCTTTGTTTACACTGTACTAGCTCCAAGATCATGCATGACGCATTTCCGCTCCTCCGATCCTTTTGCACCTTCAGAAGATCCGATCGAGCTGGCAGACGTTCTAGAAGAAAGCCATTACTAGTATCCCCTTGTCAGCAGAAAAGCTGTAGTCCTTTGCAAGAAAAAAAAAGGAAAAAGAAAGGTGTAGTCGTACACATGCATACTGGATAACGCTTGCGTGCCGTGGGAGCGCGGCACCCTGGGAGCTAGCCGACCCGCCGCGGCGATCGATCCCTACAGCGCGCCGGCCGTCCGGTCGGTCGGTGGCGACGGCGACGGCATCGTTATCCCACCGATCTACAATAAGCAGCGTCGCGTCAGAGCTTTGACGGTGAAGCGAGCACGTCCTGCGAATCAGAATCCTCCTCGTTCTAGATGATGATCGATCTCTCATCGTCGTCGTCGTCCTCTCTCTTATGGAAAGACTACGTCGATCGATCGTGAGATGTACCACCAGCAGCGGAACAACGCCAGGTTCCACGTGACCTTGAAATTAAAAGGAAAGGAGGGAAAGAAACGAAAGAAACAAGGGATTGACGATGATCACCATGTTCTTCGCCCCTGCCAGATTAAATTATTCGCCTTGTGGCCAAAATTACGGGGCACCGTGACCATATTCGGACAGACACATGTTGGTGGTTGCATTCGAAACTGACGCTCCATGTTCTTTCGGGGAGAGTCTATCCACAATTTGGAACGAAAGTCCCTGGTAAATAAGGAATGGTCCTTGTGTTTACTACTCCCTCCGTCCCAATTTAATTGTCATTCTCAGAGTGTTTTCTGATGTTCAGATTTATAGAATGTTCGATGAGCTTAGACAGACATGTTTTTTTTTTGCGAATGACTTAGACAGACATGTTGTCCAAATTCAGATAATGTTCAATGAATCTAGTACAAAGTCAGAATGACAATCTATTATCTTAGTATTTGAAGGTCCAAAGAAGCCACCACGTTCGTTTTCAAGGCCACGAAATTACCACATTAATCGGAAAAAAACAAAGACGTGAACCGTTGGATTTTATGAAGATTGAACGGTCTAGATTAACCAAACAATCCATCTCAAATACGGCCCACCACCAAGAGCATAATTTGGAATAAAAATAAAGAAAATTAGAAGTCCATATAGATAGCACCACGTTTGTTAATATCAGGTTATTTTGGAAGTCCATAAATTGTAGGAAAGAAAAAATACACCCGTATCTAAAATGGAGACGTTTTCTACTCGCTGTCAAGAAATTGGCCGAGAGTCTGTAGGGTAAAAAAGGAAGCGTTTTTTTTTACCTGAAAAAGGAAGCGTTTGCATACTAAGGAATTCGTGTCCCAAAGAAAGAGAAAAAATATACAACATGACCAAACGGGGATTGTTTCAGCATTAATCATGACCGTGATCTAATGTGCTAAGAATAGATTGGCCGGCATTAAACATGCATGCACGGCATTGACACTTTGGCGTGAAGCAAGATTGGCCGGCAACACCGCCGCACAAGGCAGCGATGACGATGGTGGCCTGCCGTTTACTGATAAAATCCAGGCAGCCGGAGAGCGCAGTAGCAAGACGACCAGACGAGCCATGCATCAGCTGAGGGCTAATAGGCAAGAAGTCAGCCATGGAGTTGCCGATTCATGGGAAGAGCAAATCAAGCAGCTTGGTGAGGAGATCAAGATTTCTGCTGTGAAAAGATTTCTTGATGAAGCAAAGAAATTGATCAAGCGTTTGCTCGCAAGCCTTTCGATTCCCTTCTAGATATACGTGACGTGATCTCGCCACGTGCAGTGCGTCGATTGTGCGTACCTAAAGCTTTGGATACCCTAAGGTGATCACGAGATATACCAGGCTGTTGCAGGCATAAAAAGCTTAACTCCATGCACGCTTGATGTTGGTCCTCTTTTGGAGGTTTGGACCCCTGGATAGTTTTAACAGACAGATAGCGACATGCATCTTTAGGCAAGCATATGGATGCACCAGATGTGCGCTAACTTTGTTCTCCAAGAAGCAGGAGTTACCATCCTAGAAGGAGAGAAACTGCCATGGTGCACTCCAGATCACGTCACACAAAAAGTGAATTCGCGACAAGGACGCCGTTGCTCCTCAAGAAGCAGTGCAGAGCGTGAACGTCAACAAGCGCAAGAGGAACGACTGTTGCGAGAATCTAAGTGGAGCCTAGGTGACTTCTTGCACCCGGAACTGCTGGACGTCCCATGAGCCTCGCTGAATCCATCATGCTCACCCATGGATTCACAGCAATGTCTGCCTATGCAATCTAGCATCAGCGAGGCAGACATGGATGCGGCAATCGGCCTCGCTGATGCTAGATTGCATTGCCGATCTAGCATCAGCGAGGCAGGCATGGATGAGACGTGATGGATGTGAAATCCATGGGCGAGACAAGCTTAATTAGTTATTGCAATGCTAGACATGCTTAATTAGTTATTTCACGTTTGGTATAGAGCTATATCAGCCATGTGAATCCATGGGCGAGCATGATGGATTCAAATGAAGCCATGATGCTATCTTTCTTTTAGGCGAACTACGACGCGCAAGTTGCCGGCCTGAACTTTGTTGAAATATGCAAGCGTTGCATACATAATTTAGGAAAAAGAGTGACAACAGAGTGGTAAGTGAAGCTTAATTTACATCCGTAAGCCTGTTGTGCCAATGATCTAAGATTGAGCGATGGGACACAACGATTGTTCTATGATTCCATAGCAAGAGGTTGAATGAGGCAGCACGTAGCACCTGGCCTGTAGGCAGTGATTCCTCCCGGAAGGTTTTCACATTCCTCATTTTCTAAATCTTCCACACAAGAGCAGTGATCACGGTTGAGAGTAGTACTATGTCAGGTAAGCCAGACAAGAAAGATGCCTCCCAAAGATTTTCCATATATGAGGAGCTCAGCACAAAAGCAGAGACGCCGTTTATTTCAAAATAAAAAATTCCCTATGCAGTCGTTAATTGTTGTGTTTTTCTAGATTCTATTATCTGAAAGACTCCCTGCTGAAAGCGATGGCCTACGATCTTAGCTTGCGTGTCCACCAATGCCCATCCAATTTCACTCAGTGATGATGACTTCGCATATGAGACTGTTGACGGTAAAATGTGTGTTCTACCGCTCGCACACGTGGCCTGAGAGATTTGCTTAACTCTGTTCAGGACCAAAACTTGGAACACGGTGAATTCCGGAGCGTGCCAGTCGATTTTCCCTGCAAATCGACAAAGACAAGCAAAGCGTGTAAAATTCCCGGACTATCGGCCCCGGACAGGCCGATGCGTAACCGCAGCCGATGTTAGTGTATAAAATAAAGTAACAATAAGCACTCGGCTGTCGGCTAGAAACGGATCGACATATCGCAACAATAAGTACTCACACGATAAATAAAGCAAGGCATGCATCAGAATCGGCAATCGGCAAAACATGCAATCGGCAACATCTATCGGCAAGCATCATGATAAGGCGAATCGACATTGACGAAGGAAGGCTCAGACATATACTTGAACGAATAAGAGAGTTTAAAGGCATACAAGCATAGATCTGAACGTGGTAAACAATCGGCTAAACACCCTGAAAGAACGATTAAACCAATAGCCACTAATTATACCCATAACTTGACAATCGCTTCACCGAGGACACGTCAACTAAGTGAAGTAGAACAGGACACGTCTAACTGTTCTACACGATCGGCAGGTACAAATATAATCGGCAACTACCAATCCCAGATACTCAGTAAATTAAATCTAACTCTTAGCAACTGTTTCGCCGAGGACAAGTCAACTAAGCGAAGCAGACAGGACAAGTCAAACTGTCTACCCAATCACTAAGAGCAGATTTAATCGACTAAGCACCTTAACCGTGACTCGAATAACCAGATCAAACAGAAATCGACATCAGCAATCGGCCACAAGGTCGCGGCGAGGACAAGTCAACTAGTCGTGACAAAGAATTGGACCAGGTCTTAAACAATTCCATGCAGTCGATGCGTAATGTAAACCCTAGATTGATCTAAATTACCGGATAACTAGCAGCCACATCAATCTTAATCATGGACAAGTCGACATAACAAGATCGATGCGCTTACCTGACGAGATCCAGTCGAGCCGGAGCCCCGATGGACGCCGGTGACGAAGAACACGTCGAGAAATTGTGGCGGTGCGCCAAAAGAGTTGTTTGTATTGATTCCTTTTTTACAAGCACCTGGGTTTATATTTATACACCCGAGGCAAGAGTCCGAGTTGGACTTAAACACAACTCCTACTTGACCACAACTCGGTCAATCCTTTCTAACTCTAGAAAAGAAATTTAAAAAAGAAAAACAGACCCACACGCACACGCGCACGTTTTCTTCGGCTTCATGATCTTCGGTGGGCCACCACTTCGTACAAAGTCCTTTTCCACCAGGCGCGTACCCTGTCATCTACTGACAATGGGCCCTGGGCCAAAATTTGGTGTTAACAGAGACAAACTTAGTAAGTTGTCACATGTTCATCATCCTTTGTGTCGGTGTACTGGGAACCAGGGTCCCCACTCCCCCGGTCAAAAGGCCGGCCCGAGTCCATCTTGGGCCGAGGAAGACAGCCACGCGTCAAGTGGGCCGAAGCGGCCCAGCAAGTTGGCACGGAGCGCCGGGCTCCCGAACGGCTCGCAGCCGCGAGCCGTAGGGCGTTGCCACGTGGCTACGCCCTGCCGCCCCCGCGACCCGCTGCGGGGCGCGGATGAGGGCGGGCTCCGCGAGCCTGTGGGAGCCTGGCACGTGGCGACGGTGGTTCGTGGCGCCTTAACAGCGCCGCGCCTCGACGAGGGGCCCCGGGATTTCGTGCGGCTACAGGGCGCGCGGATCCGGGGCGCGGGGATTCCTCGTAGAGGGGTCCCACTTGCCAGCGACAGTCCGCGCGGCCGCGCGGGCGGGTCGCTGGACTTCAATGCGCGTGCGCGTCACGCAGGGCCGCGACTGATGGGTGTGACCCGACCAGTCGTAGCCCTGTAGCGCACTGTTCGGCTGGCAGGGGGGCGTGGGCTGACGAGCGCCGCCTGCCGCCGTACGGTGCGTCGCTTGGACCGGGGGGTCATCCGGTGCATCCGGCCCCTTTCCGTGCCTCACCGCTCCGGGCGCCGCGCGCGTGCTGTACGAACGATGGGACAAGACGACAGGAGTCCACCGAATAATGAAAGCAGGACGAGCGAAGCCCGCTGACACCGGAAAAGACGCCCGGCATCTCGGGCGGGGAAGGGTTGCCAGCCGGCGCCCCCGTAACGGCCCATGAATGGGTCTGGCCTCTCCTTGCACTATAAAAGGGAGTGCCTTGTACATGAAACCAACACACAACACTTTAGCAATACCAGACAAGCAGGACGTAGGGTTTTACACCTCTGGTGGCCCGAACCTGGGTAAAACTGCCTGTGTTCTTCCTCTCTCCCGCGCGCGATCCCCACACTTCGAACCGTTCGCTCCCCTCCGAATCTCGAAGGGAGGCCGTGCTAGACCCCCCATTTGCCGTGGTTTCCACACCTCGACATTTGGCGCGCCAGGAAGGGGGGCGTCGTAGTTCCTGTGTTCTTCTTCGCGTCTGCTCTTCCTCGCCATGGCTCGGCGAGTCAGTCGCAGGTCCACGAGCAGCGAGGACGTGCATCCTCGGCGCCGCTCCGTCTCGGAGTCGGTGGACGAGGAGATCATGGCGGACCAGCCGCCTACGGCGAAAGCGGCCAAGGGCTCGCGTCCTCCGCGACCTGCTCGGCTGAGCGGGGCGGAGGGCGCGCGGCCCCAGCGCCGCACTCGCTCGCAGACGGGTTCCCAGCGGCTGTCCGGCGGACGGACCGCTTCACCCGAGCATGAGCAGCGCCGCGCTCCCGCGCGGCGCCTCTCCTTCGACAGCCTGGCCCCACCGGCAGCACTAGACCGGGCGAGGGACCTGCTGCGCAACCCACCGCCGGAGCTGGCGGAGGGCTCGCCAGCTGGGCCCTGGCTCCGGGACGTCGTCAAAATGGTGGACATGGCGCGGCGCCAGGCGAGAACCAAGTCGGGTCCGTCGCGCTCGCGCGCAAACTCCTCTTCGGAGGGCCCCACGTACGTGCCTACCGAGCGCACGCACACGGGCACGGAGGACTACTCTTTCTCTGTGACGACTCCTCGTCGTGGCCCGGACGACCTCCGGCGGAAGCTGGGGGGACGCCGCCGCGACGGGGAAGACGCTCGCATCAGCATCGAGCGCTCCCGGGAGCGGCGCCACGAAAGGCATCGCGCGCAGTCTTCCCACTCGACGCGCGCGCCGTCGTCCGGCTCGTCCGCCTCACCGCCTCCGGACAGGAGACGGCGCGCGGAGAGCGAAGGTCGTCGCGTCGCGTACTCTGGTGGATGCGCGGCCCTCTCCAAGAGGCTGCACGCCGTGACGTGGCCCAACAAGTTCCGCCCCGACATACCGGAGCGGTACGACGGGACGGCGCCTCCCTCCGAGTTCCTGCAGATCTACTCCACGGCGGTGCGAGCGGCCGGGGGCTCGGAGGACGTGATGACCAACTACTTCCACCTCGCGCTCAAGGACTCGTCGCGGTCTTGGTTCATGAACCTGCCGCCCGAGTCGGTCAAGTCGTGGAAGGGGTTGTGCCGCGACTTCATCGTCAATTTTCAGGGCACCGCCAAGCGCCCTGGCACGCAGATTGACCTGGACAAGGTCATTCAGCGGAAGGACGAGCCGCTGCGCAAGTTCGTGCAGCGTTTCAGCCACGTCCGCAACACCATCCCCAACATTGACCCGGCACGGGTCATATCGGCGTTCGCTCACGGCGTGCGCGACAAGGACGTGTTGGGCGAGCTCGGGGTCCACGAGCCCCAAACCGTCGTGGAGCTCTTCGGGTTGGTTGACCGGTGCGCGCGCCGGCAGGAAGCGCAGGCCTGGCACGACTCCGATCCGGGGAAGGAGGACGAGGACGATGATCGCCCTCTGTCTCGGAAACAGAAGAAGAAGCTCGCCAAGAAGCGGAAGGCGGGCGAAGTCCTGGCCACAGCGCCGACGGGCGCCAAGGGGGGCAAAACCCCCGCGGCCCTGAAAGCGGCGAAGGGCGGCGAGAAGTCTCCCCCCACGGGGAAGTTCTGCGCGTTCCACGACTCCACATGGCACGACCAAACGGAGTGCAAGTATATCCTTGCCAACGCGGAGAAGCGCAAGAAGCGCAGAGAGGAGCGCGCGGGGAACGAGAAGGGGTCCCAGGGGGACGAGGAAGCTCTCCTCTTCCAGGACCACGAGGACACTGTCGCGGTCATCTGCGGCGGCTCAGCGCCCATCACCTCCAAGCGGCAGGTGAAACTCCTACGCCGTGAAGTGTGCGCGCTGAGCACGGGGATGGCTCCCGCCCGCCCTGTCAAGAGGTCGGAGGTCCCGATCGCCTTCGACCGAAGCGACTTGGTCGGCCCCGACAACTCGGATGGCCGGCTCCCGCTCATCGTTGCGCCGACGGTGTGCAACAAGAGGATCGCTCGCACGCTGGTCGATGGCGGCGCAAGCATCAACCTCATCACCCCGCAGGTGTACGAGATGCTCCAGGGCAGCAAAACTGACCTGGAGCCCTCAAGGCCCTTCCACGGGGTCCTTTCGGGACGCGCCCAGCCCCTCGGGCGGGTTACGCTCCCGGTCACGTTTGGCACCAAGGACAATTTCCGCACGGAGAAGGTGGTGTTCGACGTAGCGGACATCGACCTCCCTTACAACGCCATCATCGGGCGCCCGGCCCTCAGCAAGTTCATGGCGTGCGACCACTACGCCTACCTCACCATGAAGATGCCGGGGCCCAAGGGAGTGATCACCATCCGTGCCGACTACAAGAGTGCCATCGCGTGCACCGAGCTGATCCTGGCCGCCGAGAAGGCGGCGGAGGCGGATCCAGAACTCGGTGGCATCCCGGAGGCGGTCAAGCCCGCCCCCAAGCGCTCCAAGATGACGGCCGGTGAGCCGGTGAAGACCAAACAGGTCGCCGTCAACGCGGACGGCTCCAAGACCGTCACCATCGGGGCCGAGTTCGACCCCAAATAGGAACTCGCGCTCGTCGCCTTCCTTCGGGAGAACGCGGACGTCTTCGCTTGGGAGCCGTCCGATATGCCCGGCATACCAAGGGAGGTGATCGAGCACGAGTTAAAGGTCAACCTGGCCGCTCGGCCGGTGAAGCAAAAAGCTCGGCGACAAGCCCCGGAACGAGAGATGTTCATCCGGGAAGAAATCCGCCGGCTCTTCGAGGCCGGCTTCATACGAGAAGTCCTACACCCCACCTGGTTGGCAAACCCGGTGGTCGTCCCCAAGAGCAACGGCAAGCTCCGCATGTGCGTCGACTACACCGACCTCAACAAGGCATGCCCCAAGGATCCGTTCCCGCTGCCACGCATAGACACAGTAGTTGACTCAACCGCAGGTTGTGACCTACTCTGTATGTTAGATGCGAATTCTGGGTATCACCAGATTCCCATGGCTAGGGGAGATGAAGAAAAAACCGCATTCATGACCCCGGCGGGGTGTTATTGTTATGTGACCATGCCTTTTGGTTTGAAAAACGCGGGCCCTACGTTCCAACGAGCAATGCGCAAAACACTTGATGAGCAACTCGGGAAGAACGTAGAGGCCTACGTCGACGACATCGTGATCAAGTCGCATAAGAGCGAGACCCTGCTGTCCAACCTGAAGCAAACGTTCGACAACTTACGCGACAAGCGGGTCAAGCTCAACCCGGCGAAGTGTGTGTTCGGTGTCCCTGCGGGAAAGCTCCTCGGTTTCCTGGTTTCGCACCGGGGGATAGAAGCCAACCCGGAAAAAATTCAGGCCATCGAGAACATGCGCCCGCCCACCTGCCTCAAGGATGTCCAGAAGTTGACAGGCTGCATGGCCGCGCTTGGCCGCTTCATCGCAAGGCTTGGCGAGCGCGCCCTACCCATGTTCAAGCTGATGAAGCGGAAGGACCGCTTCCAATGGACTCCCGAGGCCGAGGCCGCATTTCAAGAACTCAAGGCCTACCTCTCTTCAGCACCCGTCTTGGTCGCACCCCAGGACAAGGAGCCGCTCCTGCTCTACATCGCGGCAACACCAGCCGTGGTCAGTGCCGCGCTCGTCGCCGAACGCGAAGAGTTCATGCTCGACGAATCCCGGCGGAAGAAAAAGCGCGTCGGCGCCGCGCCGAACCAAGGCGACGGCTCGGGGGCTGCGCCCACGGCCGACTCGGGGGCTCCGGCTCCGACGTCGATAAACGACATGGCTCGCCCGGGGGCTGCAGCACCGCTTTCGGACGAAAGCTCGGGGGCTGCGCCCACGGCCGACCCGGGGGCTCCGGCTCCGACGTCGACAAACGACATGGCTCGCCCGGGGGCTGCAGCACCGCTTTCGGACGAAAGCTCGGGGGCTGCGCCCACGGCCGACCCGGGGGCTCCGGCTCCGACGTCGACAAACGATATGGCTCGCCCGGGGGCTGCAGCACCGCCTTCGCACGGTGGCTCGGGGGCTACGCCCACGGCCGACCCGGCGGTTCCGGCTCCGACGTCGACGGACAACGCAGCTCTCGCGCCCGACATCGGTACGGGCGACGCCGAGATGAAGAAGCGCGTGGTGCAACGCCCTGTCTACTTCGTCAGCGAGGTCCTGCGCGACGCCAAGACGCGCTACCCACAAGTAGAGAAGCTCCTCTACGCGGTCCTCATAGCGTCAAGGAAGCTGCGGCACTATTTCCAAAACCATCCAATCCGGGTGGTCACCAGTTTCCCGCTGGAGACGGTGTTACGCAACCGCGAGGCCACTGGGCGAATCGTCAAGTGGGTGGTGGAGATGTCCGAGTTCGAGCTCGAGTTCACAACCTCCAGCGCAATCAAGAGCAAGGCCCTCGCGGAATTCGTGGCAGAATGGACGCCCGGTCTTGTAGTTGAGCGAGAAGAGCTCACCGCGCGTCCAGCCAAAGACGAACCTTGTGAAGGCGACGACATTTGGACCGTATACTTCGACAGGTCCCTCACCTTACAAGGCGCCGGTGCAGGAGTGTTGCTGGTGGCTCCCACCAAAGAGGAGCTGCGCTACGCCATCCAGCTACACTTCAAGGCCACCAACAACATGGCGGAGTACGAGGGGTTGATCGCGGGGATGCGGATCGCCGCGGAACTCAGCGTCAAGAAACTCCTCGCCAAGGGCGACTCACACCTCGTCGTCAACCAAGTCTCCAAGGAGTACCAATGCTCGGACCCCCAAATGGCGGCGTACCTAGCGGAGGTCCGACGGCTAGAAAAGAACTTCTTCGGCTTCGAAACACGCCACATCATGCGAGGCGACAACACCGAAGCCGACGCCTTGTCGTGGATCGCCTCCTCCCGACAAGACCCACCGTCCGGGACCTTCGTGGAGCAACTCACTCAGCCCTCAGCATTGGTCCCGGACATGGCGGACGGCGCTGATCACAACAGCGCCACTACGGCAGAGCCGCCCGCGTCGGTCGACGCGGGCCCGCCGCCAACCGACGAGCCTCACGTGCTCGCCATGGACGACCCGGGTACCCCATGGATGGAAGAGCTCGTGGGGTACCTCCGCGGTGAAGTCCTACCCGAGGATGACGAGCCCGCCGAACGCCTTGCCCGGCAAGCTAGGCGCTACGCCCTCGTAGACGGGCAGCTGTACCGCCGGGCGGTGAACGGAATCCTCCTCAAGTGTAGCAGGGCAAGGAAGTCCTCCGCGCCATCCATGAGGGCGAGTGCGGGAGTCACATGGCCTCCCGCACGCTGGCCGGGAAAGCCTTCCGCCTAGGCTACTACTGGCCGACAGCCTTCACGGACGCTATCGAGTTAGTGCAACGCTGCAAAGCGTGCCAGTTCCACGCGAAGCAGACGCACCTACCCTCGCAAGCACTCCACACCATTCCCCTCTCATGGCCGTTCGCGGTCTGGGGCTTGGACATCGTGGGACCGTTTCCCGCGGCTGTGGGTGGCCATAAGTTCCTCTACGTCGCCGTGGACAAATTCACCAAGTGGGCTGAAGCAGAAGCAGTCGTCCACATCGACAAGAACTCCGCGGTCAAGTTCATGCGCGGCATTGTGTCACGTTTTGGCGTACCGAACAGACTGATCACCGAAAACGGCACCCAATTCACAAGCCACGCTTTCGAGGCGTATTGTGAGGAAGTCGGCATCAAAGTCTGCTACGCCTCCGTGGCACATCCACAAAGCAATGGTCAAGCTGAGCGCGCTAACGCTGAAATCTTACGCGGCCTCAAGACCAAAGCGTTCGACCCCCTGAAAAAACGAGGGTCGAAGTGGACCGCTGAACTACCCGGAGTGTTATGGTCTCTCCGGACCACGGTGAACCGCGCCACCGGTGAAACACCCTTCTTCCTGGTGTACGGCGCCGAAGCAGTCCTGCCGGCCGAAGTGGCATTCGCGGCTCCGCGAGTAGCCTTGTATGACGAAGCAACCCAAGATGTGCATCGCATGGACGACATCAACTTCTTGGAAGAATGCAGGCAGCGCGCTAACGTCCGGAATGCCCGGTACCTCCAAGGCCTACGTCGATACCACCAATCCCGTGTCCGCCCCCGATCCCTCGAACTGGGCGACCTAGTTCTACGCCGCGCGCTCGACCGCAAAGGCAAGAACAAGCTGTCCCCGATGTGGGAAGGTCCCTTCTTGGTGACTAGGGTGACGCGGGGTGGCGCGGTGCGATTGGCTACGTAAGACGGCCGCCCGGAGCAAAGCGCCTGGAACATCCAGCACCTGCGCAAGTTTTACCCTTAGCGGCGTGCATGTCTCACTCGGCGACTCACAACCAGAGACGCCATGCCTCTCTACTAGTGAGCCCGGGGGCATCGCACTTGTATCCACCATGTATCGTTATTTCTACGATTTTCGGCTAGCAATAAAGTCTTGTTTTCTCCTACTTTGCATCTTTTGTTCCCTGTTCATAACCTTTTCTCGCTGATGATCCGCGCTTTTCGGACAACACGGCAAGGACATCACCCATGTCAACAATCTCGTGTCAGGGTCGACCGGCTCAGCCAACAATCCTGCAAACACTTGGGAGGGCAACCCCCGACCAAAAACGCGGATGCTAAAGGCCCAAGCTATCACCCAAACACAGATTGAAAGCATGGTGATGCTCGAACCAAGGCCGAAAGCAGAACCGATCATCACGGGATAGGCAAAGACACAGGGAGCATGGAAGAAAACCACGAAACTTAACTTGCAAACTTAAAAAACTTAAGTTGTCACCACCCCCTTCTTGCCGGGGCACAAGTTCTGATGTTACAGGAACAGACGGAAGCAAAGCATTACAAGGGGCGCCTCCCCTATGACGGGCTCGCAGGCCCCTCGCCCTGGTCCGGGACATACACCCTCACCAACTCCTCGACCACTGGTTGCACGCGATCCTGGTGGCGCGACGCCTCGGCAGGCTCGGGACCGGCCAGAAGCAGATCGGTCGGGAAGTCGGGGACGTGCTCCAGGACGACGGTGACAAGGTCGGAGGCGACGGCCCGAATGGCGGCCTCTCCCTGCTGCGCAAGCCGCCCGCGGACATCATCACCAAGCCTCTCAAAGAATTGCGCGAGCGGCATCAGCGCAAGGATGATCTGGCCGAGGGAGGGCTCCTGGTTGCCGGTTTGGAGCCGAGTCATGTTAGCCCTCTCCAGGCCGTCGTTGATGCGGCGGAAGATGTCGTGCGCCATGGTCGAGAGCCGCCGGCGCTCCGAGTTCCACTCAGGGTCGGCAACGGCCCCTGGAGGAGCGGCTTCACTGGGAGCGGCGCCGGAGTCGCGTAGCTTCTGGTTCAGGTCTTGGACCTTCGCCGTGAGGTCACGAATCTTGATCTGCGCGTCGAAGAGCGCCCCCGCCCTCGCCTCGAGCTCGCGAATCCGCTCGAGCTGCCTCCTCTCCTGCGCCGCCCAGCCTTCGGCGCGATCCTCCAAGTCCTTGATGCGGTCGGCCGACTGGCGGATGAGCTCGTCGCGCTGGTCGATCGAGCCCTGCATCTCCTCCCGCACCTCCGCGCGGATCCTGACGGCTTGCGCGCCGGCCAACCCGCGGGCTTCCTCCAATGTCGCCTGCGCGCGGTCCTCCCTGGCCTTCATCGACTCCTCGTGGGCTCGGACGGCGGCAGCATGGGCGTGCTCGCGGGTTCCCAGGTCCCGCGCCTGGGCGGTCAGTCGCTCCTCCTCGCGCTGCAGCTCTTCGCGCCGGGCGTCGAGGCCGGCCTCGGCGATGTCCAGCCCCTGCTCGCGCCGCGCGATGGCTTGCTCGCGCGCTACCAGCGCCCCCTCACGCGAGTCCAGGTCGGCGGATCGGGCGTTCAGTTGCTGCTCGCGCTCCCGGACGCGGTCCTCGCGGCGCTGAACCTTGTCCTCGCGGAGCTTCACGAACTGCTCGCGGTTGTCGAGGAGAGTCGACCGCCGGTTATTCTCCCGAAGCAGCTCCTCAGTGGCGGCACGATCGCGGGACAGCTCGTCCATGCGATCCCGGTGCTGAAATTGGGCCGCCCGCACGGCACGGCGAAGGTCCTCCTCGGCGGCGGTGACGGCGGCCTCGCGCTCGGCCAGCTTCTTGCCCTCGTTCTCGGCGGCGTCGCGGAGGGACTCCGCCATGCGCAGCGCCTCGGCCACAACGCGGGTCATGGGCGGCACCGGTGTGCCCCCACCAGCAACCACCTCCTCGACGACGGCCGCTGCGGAGGTCGCGGCGAGCCCAGAGCCACGAGCGGCGCGCGCCACGCGCGATGGGCGCGGGCCGCCGCCAAGAGCAGACGACGGCGGTGTCAGGTTCGGCGGCCGCGCCTCAGTAGAGGGCGCCGCTGGGCCCGAGGCGCCACCTGACGACGGCAGCCCGCGGAGGCCGCTGACGGGAGCTGGGCTCGGGCGCGCCGGGGCAGACGACCGCGCTCCTGAGTCCGGGACCCCCGGCCTTGAACCTGATGCAGGCGGCGAGGCGGGACGAAGCGGCGACGGTGCCCTCTCCTCCTCACGCCGTGCCGTAGGCGAAGCGGCACGACGTTCCTCCGGCTCCGACGACCTGGGGGCACCAGAACGCGCCTCGGGCTGAGGTTCCACCTCGGCGCGAGAGGATGGCTCCACACGAGGGGCGTCCGTGGCCGCAGGCAATGGTGTCGCCGCCCCCGACCCGTCTCCGGCCCCCGCCTGGCCGTCGCCCTCGGAACGGGGCGCGCCGTCGGCAGTCGCAGGGGTCGGGCGCGGTCCCCTGACACAGACGCAGGAAAAATTCAAGCCCAAGGCACACCAGATCTAGGGCAAAGGAAAAACCCGAAACAAGCATGCAACGCTTACCGTCGAAGGCGCTTGTACTGCGGCCGGACTCCGACATCCGGCACCTGCAGCACGACAGCAGGAGGCGTCGGGCTCCGGTCCCTCTTCGAGCACCCGGTGTCGCCAGCGTCACCACGGGCGGCGACCGGGCCGGTGGTGGTCGAGGACGGCGGGCTCGGCTCGGCAGGCTTCTTCCCCTTGTCGCCGGCGGCCGGAGCGGGCCCTTGTGGCTCCGGGCGCGCCGTCGAATCTTGTGGAGGGCCGGCGGCGTCACGAACCCGGAAGGCTTGCTGCGGCGCCGCAGTCTCGATCAGCCCAACGTGGTTGATGTTGGGCATTGCCGCCAAAATGTCACGGCGCCGGGGGTCCAGATGCAGCGGCTGCGCGTCGTCCGGATACCTCAAGGTATCCGGGGGATTGGTGTCCGTCAGCGCATTGTACGCCGTCCTCTCCTCCGACGGCGCCAGATCGGAGTCGGATCCCCGGCAGGTCCGACCGACGAAGTTGAAGTCGGAATACCTCCACGTCAGCTGGGGACGATCCCGCAGCGGGGCGATCCGCCTTCGCAGGAAGTCGTGGATCACGATCCCCCCGTGGAGGCCGGCAGCGGCGAGGATGGCAATGCGGTTGGTCACCGGCTCGAGCCATGAAGGAAGGCGAGGGCAACTCTCCCAGTACTCCGATGACTCGGTCGGCGCGGACCGCGGGAAGGAGAGGCGACGGAAAGGCGCGCCTAGGGCTGAAAACGGAACGGGAGATTCCCGTCCCGTCCCGGTGCCGTTTCCATTTTTACCCGACCGTTTCCGTATTTGCGGTAGAAAAACAGGAACGGGACAGGACACGGGGCTGTCGTCGCAGGAACGGGATTGAAAACGATTTCGCTCTCCTCCCGTCCGTATCTTCGGTCTCCCGTATGGTGCCGGGATATTCCCGCTTAAGCTCCCGTTTTCAGCCTATATGGGATGAAAGCCTGCCACTACCATTCGTCAAGCAGTAAAGGCCCAATAAACAATAACCCAGGTGAAGTGAAACGCTAGGCCCACGCTCCTGGTTGATCAGCCGCTCATTACCATGCTCTTGGGCAGTTGTATTTTTTTCCCCCTTTTTATTGTTACATTTTCTCATAGCAGTTCTTTATTGATCTTTTGCCAAATTATATTATATTGATACAAAATCAGGTCACGTATGAAGAAATTATGTCATTTTATATAAGTCTTATTCAAATAATTATACTAAGTGAAATGTTTTGTGGGCTTATTGTATCAATCGATGTTTGTGAAAATTTAGATGTATGATGCCATGGTCCGTTTTGTACTACCGGTTACCGCACCGTTACCGTTATTTCCCGTTCGTATTTGTTCGTTTTCGACAACCGATTATGACCCGTTCATTTTCGTTCCCGTCTTTCCCGTTTCCGTTTCCGTCCGATCAAAGAAATGTGAAAGTGAAAACGGTTAGGGTGTTTTTCCGACCGTTCCCGTCCGTTTTCACCCCTAGGTGCGCCGCTACGGAGGTAGAACCAATCGATGCGCCACCGGTCGAACCGCGCCCTGGGCGTGAAGTTGATGTACGACTCGGACTCGCCTCGGACCGGCGGCTGAAGCGGACGTTTCCCACGGGGTCGCCCCTCCCCATCGAGCGAAGCCGGTAGTAGCGCCGAAAAAGCTCGACGCACGGGCGCACCCCCACGAAAGATTCGCAGAGGTGCGCGAACACGGACAGGATCAGGATGGAATTGGGCGTAAGGTGCGCCAGCTTGATCTTGTACTGCAGCAGCACCTCCATCAGGAAGAGAGAGAATGGCGGAATCGCCCCGGCCAGAATGAAGGAGAGGAAGGAGACGATCTCCCCTCCATCGTGGTCCGGGTTGACGTCGATGGTCGCCGCGCGCACTATGACGCGATCTTGCCCTTGGGGGTCCGGCAGGTGCAGCCGCACCCGCTCCAGGTCCCCCTCCTCCGAGAAGGTCGACCGCGGCAAAGCCGGCTCCTCCGGCGCTGCAACCGCAGGCGGAGGAACCGGGTTCACCGAGGTCGATCGGTGGCGGCGGCGAGCCCTCTTGTCTCCGGCCATCGGCGAAAAGAGCAAGAAAAGCAAGAACTCACAAAACCCTGGAACGCAAGGGAGCAAGAAGACGGAGAGCGCGAGAAGTGCAATCACAGCGGAAGAGTGTGGAAGTGGAGAAGTCGGAACGCCGCGCCAGTCCTTTTATCAGGACGAGGCAGGCGAAACGACGCCCCATAGACGACAGAAGTCTGCGTGGGCCCCGCCACTATCTTCGCGAGCGAGCGCCGCGCAACTGACAGGGCCGCGGCGTTTCGCCTCCCGAGGGAAAAACGGCGCGCGCGCGGAGACCTACCCAACGAAGCTGACGAATGGGCCCCGATCGACCCCAGCGTCCCGCGTGGCGTCCACCGGGGCGGGGGCTCCTGTCGGTGTACTGGGAACCAGGGTCCCCACTCCCCCGGTCAAAAGGCCGGCCCGAGTCCATCTTGGGCCGAGGAAGACAGCCACGCGCCAAGTGGGCCGAAGCGGCCCAGCAAGTTGGCACGGAGCGCCGGGCTCCCGAACGGCTCGCAGCCGCGAGCCGTAGGGCGTTGCCACGTGGCTACGCCCCGCCGCCCCCGCGACCCGCTGCGGGACGCGGATGAGGGCGGGGCCCCGCGAGCCTGTGGGAGCCTGGCACGTGGCGACGGTGGTTCGTGGCGCCTTAACAGCGCCGCGCCTCGACGAGGGGCCCCGGGATTTCGTGCGGCTACAGTGCGCGCGGATCCGGGGCGCGGGGATTCCTCGTAGAGGGGTCCCACTTGCCAGCGACAGCCCGCGCGGCCGCGCGGGCGGGTCGCTGGACTTCAATGCGCGTGCGCGTCACGCAGGGCCGCGACTGATGGGTGTGACCCGACCAGTCGTAGCCCTGTAGCGCACTGTTCGGCTGGCAGGGGGGCGTGGGCTGACGAGCGCCGCCTGCCGCCGTACGGTGCGTCGCTTGGACCGGGGGGTCATCCGGTGCATCCGGCCCCTTTCCGCGTCTCACCGCTCCGGGCGCCGCGCGCGTGCTGTACGAACGATGGGACAAGACGACGGGAGTCCACCGAATAATGAAAGCAGGACGAGCGAAGCCCGCTGACACCAGAAAAGACGCCCGGCATCTCGGGCGGGGAAGGGTTGCCAGCCGGCGCCCCCGTAACGGCCCATGAACGGGTCTGGCCTCTCCTTGCACTATAAAAGGGAGTGCCTTGTACATGAAACCAACACACAACACTTTAGCAATACCAGACAAGCAGGACGTAGGGTTTTACACCTCTGGTGGCCCGAACCTGGGTAAAACTGCCTGTGTTCTTCCTCTCTCCCGCGCACGATCCCCACACTTCGAACCGTTCGCTCCCCTCCGAATCTCGAAGGGAGGCCGTGCTAGACCCCCCATTTGCCGTGGTTTCCACACCTCGACACTTTGAATTGATGAGTTTACCATATCATAGATACAGTAGTGGTTGTGACCAATTGGCATATGCTGCTTACCTATATTTTATATAGACTTGGAAAAATAACTTCTTACACTAATATAGCATAGTGTTTTTAAGGAAATTTTTGAGGTGCTCAACATTTGCAGAAGAAACTTGGTAATAAGTGCATTGTGCTTTAGTCTTTTAGACAGATGAAATGTCTTCTCACTCCTGGGCACTTTAGATTCTTTTAGAAAAAAATTCTTTTTTACCACAAAAAGAATCTTAAAGAAAAGATAACTATGTCATATCCTTTTATATCACTCCTGGGCAGAGGTGTGTTGACCCAATAGTCAAATAAGATGTCATAAAACACATATGCCATTTGTAAATTTTCATCACGGCAGTATCCAACTAATGATTATCGTATGAAGTCTTACATCGATACTACCTCTCCAATAATAAAAAATGTTGTCATATATGTTAACAGTTTCTCCAACACGAACATTTACGAGCTATGCTATATAAACCTCATAAAAGACCAGAAATATTTAAATGGTCAACCTGATACCCTAAATATAATTTATGAGGCATATATTGATGGAGCCCCCTACATAAAAATATGAAATAAATAATAGTTTAATTTATCAATTGAGGTGTTTGTGGAAAGATGTGGAATAAACAACTCCAAAAACAACTCAAATGTAAATAACATAAAAATGTTAAATGTCTGACAAAATCATTTAAACCAATGAGATTTTTAAAAACCATTCAATAAAGTAATACTCTAGCGCCGCGCAATATGCGCGGGCCATCTTACTAGTTATTTTAGAACAGAGAGAGTAAGCAGGAGGTACAGCTATCACTACTTAACTACGCCAGAGCACTATTCTCTTGGCATGTCATCAGCCGACAAGCACACCAGCTTGCAGTGCCAACAGTACGTTGCCAACAAAATAATTGTATGAGAGAAATAACTCTGTATGAAATTGTTCATACGATTGAGTGAGCAC
The DNA here is from genome assembly GCA_012490785.1 of Eragrostis nindensis. Lineage (NCBI taxonomy): Eukaryota > Viridiplantae > Streptophyta > Magnoliopsida > Poales > Poaceae > Eragrostis > Eragrostis nindensis. Next base: position 21,870 of record JAAXCT010001141.1, on the reverse strand, counting down.
TTTTTTTTTTTTGCCTTTTTGTGCTTAGTGTCCTAATACACCAAGATGTTTCGGAACTAATCAGTCGTGCAGTCGGAGAGACGGTGAGGACGTCACAGTCAGTACTAAGAAAGAGGGGGAAAACGGAAGTCATCGAGAGTCAATGCACATGGACACTGCAGAGTTGCGCAACTTGCTTTCATATTCATATTTGGGCGAAACCATGCCCCACATTGAGCAGAGTATCCTGAACAAAGAGAGAAGAAATGGAAAAAGAAGACAGATGAAAGACCAGTTGACTGTTGGTCATCATCCAGTCATCCTAACTACTGATGGGACAATTACAATACAGGACAGAACCCTTAAACAGTTTATAAATTTCCATCTAAAATAGGGACAAGTATAATGATATGGCTAAAATTATTGACGAAGAACACCGTCAGGCTACATGGCGAGCTTGGCGGCGGCGGGCATCTCGACGTCTGCGCCGACGTGCACGTCCTCGTCGCGGATGAACCTGCCCCAGTACCAGTGCGCCTTCCAGACGAGCACCATCTCCTCGATGGGCACGTTCTTGGTCTCCGGCAGGAACAGCGCGACGAAGATGGTCATGACGACAACCCAGGCGCCGAAGAAGAAGAAGAGGATGAACTTGAACTTGCAGAGCATGGGCAGGAACGCCTGCGCGATGATGAACGTGCAGAGCATGTTGACGGAGACGTTGATGCTCTGCCCGGCTGACCTGATCTCCAGCGGGAAGATCTCGCTGGGCACGAGCCACCCGAGCGGGCCCCACGACCAGGCGAAGCCGGCCACGTAGGCGCAGATGAAGAGCACGACGATCGCCGCGTACAGCTTGGGGATCTCCGCCACGCCGGAGAAGCCGAACTTGGCGCCGATGAGGGCGCCGACGACCACCTGGCAGGCGAGCATCTGCGCGCCGCCCTGCAGGAACAGCTTGCGCCGCCCGAGGCGGTCGACGGTGAAGATGGAGACGAAGGTGGCGAAGACATTGACGAGGCCCGTGATGACGGCGGACATGAGCGACGCGTCGTCCGCGAAGCCCAGCGTCTTGAACAGCACGGGCGCGTAGAACATGATGACGTTGATGCCCGTGAGCTGCTGGAACATGGGGATGGCCACGGCCATGGCGAGCTGCGGCCGGTAGCGCGGCTGCAGGATGTTGCGCCACGGGTGGGACACCAGCTTGGACTCCTCGCTGGCGGCGAGCAGGTCGCCGTACTCCTCCTCCACGTCGTCCGTCCCGCGCACGCGCTTGAGCATGCGCTTGGCCGACTCCGTGTGGCCGCGGTCGATGAGGGAGTTGGGCGTGTCGGGCAGGAACAGCGCGCCGACGGCGATGATGGCGGCCGGCACGGCGGCGAGGGACAGGCTGACGCGCCAGCCCCAGCCGCCCCTGATCTTGGCGGTGCCGTAGTTGATGAGGTTGGCGCACAGGATGCCGATGGTGATCATGAGCTGGAACCCGATGTTGAGCATCCCGCGCAGCCGGGCGGGCGCCATCTCGGAGAGGTAGACGGGGACGGACTGGTTGGCGAAGCCCACGCCGACGCCGAGGAGCACGCGGCCGAAGATGAGCATGACCACGTTCGTGGCGGCGCCCGTCAGCGCCGCGCCGATGAGGAAGGTGACGCCGCCGCCGAACATGGACCACTTGCGCCCGCCACGCGCGTCACGGTGGCGGCGAAGAAGGAGGCCACCAGCGCCGCCAGGTAGAGGGAGGAGGTGAACATGGTCAGCAGCTGGCTGTCGAACTTGCAGTACTGGTTGCTCTGGTTCCGCTCCGCCTCCTGCTCCTTGCGGTACACCGACGGGAAGAACTTTTGCAGGAACGGGTTCATCGACGTCACGCCACCTGAACAACACCATCATCGCAGAAACATCAGATTTTATATATTTTTTTTCTCGGGGAATGTTTGGGATAAATTGTTTTCATTAAAGAAGAACCACGGGTGTGAAAAAGAAAAAGATATGATAAAATCCAAGATGAACAGGTGATACGTGGAAAGATTCTTCTCGGGTTCGCAAGAACCTTTGTGGCAAAGGAAATAAACTAACAGATGCGGAATATCACAGGCCCATTGTTTGCATCTGTAAAAGACGCTCAAAATCATGCATCGGCTCTCCCAACACAACGGTAGGTGAACTGAAGAGCCCGAGAAATCCCCTGATTCGCAAGAACAGAGCAAACAAAAACTGCATTTTTTTTTCTGTCCCTCGACCACGAAAATGAAAGGAGAGAACACGAACAGGAACAGCCATAACAATCAGGAAAGGGGAACGAGGAGGCGAGCGGTGACGTACCGGAGATGCCGATGTCGTATCCGAAGATGAGGCCGCCGGTGGCGGCGACGATGCAGGCGAAGAGCACGAACATGGTGAGCTTGCCGGGGTAGTCCTTCCCCGCCCCGGTGTTCACCACCGCGCCGCCGGCCATCGCGACCGAACTCGACCAGAACGCAACAAAGCTCTCGCCTCGCAAGATCTTACGAGAAGCCCGAGGTAACGAGGAGCAGGGAGAGAGAACGATCGAACAAAGAAACGCTCGTGAGTCGTGACTGTCTGTCTACAGAACGTCTGCGAGAGAGAGGTGCGGTGCGGAGGTGAATGGTGGAGTGTTGAAACAGGGGAGGAGCGGGCGTGCATTTATAGGCGCGTCGAGCCCGTGGGGGGCTCCGTGTGAAAGGATCACAAACCCAAGGGGTTGGACTGCAAAAGATCCTGGCCAACCCCCGTCCTGCTTGGCTTTCCCTGCTTATTAATTGTGGCCGTGGATAAAACCTTTATCCAGCTCTTTTTTAAAAAAAAAACTTTATCCAGCTCCTCTGCTTTCCTGGAAAGAGCCGGGCCGCCGTTAATGTGAACGCCGCGCAGAGAGCAGAGCGTTTCCTTCCTCTTCCGACGGCGAAGGAGGATGGCCGATTCGCCGTCCATCCCGACGTGTAGGTGCACACGCTCCAGATGCGCTGTCGATGTTATCCAGTTTTGATGCTAGTGTAAATGCAGATGGATTTTGTTAAGATGGTGTGTAATTAATTAGCGGTTGCTTGACTGGTGCTGGCGCTATGATGAATAAGATCATGCTGATGACTCGGCCACAGGTCGTCATGCGTAGCCCAGGATTCGTGGAGAATCTTCTACTTGCTCTCATGGTCGAGTTTGATCGTGGGTTGGCGGAATGTACATGTCCAGGCCGCTGACCTGTGACTGGTTGTAAAACGCCTGTAGACAGAACTTGACCACAAAGGAAATTAAACTGGGTGCACGGTACAGGGCTTTGTTAGGAACAAAAGGCATCAGATTGAGTTGTTGACAAGGCGAGCCCACTTGCAATTGACACCTTGTTGCTGCCTTGATTGGAGACAGAAGGCGTTATACATGAGTCGGCGCCAGTCGGCGAGGTCGCGGCGCGCATCTCTCCCTCTCTGGTCCCCTGGGTCACGAACTCACGATACATGGCTACCAGTGGCTTTATTTGACCATCAAATAAATTTGTGTGAAACAAGTTTCTGTTTAGAAGCCAACTTGGATCTACAAAATCAAAACAACAACAATTTATATCGAACAAAATTAGCAGATAAATTTGGTGTTTAATAATCAAAGTCGTGATATGAATATGCAATGACCCATACGGTTCAGAAACTGAGCCCCTGCGCCCATGAAAGCACAGGTTGACTTGGAGACGCGATCCGCATTCATTGAACACGAACTAGCTAGGGACCGCGCATCAGGGTCGAACAGTGTTCGCGAGATTGGCATGGCCGGTCGGCAACCGGCCGTTGGACAGCTAGCTCGGCTTAATGAAGCACGCAGTACTACCTGCTGCTTGCGCCTGTGCTTCCATGCGTCTTGGAAGATATTTTTGTTCGTGGCGATGGTGTTAATTAACATGCTGGTGTCAAATTCAGAATATTTTTTTTCAAGGCTTATCTATTTTGAGATGAAGAGAGTAGCTGCTCACGTAACGAATTTTTACACTTGCCATGTTTTTGAGAGGCAATGGAATCACCATGCCCATCAAGAGAGCCGTGGCACATGGTGCCGGTTGTGATGCAATGCAACAAGCAACAGCTACAGCATGCTGTACTTCTGGCAGGCCGGAGAGTCAAACGAACGGAAGCGTGTGCGACCAATGCAAGGCGTCCGGGAGAGAATGGCGCGGCTGGCCGGTCCGCTCTGCCCACCGGCCGCATTGCTCGGCACGGATGCATATTGACGCGCCTGCTGTCGACGTCGGCGCATCGCGGCCGCGACAAGGACGGTTTCCGTTTCTACTGCGGCCGTTTTCCACTTGCGGGAATACGGCCAATGCGCCCGGTCGCCGTCCAATGCTGCGTACAGGAAGCACGCTCCCGATCCGTCGATCGAATCTGGTCAATGGCGTTTGACCCGTGTGGAGCGATCGCGCCTACGTACAAGCTACTACTAGCCATGTGTGCACGTGGAATCGCAGCCTCCCGTTGGTGGTAAGGCAAGAGCTTCGGTCGTTTCCTGCTTTCGAGTAGTGGCAGTTGCAATTGCGCCTTTTGACGGTGGGTTACGTCTACCTGCTACGCTACACACCTCTACTAGTGTGGTACTTACTCCTACTGTACATGGCTGTGGCGCTGTGCTCCCGTTCTCTAGTGCCCGGCTATGGGGCGTCGTTCCGTTTCCGCAAGGTTTTCAACACACAACACTGCGCGGATGGTGCCTTTTGATCATATTAATTTTTCAAGAGGTAAGGCGAGGATTACAAATGCATGTCATTGCTAGTCAAAGCAGCAGGTCGGCCAGACCGGCCTTCCTCCCTCCTCCCAAGCTGCCGCTGGTCCCCGGGCCTCTTTGCTTTTGCTTTGCTGGATCCTGGAGTAAGACGGGACGGGCATGCTATTCGAGTCAACGATCGACTGAGATACGCGAACGAGACAGCCGGAGGTCGACACCGCGAGCAGCAGCAGCAAACAGTAGTGGCGACGACGAGAGCCGGCCCAGCCAGCAGACGGGTCCAACGCTGAGGTCAAGCCGAAGACGTACGTGGGTGCAACTCTGTGTATGCTGCGCTCTCTGAGTCAACGCCAACCAGTCGGGTGGTGGTCAACTACTGCAACTGGGGTGGTAGGCCCATCGCTGCTCAGCGAGTCGGCTCGCAAAGACGAGCAAAAAAACATGTGCGGACTGTAACACGTCGGAGAAAGTGAGTCGGAACCATCAAGCAGCCTCATTTGACAAGTCTTCAAGTAGGAGGAGCACTAGACTACGGCCCACAAATCGACATCGAAGCGGTACAAGAATATTCAAAGTAGCGTGTCAGAGAACTGCAACCCCCTACAGTAAGCTTTTCGTCCTGCATGCGCGCCAACGGTGTCACATGCTGCTAATTGCGCCATGTTCAAAGTATACTGTGAATCAGTGCTAAAGCAGTTCGAAAAAGAAAATACTGACGAGCTCCAAAGCACTCCGTGAACAATGTGACAAAACCTCGATATTTCAGACGTGGAAGGGCAAGCGCGGCGTTTCTCGCCGTTTTATCGAGGTAGGAACTAGGCGCACGGGACAGCGAGCTTGATCAAGTGGCCGTGTAAAACTAATCAAAAGTGTGCCACTAGGAGAAGCGACTTCAACGACTGTCCTTTTGTATCGTTCCAACGTACGGCGCCACCGCGGATAGATGTTTACAGTTTATCCATATTCCAATCAGTCAATCCACTACTGTTACTCTCAAGACCATGTCTGTGTTTTCCTTTACACGAGCAGAAACTTTCATCAAGGTCAATGGTCATGGTCACTGCACTGGTAGCGGTAGGTACGTACGTATTCTACTCCAGTATTACGGCTGCATCAACAGGAAAGACCATTGTCAATTTCCACCGTCGTATTCATCACACTCATCATCACCAAAGCGGAATATATTCACCGTCATTCTCATTCACCTCGCGCCAAGCTAGGGCCTAACGCGCGTGAAAAGGCTGAGCGTGCCAAGCAGATTCGTTTTCTCATCGCATCATGGAACGGCGGCCCCGCCAGTGAGGGTAAAGCGAGCAGCTTAGCTGCAGACGAGAAGAATATACTAATGCACCTTTATCGATCGTTGCCTGCTGACGGAATCGACATGTGCAAAACGGGTGTCCAGAATTAAGAATCGCTTTCGTGGTACAACTCCTAGCAGATTATATATGTCACTGTACTTGTTGTCGATCGATGAGCTTGTGCGAGCCGTATTATTCTTTGGTTGAGTCCTACCCAAGCGATTTCTTCTTTGCTATTGGGTCCTAATCAAATGAGCAAACCGGCCTACTACATTCCTTGATAATGACATGCAATTAGTTGTAATCGAGTAGACGGCAGGTGCGAAGCGGCGGGTCACTCTATTTTTGTGTGCAGAGTTGTTCAGTGTGCTTGTAACATGCATATATTTTTGTGGTTGAGCCCTTTCCAAATGCTGTCCAGCTGGTCACGTATGATCATGTCTGCGTTGGATAATTCAAATGGCCGTAACTTACTTCGTTATCCAAAAAAAAAAGCCTGGATCCTGGAGCTACTTCAACTAACAAGATAGTAGTACATTCTTACGAGAATGACAGGCATTGTAATCCGAAAGCAAACCCCAAGAATTTTGGGGCCAGAGAGAATGCATGCTTAGGTTCAGTGCCATAGTACAGCGTCAGCTATCACCATTTCATTCGTGCTGTCCAGGTGGGTTTCGAGAATTGAAATGCAAGTTAGGTCATGTGCAAATCATTCCGTTATGCACCGCCACCACCACACACGCTGCGCTTCTGTGGGACATGTATGGATAGTAGTGCTGGTAGCTAGCTCTTGACAGGCATCGCAGAGGCATCTTGACAGAATGACAGGCACCGCAGCTTTGGAGGTGAAGACATCGCGAACTGGAGATGAAGCTTACTATTGCAAAATATAGGTAGTTATTGCATTTAAAATTTTTGCCAAAATATAAGTAGTCCTGAATTCCGAATGCATCTTTCCCACTTTCTAGTGTATCGTTTCTTGTGTCTATCTCTATCTCTCTTCTCCTTCACTTCTTATTGTTTTCTCACCTTTTTCACCACTTCTTAGTTACCGTGCCCAAACACAAAACTGCATATAATATGAAACGGAGGGAGTAATATGTTTTTATCGGACAAATCAAAGTTGCCCGTACGATCCCTTGCCGGAAGAACTATCGACATACTGTTTGAGAAAGATGTGGATCATGTAGGAGAAGAAACCGGATTGAGATCCGAATCTGCACAAGCGAATTGTTCACGGCTGTCAAACTGTATCGATCGCTTTGCAAGTGATGAAACTCGAGAAAACAGTAGGTCAGTGGCCCAAATATCTGGTCCATTGGTGTCGTGGGCTGAAACAAAACAAACCTTACTAGGTGAGCTTTTGCTTTGCATTTCGATGTAGAGGCTTCTGCTTTGCATTTCGATGGCAACCAAGCAGAAGCAGGGCCGGCCACGCTCACGCACTGCTTGATGCCTGTCTTGGCCCACGCGCTACTTCGGGCTACTGGGTCAGTGGCAAGTATCTGGCCCAACGCGTGCTCGAGGTCTCAGTTCAGAACGCACGAGTGAAAGGGGTCCTGGCCTAGTGGTTAAGACATCCGAGTAACACCTCTCAGGTCCTGGGTTCGACTCCCCGTGGGAGCGAATTTTCAAGGATTTAACGGCATTTGTGCTTTCAGTGGTAGGCGACGCTCCCGTCGACAGCGAGGCGCCAGTGGTGACTTCGTATCTCTAGATTTGCCGGCTCAGTCTTCGAAGATGCTCATAGGGGTAGGATTTGCGTACGTGTGTTCATAGGGGTGAGTGTGCGTGCGTTGTGAGTGTCTGAGTTGTACTGTGTAATCTCAAAAAAAAAAAAAAAAAAAAAAAAAAGTTCAGAACGCACGATCTCCTAAAAAAAAAAAAAAAAAGGTTCAGAACGCACGATCCGCGGTGCTCTTTCCATTCTCCTCCACCATGCAACGCTTGCGCTGGGGCGGCGCGTTTTCTGCGGCTGCGTTCTGAACTCTTTTTTTTGGTTTTTGAGAGAGGCGTGACTCGAGAAGGGAACCGAGGCACGGGGCACGCCGCACGCGTGACGGCGTGACTCGAGAAGGGGGAGCGGTCAGCTCAGCTGCGTCGTCGATAAGGGAGGCGAGCGGCGCGGCGGCGGTGGCCGCCGGTGCCGGGTGAGAAATGAGGAAAAGAGTCGTGCCGGCCGACAAGATGACCCGTGTACTCAGATTGCTAACTGCAAGCAACTGAACAGCATGATAAGCGCCGGCACGTGCATAAAAAATAAAAATGCGTTTGCCGGGAGTCGAACCCGGGTCTATTGCTTGGAAGGCAATTATCCTAACCGTTGGACTACAAACGCCTGGTTGATATTTTTCTCAGTTCTGACTATTAATAATTATGAGTATTGATAAGTCTTGGCGTTGGAGATCAATCAAACCATAAACATGGTCCATGAGAGAATCATATGCGTGACCTCAGACAATATACCCACTATTTTTTTTTGATAGGGTTTTGTTCTCTCTATATGATAACCGTACGTGTTCAGTCACTCGCTATACAGGATTACAGGCCGTGGTTAACTCTAGAAAAAAAAAAGGAACGAAAGCAGCATCTGAGTAAACAATCCCAGGATGATGGAGTAGCCAACCTAACTCAAAAATCGTGTCACGGTCTTCCAGAAATCCGGAACATCTTTTATCGTCACCAGATACACACACTTCCGGCATTGACGTTCGTCCCAAGTCCCAACTAAACAAAAAGCTCTCTTGCTCCAGTTGCTGCTTGCTCGCCGCAGAAAGGCGCCTCCGAGCCTTCGACTGCCGCCTTGGACCCGGAGACATCACGCACGCACGCGACAGGGTCCAATGCCTGCCGGTGAAAGAAAGCTCAGAGGGTTGGCCGGCCGGCGTTGGAACTCGAAAGTCCAAGCGAGAATCGCTTGCTCTGCACTCGTTTTCAAAGTGTTCACTGCTCGGTGAATGGCGGCGCGCGGGAGAAAAAGCAGCTGGCCTGACAGAGACGACCATGGGACGGAGTCTAGTGCTACTACAACTGAACCGGTCTACGGACAAGGAGTGGCCGTGTCTGAAACTCTGAATAACGATGCTGTGACCGGCTGATACTAGGAAGTTGTCCAACCGTTTCATCGGCTCGTGTTTCTGGAGTCACGGTGGCTGCTGAGCCATCTTATCTGAAACTTGAAGCGTATGGGTATGGTACATTGGTACTACTACTATATGATACTCTAAGAGCATCTCCAACAGCTTACCTATATGCCTACCAATACCTAAAATCTATCTTTTAGGTAGATAGAAGTGCTCCAACAGAGTACCTATATGACTACCAATACCTAAAATTTTTAGCTAGCTAGCTAAATCCTCCTCTCCACTACCCAAAGAAAGGTACTCTCTCCCTGCCTACCTATCCACTGTTCATCTGGCGGGAGGGACATTTCCTCTCCCGCCCACCCGCCCGCCTCCACCTGCATCGGCGTGCCGCCGCCCCCAATGCCGCCGGCGAGCTCGCCAGGCCCCGTTTCTCCGCCCTGACTCCCTCCTCCGCCTCTCCCTTTCCATTCCCGATCAAATCTCGGTCGATTTTGGAGCGTTCCTCACCGAATCTAAGGCCCGCCGCCGCCATGGAGTCGTCTTCCTCAACGTCGTCCCCCTTTGCTTCGAGCCGCGCCGCCCCACCTGTGCTCCACCTCTGGTCGAGACACCCTCCGCCGCCCTGGACCTCCTTTGCGTCGCCGCGAATCAACGCATGCCACGACGCCCCAGAGCTCTCCCGGGCGTCCTTGATTTGTGGCTGATGGCGGCAAGCGCGAGGTGCTTGCTTGTGTGAAAGGCAGGAGCGGCGAGCGGGAGCAGCTCCGTGCTTGCTTGCTTGCTTGTGCAAGCGTGCTTGCCTGCTTTGCTTGCGCCCTGCCTTGCTGCTGATGCAGTGATGCTTGCTTGCTGCCGAGGAACGTGTGGGGAGCAGCGAGAAAGATGTGCGCCGCGCGATACGTGTTGCAGTTCGAGGCGGAGGGCCACGTGACGCCATCTGGCCGGGTCGCCGACCGCCCCGAGCGCAGTCCAAGCTCGCCGGTGTTCCTGGCGATTGGAAAGATGGCATTCCGGCTTCTGTTTCACTGACATGTGGACCAAAGAGGATAGGTACTCTGATTTTAGGTAGACTGGAAAAGTACTGACCATCTAAACTCAGAAAAGTGTTTTAGGTAGGCTAGAAAAACTGGTTTTAGGTAGCCAGTTTTAGGTAGTCTGTTGGAGTTGCTCTAAGTGTTCGGGTTTGGAGGGGGACAGAGAGCGAGAGGCGCTGCGAGCGGTCATGCTAATGAGAAAGGGATAGGTTTCTGGAGCAGACATATCTGCAAACCAACAACATCAATGCTGCAAATTCGGATTTGAGTCGCCCACTCTTAAATCAAGGTACAAGTGTACTACTAGTAACGCATAAATGAACCATGGTAGTACTACTACAGTCGCCGTGACGTCGCATTCGTCGTTGGCCTCCTTTGACCAGAGTCCACCATCAGAGCAGCACTCAAGGAAGGCAGACAACTAGTTACGGATACAGCCAGACCTCAGAAACCTCGCAATGGATTGCTCGACCAGTCAGAGATACTAGTAGTAGACGCTCGACCAGACGCCGATCCACAGCTCTGCTTGCAATAAGTATCCACATGGAGTATCATGAGCGCATGGAGGTAAAGAAGACGGCGGCGACTTATTATTGCCATCGTCAAACCGGACCAGTTTTTGTTCGGCCCATCACAACTCGTCGGCAGGCACGTAGTACCTGCAGTTTACCAACAGGTAGTACCGCGGAGATCATAACGCGAAGCCGGACCTACTACTACTCTCCATTTGCGAAAGCTCAGATGGGTTTGCGTTCGGCAACAGAGTGCTTTCCGTCATTCATTGGACATGACCCACGCCGCTCGCCTCACATCAAGGACGAATATGCCGAGCAAATCATCCCATGCTCAGGGGAAAGTGAGTGATTTCTGATGCTGATGACGATGCACTCACTGTACGATGGAACCATTCTTGAATAGATTGTACTTTTATTTGATGGGAGATATACACATGACGGTGAAGATGGGGATGAGTTCTAAGTCTCGGAAACATCGGAGTTCGAGAGATGGGAGTGATCCACTCTTTCATTCCTTCACAGTAACAAAAGATGAAAGGAACATATATATGTGTTAGCTACAGGTACGGTAAAGTAAGTGACAGCTAGTGCTTTGTCCCGACGGTTACATGCTCCAAATGCCATGGAAAATGCTCCTGAGCTTGCTCCCGCCGAGCTTCTTCACGATCCGTTTCGCGTCCGGGACGTTGGCCTCTGCAAGCTTCTCAAGATTCCTGTCGCATGACGACAACAGTGGCAACAGATTAGGCGATGAGTACACGACGATTCATTGTTGATCGACAAAAACTGTCGATTTGTCATCAGAAAGACGCCGCAAAAGTATCAACTCTTGCTTGTTCATCGGTTCTGTTTGTACGCACCTGACATGTTCCGAGGACACGATCTTCCTCCGGCCCGAGCTGCTGTCCGCGAGATGCATCAGCGTCGACAGCAAGAACCGCGTCGTCGCCGAGGGCTTCTCCTCGTCGGGGCGCAGCAGCTGCAGCACCTGCGCCACGCCGCAGTCCTCCTGGACGAAGCGCCTCCGGTTGCGGTGCACGAACACCACGGCGCAGAGCGCCTCCGCGGCCATCTCCCGCGCCTCGGGTGACTTGGCGTGCAGCAGCACGCTCACCAGCTCCGGCATGAACCCGGCGTCGCCCATCGCCTTCCTGGTCTCCTCCGACATGTGGCAGAGGCGGTGCGCCGCCTTCAGGGCGCAGTGCTGCAGCGCGCTGTCGCCGCCGCCGCGGAGGAGGGAGAGGACGCGGTCGAGGAAGCCGGCGGCGACGACCCGGTCCGTTGCGCCGGGGGAGGAGAGGCAGAGCGCGTCGATGGCGCGGAGCGCGACCTCGCGCGCCTTGGAGGAGCGCGGGGAGGCCGGGTCCAGCGCACCGACGAGGGACTCCACGGCACCTTCTTGGATGATCACGGCGGAGCTGCCGTCGCCGGAGGCGGCCATGGCGGCGAGGAGCTCCATGGCGTGGATCTGCGACGCGTCGTCCGCGGCGCCCTTCGCGAGCGAGACGAGCACCGGCACGGCGCCCGCGTCCGCCACCATGTACTTCCTGATCTCGTCGACGCCCGCGAGGTTCCGCAGCACACGGCACGCCGCGCACGCGAGCTCGCCGCCGGCGCCGCGGTCCGCGCAGGCGTTGAGCAGCGCCGTGACGCCGCCGTGCGCGGCGACGGCCCACGCGTTGTCGGAGTTGTCGGTGAGCCGGCAGAGCACCCGCGCCGCCCGCTCCCTGGCCGCCGGTCCCGCGGCGCCAGCGTCGTCGAGGAAGCGGACCACGGGCGCCACGACGCCGCCGACGACCAGGTCGCCCCTGTGCGCGTCGTGCGCGGCGATCAGGGAGACGGCCTCCAGGGCCTCCTCCCGGACGCGCGGGTCGGGGCACTCGAGCAGAGCCACAAGGGCGCCCACGCCGTCGTCGGACGCGACGACGGCGCGGGCGTACCTGTCGCCGTCGCCGCCGCCGCTGCGCAGGGCCTCTGCGAGCGCCGCCGCGGCCTCGCGCCGCATCTCGCCGGCGCCGCCGACGCGGAGCCTGGCGAGGAGGTCGCGCACGTAGAAGCGCACGTCGTCGCGCGCGGCCCCCGGCGGCGGGCGCGGCACCACGAGCGCCCGCGCCCGCGCCAGCGCGCCCGACGCGTGCAGCTCGTCGAGGCGCGCCACGTGCGCGTCGAGCGCGGCGGACAGGACGTCCAGGTCGCTGCGCAGCCGGAGCTTGCCGCCGCCGTAGCTCCGGCCCTGGCTGCGCGGCACGAGCTCCCGCCCCGCCTTCGCCGTCGCCGCGACGGCGCGGAGGAGGCCCGCGAACGCGTCGCGCCTGCTGCCTCTGTTGGCGTCGTCGTCGTCCGCGGCGTAGACGGTGATGTCGGCGAGGCCGGCGTGGAGGCGATTGAGCCGGTCCCTGATGAGCTGCCACTTGAGCGGGAAGAGGGAGGCCGACAGGGAGTCGGAGACCAGGGAACTGACGGCGTCCAGCGCCGCGGCGAGCCTCCCCTGCTCGTCGGCCAGCTCCCCCGGTTCTTGGCTCGCCGCCGGCGCCGCTTCCTCCTCCCCTGCTGCTTCACCCATCTTGCTAGGTCGCTCAAAGCCGCAGCATCGCTCGATCAGCTCTCTTCCGGACAAGGAGGCTGCCGTCACATGCGCTGCGATTCTTCTTGCCGCCCTGGCATCGGAATGAGATACTGCGAGTTGAAACAAACGGGGGAAAGGAGGAGAAGAGCAGCGGTGCGGGGAATGTGATAACTGTAACTGCGAGAGGGAGGTGGTGCTGAACTGGCGACGGCGGGCAGCTTTGGCGTCGTCTTCAAGGTTGTTAATGGAGGTGGAGGCGGGTGGGCCCTGGTGGGGGAACGGAGCACGAGCGCGCGGCTGTGGCCTGTGGGGGAAGGCGACGACGAGAGTGCCTGGCCCTGGGGATCGGCGAGTTTTGGTGCGGAGCGGCGGGGGGCACGACGCGGGAATGGAATAGCGGCACAACTGACCAAGCCACCACCACCAGCACCAAGGCCTTCTGCCTCGTGGTGGCAAAACGACGTGGCTACTCGCTACGGGGGGTTAGGATCGCGTGACACGCCCAAAATGCTCCGCGTACGGGTCGAGCTCCCAATCACGACGGGGCATGGGCTATGGTAACCCAATGAAGCGCGCATTTACGCAAAGATCAGTGGTGCGGAACCATACGCTCTTCTGCCTTACTTCCGTGGTTAGGCCTTAGGGGCGTGCACAATGCAATGTGCTTAGAAAAAATGCTTAATGAAAAAAAATTAAACACCTGTTAAAAATGCATACTCTTGGGCATGTACGATGCATGATGCTTAGTTGCTTACAAGTAGGGCTCAAAGCAAAAAACCATGAAGCACCTATGCAAAAAGTTCTTTTCTACAATAAAAAAAAGGTGCTTAAAAATTCATAATCATCTTACTAAACACCTTAAGCACCAGTGCCAATTTAAGCATCTTTTTCTTCATATAAACACCAAATGCCAAGAATAAACCCTTTTTTTTTTTTGCTTAAGCGCCCCTATATGCACGTGCATTGTACATGCTCAATGCAAATTGGTGCTTAAGAAATTCTAACCACTTTGATTAACATCTTAAGCACCAAGTGCTAAATTAAGCATTCTTTCTTTCATATTGTAAGAATCTAGTGTTAAAAATAACCCAGATTTTTGTCTTAAGCACCTCTACAAGCACATCGTTGTACATGCTCTTAACGGGGATTAGATATATTCTTTCAATTATGAATGATGGTGTTAGGACAACTTGCATGGTCATAACAATTTTGCTTGGCTGAGCTATTTCATTAGGTTTGGTTTGAATACATTGTGATGGAGAAAATTAAGAGACAAAATGTTATGTGAGCTTTCGCTTTCACTTGTTACACACATGTCGACTCTCAGGTTGTTATCAAAGTCCTTTCCCATGTCGTTGACTTTGTTTCTAATCTCAAATTTTATTAAGCTTTGAAGGTTGGGACCAAATTATCGCTCATAATATTTTCTACAATAGGTTGACATTGCTAGATTTTACACGAAGATTATTTAGTCCACCGAAATTGATTTGTTGAATTAATACCTTTTTTCCTTGAACACGCAGGAGAGTTGCGTACCATTGTATGGAGAAGAAAGGAGGGTAAGAAACATACTATTGCAAATTATGCAGGATAGTTCATTTATAACTTTAAACTATTGCCCAGTAATTTGGGTCATATATGCCTCAGCCACTCGTTGTTTTTGAGCTTTTACTTATAAGATAAACAAAAAGTATTTAGTTTAGATATATCGCCTCTATAAGTTAAATACTAATTACTCCAAAAGCAATTAAGCAATCAATATTTTCACCTAATAATAAGTTAATAATTCAAATATCTAAAAACCAATGTACAACACCTGAACCGTAACGTGAACTAGATTTAGTACTGTTATGAGGTTGTTTCATTTCGTTTAACCTTTATGAACAACAATTATCGGCAATCATTTCTTGCAGGTACAACGTGCAAGGTTTTACATGACTAGTACTCGCAGAGCAAAATCTATTATCTTAGTATTTGAAGAGAAAAAGAAGCCACCATATTCGCTCTCAAGGCCACGAAATTACCACGTTAATGAAGAAAAAACAAAGATATGAACCGTTAGATTTTATGAAGATTGAACGATCTAGATTAACCAAAGAGTCCATCTCAAATAAGCCCACCACCAAGAGAATAATAATTTCGGAATAAAAATAATAAAGAAAATTAGAAGTCCATATAGATAGCACCACGTTTGTTAATATCAGGTTATTTTGGAAGTCCATAAATTGTAGGAAAGAAAAAATACACCAGAGATGTTTTCTACTTGCTATTAAGAAATTGGCGGAGAGCTCTACGTGACCTGTAGATTAAAAAAGGAAGCATTTGCATAATCCGTGTCCAAGAAAGAGAAAATATACGTCGTGAGCTAACAGGGATTGTTTTAGCGTTAACCACGACCGTGATCTAATGTGCTAAGGATTGATTGATACGTTCATGTACACGTTCCAACTAAAGACTCCTATACGAATTCATCTACTCTCGATTATCTAATAGAACAAGCATGGCATCGATGCTTCTGCGTGAAGCAAGATTGGCCTGGCCGGCAACGTTGCCGCACAAGCCAGCGACCGCCTACCGTTTGCTGGTAACATCCAGGCAGCCGGAGAGTGCAATAGCAAGATGACCAGACGAGCCACGCTTCAGCTGAGGGCCAATAGGCAAGAAGTCAGCTATGGGGTTGCCGATTCATCGGAAGAGCAAATCAAGCAGCTTGGTGAGGAGGAGACCAGGATTTCTTGATGAAGCAAAGAAATTGATTAAACGTTTGCTCGCAAGCCTTTCGATTGCGATGTGATCTCGGCACGTGTAGTACTTTCGATTCTGCACCAAGGGAAAAGCAGAGATGCGCGTTGAAGGAGTCCGATCGCGGCGACGGCGAGGACCTGGGCCAGCGACGGCGGAGAATCTGCACCCAGCGAGGGCCAGCGTGCGCGCCGCAGGAAGACGACGGCGATCGAGCTTGCGCGGGTCCGGGGGAAATTGGGTTTCGATGTGCAGTTGGGCTGGACTGATTAATGATGGGCTGCTAGTGGAGAACAACCAAGTGGGCTCAAACATCTAAGAAAAACGTAATTACCCCGGCCCAAAATAGTACAAAATTATATATATAAAAAAATTCATACGTGAACCTTCAAGATTATTCAGAGAACAAATATTAGTTCTGGCTAGCCGCGCGATCCGCGCGGGCCACCTTGCTAGTTTATAGTTACCAGAGCAATTGGGTTGAAGCCGCCACACCGCCTATCAAGGGGCACAGTAAAAAGAACCTAATGAACACGCAATGTCATGAAGGAAGAAACAGAGCATTCAGATCACAAGAGATGCAACATCAAGTCACCATCGATGGCTCGAATTAATCATGGCAAAGCGAGCACACTCTGTCAGGTCAATCCACTAATCCAGGCATCGCAGCCTGCCAGCAGCCGAGAATCATGAGCTACGCACTGACACTGAAGCATCCATCCACTCGGCTCCAAAGAACGCGCGCGACTGGACAGTACCTACCAAAATGCATGGGTGCCCTGGCCGTGTATGCCTGCATCTGTGCGCCATGCATGCTTCTATTCCATGTAAGTTATTCTAGAACAGGACGGGGTTCGTTTCGGCTAGCCGCCTAGCCCTCTCCACTGGATCTTCTTCTTCTTCCCCAGGTGAGCCCCTTGGTTTATTTGGCTGCGCCAACCTCGATCCCATGGCCATGGGGGCCATGGCCGCGGTGCCCCTCACGAGAGAACCTTAGCTTTTGTTGGTGTGGATGTGAAGGAACAAAGGGAGCATGCACAGTAACAGATGAATTTATAAAAAGATCACACAAGAGGCTTGCCCTGGAAACAAGAAAAGGGGCCTCGCTTTCCTCTTTCTGGAGATCCGCATAGCTCTTGGTCATGTGACCACCGCTCTCGGTGTGATTTCTGAACGAAGAACAGAGAGGCAACGTGTGGTTTGTACTGGCTCACCGGCTACAGGTTGCTGAAGGACTGATTAGATAAAACATTCCGTGAGGCAACAGAGATGCTAACAGTTTACCAGTACTAGCAAGATATTTCCATGCAGCGAGTAGTGCGCGAGATTCTTGTGGCTGGATTCAGTTAGCCCATGCAAATATGGGCGAAGGGCCCGGGTCGGCACATGGCAGGGAACCACAGAACAGATGGATGACTGTTGCTATATACCGATAGATCACAGAAATATGTCAATAAATGTTTCGCAAATTGCAGTTGCGGTGGTCACATGCATCTACTTATCCATGTGATCATCTTCTCCACCATAGAAAAATGGAGGCAGGTGGATAAGAGATAAGTCCTAATCCCTCTCCATTAATTCTTCCCAAATCTCAGACCTATACCCTCACATACCAGTGGACAAAATTGGTAATACAGTTTCATGGCCAGTGGAGATAAAGGGGGTGATCTAGACTCATGCATGATTGCTCTTCAAGATCATCATGGATCTGGGATCGCAAAGTGTTCCTAACGCTCTGGTCCCGTGGAAAGTGGTTGTGGGTGGCAAAGTACTTGTGCTACGAGTAACTTAAAGCCCTAGAGCAATGCTGTAGTAAAGTTTCCCCATGGACAGGAAATAAAGCTCCACTTTCTTGAGAAGAAAAAAGTTTCGAAGCCAACTATCTCCTGCAGCAATGTTTATGCACTGACTCGGGAATTTTTTGCCTCTGATTGTCAAACCTAGAGCCTGTTTCTCTAGATGTGCTTCGAGTGGCTCAATGCTTTGGTCTTGTCAATGAAATAAATGTTTCTAGATGCATTGCAGGTAATGCTGAAACAAGTGTGTTTAGAAGGGACATTTTTTCTCGACAGTTTAGTTGAATGGAAGGCGTATAATCCAATGTAGCACATAGCTGAGGTAGTTGAAATGGAAGGCATATAGTCCAAAGAAGCACAAAGATGCGCGCCCCATCTGATCCTTGCTGTGCTATACCATACAAGATCATGTGGTGGATTGGTTGTGTTTCTTGATTTGCCGAGACAAGCAGCCAAGAGATGGAGAACAGTTGGCGCAGTGTACTGCTGAAGTTCAGCAAAGTATTAGTAGGAAGCATAGACACTGTTTTCTAGCTACATTTAGATAATGGAAAGCAAAACATCACCAACCGTTACTCTATTATGCATCCCTTTGTTTTCTTAAATTGTCATTGACTAGAGGGAACACTGATAACAGTAGGTAGGCATGTAATTGAATGGTTAGTTAGTCATTCGAGTATATGTTGTTTAATTTCATATTGCGATAAAGTCCTTGAGGAGTTTGGCACCACAAACCATGCAAACGCCGTACGGTGTTGGCTTTTATACAGACACTCGGTATAATCATAATGAGGACGGAAGCATATGCCCCCCCCCCCCCCCCACCCCCCCCCCCCCCCCCCCCCCCCCCCCCCCACCCCCCCCCCCCCCCCCCCCTCTAAAAAAGAGAAAGAAATTGAATATCTGGATTATATGTTTTCCCCCTCGAACATGTTGATTAGTTGTGTATCATTGCACTAGAAGAAAACAAATGGGATTGGTTTCACTTTTAAATTCAAGACTTGGTAGTTACAAAAAGTGTTGAAAAAAATCAAGCCGTTGTAGTTGGGAAAACAATAATAAGTTGTATACTAAAACCACTCCACATGATATCAAAATTTGATGTGTTCAATCAAATGCATAGGAGGAAAATCCTAATTTACTGCCCCCCGACAAATTATTTTGTCTGTTTGACCCACTTAACAAAAATCTGAGCTCGATTTACTACGAGAACAATTTAAGCCAGTGAAATGTACTCCCTGTTTCAATTCATCTCTTTGGTTTCTCGACATATAAGTAGAATATTAAGCTCAAATTATGAATGATGATAGCTCACGCAACACCTTATGTGAAAACAGTTACTTACATATGTCATCAAGTTCGGGGAAAATTATGCAATGGGTCAGCCTGCTGAATCTGCTGAAAATTCCAAATATGGTCTGAACCTGTTTCTGATCGATCCAGTCAATGCAGGATTAACGCTCGAATTCAGAGTGAACCAGATACGGAAAATCCACAGACCATTCAACCTTCCGCCTGTGCCTGAATCTCTGAAAGAGGGCATGCAAACAAGAAGAAGCCGTCGTCGACCCTGTATAAGTTGCCGTGGAGAGCCACAGTCCACAGGCACGAGAAAATAGAACTCTACTCCCCCTACATCGCTGGCAACTGGAGGACTAATGCTCGAGATTCAGAGTGAACCAAATACGGAAAATCGACAGACCATTCATCCTACCGTCTGTGGCAGAAAGGGGGCAGGCAGCATACAAACAACACGAAGCCGGCCGTCGACCCTATACCTGTACGTTGCCGTCGGAGAGCCACAGTCCACAGGCACGCGAAAAGAGCCCCCCGAGGATTACACTCCCCTGCATTTGCTGCCAACTGGAGCTGAGGCCTCCACAATCTGTTCCGTGGCAGCCGTTCTCCAACGTATGTACTTTTACACTCACACCCTGCTGCGCCATCCACGAACGTCGACGCGCAGCCGGCATCACCACGAACGTTGTTGCTCGCGTGCCCGTTTACTACTAGTGGATAGTGGATATATATATATATATATATATATATATATATATACAGCCTGAACGACCGAAGCCAGTAGAGTAGCAGCTTGTGTACGTTCACCCCTGCATCGTGCACATCAGAACAGATTGCTGCACCCCTGAACAGAGCGAAGCAGAGCACGCAGCAAGCAAACATGCTGGAGAGCCGGGCAGTGATTGGGGACACGGACATGCTGAAGGTCATGCAGCAGCACGCGCTGCGGCTGGCCGGGAAGGCGCTCGACGACTTCGACGTCGTAGACTCCACCGACATCGCCCGGTTCATCAAGAAGGTACAGTAATCAGTTGATCGCTTCTCGCAACAAACGTGCACAACACAGTGCGCCAATTTCAGTTTCAAAGCGGTCTGATCAGTGCAGGCAGCAGGTTGTTGCACTGCCTCTTGCGTGTGTCTGAGCCCGAAGACTGAAACTGTTTTGGGGATCCATTTTGACGCATTTTGCAGGAGTTTGATAGGTCCTACGGGCCCGGATGGCAGTGCATCGTGGGGACCGACTTCGGGTCGTTCGTGACCCACCACTCTGGCTGCTTCATCTACTTCGGCATCGGCAACCTGGCCATCCTGCTGTTCAGGGGAGGTGGAGCGGCACCTCAGGACATCACCGCCCCATCGAAGGCGCGGCTCTCGGCTAAGGCCGTTGAGGCTTGAGGACGTAGGGGATATATATGGTGGATCACACCTGTTAGTTCTGTGTGTAACCTCATGTTTATGTCTTAAGAAATCTGAAAGTGGAAGAGCAAAGGATGAGAATGTGGCATTGAGATATGGGGTGATTCTTCAGTTTGGTATAACTAGGAGCATATATATATATATATATATATATATATATATATATATATATATATAGGACAGCGCTATTTAGCAACCCAGGTGCTAAATAGTATTCAACGCGCCAGCAGCTTTGCTCAATCTAGCCCCTAAGCATCCCGCAACCATTAAAGTTTCTGCCCAGCAGTTAAACAGCCCAACCCGTGACGGGTCACGCGGAGCACTGGAGACCAACCCGCGACCGTAAAAAACTGGGAAGCTGGTTCCCGCAACCAAAAAAGGAAACAGATAGATGTTTTGATTAGGAGCGACGCCCGCAGCGGTAAAGTTTGATGGTCTCACGTCCGTGTCCTACAGCATAATCAAGGAACGAGTCTTCCTCACGTAACTAAACTATAAAACATTTATTGTTTAATTGGCTCGCTTCCTTTTTAAAAAAAATCTCATTTTGTTCGCTTCTTACAGCAAGCTGATAGTAGTTTTTTATTTTACGCAACCGTAAATGCAAGGTTTTTATATGAAACCGATTACTCTGTAACAAAATAAGCGTGTGTCAGCTATGAGTATATGACTTTAGAATGTGTAAATTTAATATCCATGGACAGGGCAAGGTGGATCCAGCGCTAAAACAAAGATTTAAAATAAAACAGCTTGGGAAGTGATGACAGTTGCAAAGTAGATTGCCAAACCGTAAAAAAGCATGAATCCGATTTGTTTGTCTTAAAGAAAGCGTTGAATTGAAAAATTGAGTTAATCCCAAATCATAACGTAGACCCGGATCAGGGGCTGGCTGCAGACATAATTTTTTTTTTATCACGGTACTAGTTTTATGTTTCTGGTCATGTAGACTGGAGTCGGCAGACGTAAAACATTTACACAAAGGATTTTGGGGTTACAAATATACAATGTGCCAACAATTTAAATGCAATGCGAAACCAGAACATGATATGAACTCCCACGTGAACCATAATGTGATGCTGCTCATATGCCATACATTCATTATTATTTTTTACAACTATAAAAAAATATCATGTAGATCGAGGTAGGTGATCCAAGACTCAAAAGCACAAGCTTTGGTCGGTATCTCTAGATCCGTTACACAAAAGCTTTGGTGGAAGCATTGGGAACAACCCTTTGACCATTCCTATTTGATTTGCCGCTAAATATTCACATTTCCTACACACTGAAAACAAAGATGATATAGAAAATCAGAAAATACAGCTGTGAAACAAAATCAAAGTCTAAAAAAGAATATGAAGGCCTAGAATAGAGTTCTTAAGCACCAAATGCGCATGATTTATTGCACAAA
>JAAXCT010001140.1:0-229694 GCA_012490785.1 Eragrostis nindensis | reverse complement strand
GACGAAATGCTTCCACGTACAACTGGGCAAGAGGTGCCGAACGTTGCGAACATTGAATGGATCTCGACATAGCCATTGTATGGCTCACACTGGGTTTAAAGCACCAAACACTACCACCACGGATACTCTAATAATGCAAACGCTTTAAAAAGTGAAGGCAGAGAGAGAATATTTTCTTTTTTGAAATATTTTTAAGTTAATGAACTGGTACCGAACAATTATGCATTTGCCGTGCTGATTTTTTTTTTCACATGAGAATGTTTTCGATTTTCATGCATGACATGTTTTCATTCCCCATTTGATGTTTTTGTAGAGGGGGGGGGGGGGGGGTGGGGGGGGGGGGGAGATAAAAGTCACGTATTGCGATATCATCGACTCGTTCAAAATTTAGTGACGTCTTTACCAATGTCATAGTCATGCAATTTGATACATAATGAAAAAACAATATTGTTTTTGAGTGAACCACATAAATGGTTTGCATTATACAAAAAAAACTAAAAGCATGTGTCGTTCATATCAAGAAAAAAGAAATAACACAAATAAGATCATATAATAAACCAAATTGCGGCTTTCATAGCTTCAAGATGTAGAAAAACTTAGTTACCCCTTTTTCTTGTGATTTGCAACACCATATCACCATCTCGTAGTATTTCACGCATCCCAACTTAGGAATATTTAGAGTGAGGATCTGAAAGAAAAAAGAAAACACTAATACAATGAAAAAAAGGTTTCATGCAACACATCGACTTATTAAGGATTGTCCGCACTGGTAACCATGTTTTTTCATGAAACATGTTACAATATACGATAATACAAATAAATGTTGAGTTTCCAACTAACTTCATCTTCTATCTGTTTTCTAGGACACCTGTAAACATAGAAACGCCACCATGCGCATCACATAACTATAGGATCTTTGGTTACACGCTGTTGTTTCTCACTATGCTCAATGGCTCAAGCATCTTACCGAACACCACGGCACTGTACTAGTCAATGCGACAAACCGTGTGCACCAATGCAACGCGCTTGCTGACCGTCCGCTGGAAGCTCCTTTGGCTCCTAAACTATGGTGCATCCTATCCTTGTTCTTGGGGCTTTTAAGTTTGAATTAGAAGTCAAATCGTAGAAGGAATTACGACAGTTTAAACTTCCCTACAAGGTTCTCTCTTTTGTAAGCTCCACGATTGAAACTATTCAAATTTGAATTGAAAGTACCAAGACTTGCGGTTAGTTCACAAGGCATCCATCCCTCAACCATGACATTAATCAAATCTTTCATACCGCAATGAGCACAATGACATAAAAGGGAGGAGAGAGGTACTTGTTCTCAGAGAATACTTATCAGGGTTGGCTGGACAACTATCATGTGAAATGTTTGTGTTGTTTGGGTCAAGTAGCTCTGGCCACTCCAAAATTCGACCAGTTCAAAAGAAAAAATAAACGTAAGTCATCAGTTTATTCCCAAAGATATATCTGATGTCCCAGCTATCAAGGATGTTGACACACGAGAACAGCACCAATTAGAAGTAAATACAGTAGAAGACACTG
The DNA here is from genome assembly GCA_012490785.1 of Eragrostis nindensis. Classification (NCBI taxonomy): domain Eukaryota; kingdom Viridiplantae; phylum Streptophyta; class Magnoliopsida; order Poales; family Poaceae; genus Eragrostis; species Eragrostis nindensis. The sequence continues at coordinate 228,146 of JAAXCT010001140.1, read as the reverse complement.
GTTGAATTGATTTTTCCGAACTTCAATTTTCTGTATATAGCATTAGCCATATGTCACTAGATACACCAGATGAATGCTGAATCTTTGAATAAAGAGTTACGCATCTACAATAACTCAAGAACAACAAAGCCATGGCACAAAATTGAGGAGGATATAAAAAATTTGGAAAGTTACAGAGGCCTGCACGGTTGAGCAAAGTGCAGAAAGCCATTGGTTGAATGGCAGCAGAGGATCAACGGCAGTCTCCAGCCCCTTTGTTCTTGATACAGCATGTTGCCTTTGCCCTCCTTCTATTCCGATTCAGTGGAGAGAGTGACAGATAAATAAGAATCAATGGCAGCTCCTGGCTGTCAGCCCTTTGTTCTCAGTATTGTGATGCTGCCTTTCCCCCCATCTGTTCTGATTCTTGTTTTGCCAATGACTGGCTTGCCAGAGAAAGCCGAAGTTCCAAGGATTTCCGGAGGCTTCTTCGGAGGAGCACGAATTCGCTGATTGATGTCATTCAGAGTAACATCTGTTTCCTCCCAAGATGGTTTGATGAGAGTAAAGGGGTATGCTACTGTTGTAGTTATATCATGCTTTGTCTTACTTAGTGACCTCCCTCCTGGTAAGGCAGCACACTCAAATGTTTAATGTTGGTACAATGAGGTTCCAGTGTGCTACCAATATTAAGGCATGTTGATGCATAAGAGGATATTGTCGAACGGATATACCTTTGGAGACTTTGAGTGTAGAAAGCTTCATGGTCTCCTGCATTATGAGACTTTCTGTGACAGGTACAACCTCACTTGTTCCTGTGCAAGACAGAAAAAATATTACTCCACTACAGAGAGCTATAATTCTTTGTTTCAGAAAGGAACTAAAGCTACACACGGCTGCCTAACAAATTAGAAACTTGTAGAAACCGCAAATACACCAATATACCACTATAGACTATAAAGAACGAAAATAAAAACAGAATGGTCATAACAGATACAGGCAAGGGAATCGGGAAACCCATACAATACATAGATTAGAAATGCAACATAGAAAACAAATATAAATTTTCCTTGAAGACACAAGAGTGCGCTGAACCAACCTGAAACACCAATTTGGTCATCAATGTATGTAACGCTCTCCTGGCTCCCAGGCCTACAATAAATCCGAGAGGAAAACGTCAGCATTGACAATTATCGACAAATTAATAAGGTGGTTTCAAAAGAATGAGAAAGGAACCAACGTTTGATCAGGCCTGAAGTACATTGGAGCTGTATCAGAGCAATTCTCCAGATGATTATCTTCTGGCAGGTAGGGAATTCCACATGACAAGGAACCCATTGTATCTGATGTGAAATTTTGAATTAGATAACAGTAGAGGTGCACTAGCAGGCATCTCAAACAGATGTGCCAAAGAGACGAACCTAAATCAGTTGAATTGTGCTGCATATCATAACTTAAGCTTTGAGGTTCATCAGTGCAAAGCAATGAAATATCTGTCACCTGAAACATGGATCAGCAAAAGAAGCTACTGATATGAAAAAGAGTAGCAGAAAAAAGCTGTATATAACAGGGCTAGGTGCTGTTGAAGAACCTCAGATGTGACCAAAGGAGAGCTGTTTCATGAGTTGCAGCTTCTGAGTGACTGGACTCCGAAGGGTACTCTAGCATGCGCCTCCGCTTTGCTTCCCGAGATTCCTCGGGGTCCAGGGTCTCCTTGCAGGTGATATCTACTGAAGTAACAAACGGTTTAGCCAAAGCATTCAAGATAGTATTATTGTCATCAGAGCAAAAAGCTTCGTACCACCAATATCAGCAAAGAAATCACGGCAGTCTCTCAGTGGAGTTTGGTTTCCAAGCAATCCCAGCAGCTCATCATCATCTGATTAGATTAAGCAATCCCACACGAACTTGGTTGCATCTACTGTAAAAGGAAATCATCATGAGATGGTTAGTCCAATCAGATATCTAGAGCTTGCACCTTGCAACACAAACTTTGGTTATGGAAGTGAGTCAGGTACCATGACTTGTATCATTAGGTTCGCAATGTTCTCCCACTTGCCAATCCCACAGCCTGCACATTGAGAATTAGGAGATCGGGTATAAGTTCCAATGAAGTAATACACTGAATAGCAGGAACGTTTAGGCAGTATGCAGTTATGCGCAAAGTGGGGATAGTTTACAAGTTTCACGCAAACGAAGGCATAAGTTAGTATTGTTGGTTCCATTTCGATTTTCATCCCAATTTTGAAGGATGAATCACACATATAACAAACAATTTTTAGTCCTATACAACTGAAGTTATAGAAGTTCATATGGAATTACAACAAACAAGGCGCATCCGGCCATGAACCCACCAAAACCTCCCCATCCAACAGCGTCTGCTACTCTATACTCATCCTAAATCCCAATCGCGAGCAAATCGGCAGTCCAGGGAACGCATCGTGGAAAGAGATCGCGGCAAGCGGCAAATCGATCCGAATTCGACATGGAGAACGCACCCAGAGGCCAGGCCCACGAACCGCCCGACCCGATCGTCCCGAATCGGCCGAGCCGGCGCGCCAGATCGCCGGCACGGCAAGGTTTCTCGACTGTTGGATCGACGGAACGAAGTCTGGACCCGCCCGAGTCGCGCGGCGGCGGGCAGATCTCGGCCCGCCGCCACGCGCCCGCGCCGACCTGAGTTTACGGATTCTACGGCGGCGGCGATTCCACCCAAAACCTCTCCCCCAATCCACGGAAACCAAACCCCCCCAAGCAAACAAGGACTGAAGAAGGACCCGCAACAAACACGCGCAAAACGATAACCCGAGCCCCCCGCACCCACATTTGTCCGTCGCCGGAGGCTCCGCTCCCCCCGGCGTCGCCGCCGCCGCCGTCGCGGTAGGGGTCCATCCCGACGGGGCCGGCCCGCCGCAACTAGCCGTTGCAACGGCCCCCTCGGGGACCCGGCTTTGACTCTGGTGCTATCTAGCAGTAGTACTGTGCGGGAGGCGAGAGCGGGTGCATCGGTGGCGGTGTGCTGCAACTGCGGCGGTGGCGTGGTGGCCGCGCCGCATTTGTAGTCCGGGGGAGGATGGGTGGGGAGGGAGGGGTTCGTCAAAAAAGGGAAGAAATGGGAGAGGTGGGCGCAGGTGGGCTGAGAGGGCCGTTACGCTGCCCGCCTCGGCCTTCGCGCCGCGTGCACAGCTCAAATCCTTCTTTGCGCTCGCTCCTCTCTCTGTCTTCACTGTTTGGTAAGGTGTCCGCCCGGCACGGCACGGCTCGCTGCGCTCTTTGCTGGAGGCGCGTGTGTGCCAGACCAGACCAGACCAAGGGGAATTGACGCGATGGACGGCCTTCCAAAGCCCAACCGTGGCAGGGTCCAGCCGTCGCGTAGCTCCACTCTTCCTACAATGTAGGCGAGTAGTTTCAACTGACAGTCAATCCATCTCTTAAAAAAAACTGACAGTAAATCCGAGATATTAGTGTAGGATAGAAGAATTGAGTTTTCTTTTAATAGCAGAATTGAGGGGTTAGTGTCTGAAGAGGTCGCCCAACTTAGGGCAGGGCTTAGGGCTGTGGTTAAACTGGCGGTGGGCTGAGGGTGCGGCGGATAACAAAACCATGAGCGGTGGACGGGATTGGCAGCGGGACAAGGTGAAACAAGTGGTTAGTGCATCAGTAGGGCGCGAGGAAGAAGAAAGACAGGTTCCCATTGGATCAAGATTTAACGCTCCAAATTCATCGACCGAACATTTCTGTTTTTCATACCGCTCGATATGGCTTCCCCTTTTTATCTTTCTAAATTTGCTCGTTTCATTGTATTCTTTGAGCGCACGCTTGTTCTACATTGATGACAAGAAACAAATTTACTTTTAACGGTACATTGGCTCCATGCCAGGTTGCCAACCGTTTTTTAAAACGATTCACTTTGCGCCATATTTTCTTAGCTTTATAGAAAAAAGAAACATCAATCAGAGCCGAAACGGTCAAACAACAGTATCATCTCGAATCTAGGTTGTGCATTAAAGCGTGCTACGGTCTAATCGTCTATCATGTACTGTAGTTTCACGCACGTGGATTCGGTTACCTTTGATAATTGCTAATTCGGTTGTAAAATTTAGGATTTGTCACTCATTGTGTCGATGACATGTCACATTCCACGTTGAAGGGCAAATCTTATGAGTGAATTGATCGCAAAATCTGAATTGATTCGTTTTAATGTTGCCTAATCTGTATTGATCTGTACTAATAATGATGCTTTGTTGGTATATGCTATTTTGTTTTGCTGTTTACATCTAGGTGTAATTAATTGAGCGATTACCAAATGTCTATGTGAACGAGAATCTTACCAGGTCATTGTGATAGCTTCCAATGTTTAGATCTATAGCCAAGATGGATAATGTCTCGCCCCTATTAGTTTGGTTGATCATTGCCTTATTGAAATTGATACGCTTTTTTTTTTTTGGACTGAGAGTCTTTGTGTGCATAGATCTGAAATAATAACCCCTCCCATGACCGTTGATCAAGTTGTTGTTTCAGGAGTTGGGGTAGATTATCTTGTAGAATTTTTACAATTGAAATATTGTTAAGCGGAAATGTATAGTTGATGATAGTCCTTGCTACTCTCCTTTTTTTTCTTTTTTGCGATCCTCTGTTGTAAATATTATATCGTCCAGTGTTGTGTTTCATGTGAATTGAAAATGATCGCAACAGGTTTAACAACATCATGACTCGTGAAAATGCTAAGAACTATATAGTATGTTAACTATCCATCTCCATTGTGCAGCAAGTTTTGCAGTTCATGTACAAAGTATATTCTCTACATTTCACAATTCTATATAAATGTTTGTAGTCTCTTGATATAGAAACACAACACATTTTTTCAACAAATGATACAGCACCCTTGTCACAGATCACTGTTCTGTAGCAAAAAGAGAGCAGATTTTCATATATTCTACATTGAAGTCCATGACCTAGGCTGCTGCACCTGAGCAACGAAGTCATGCAATACTCAGAAGATATAAACACCGATAAAATGTTTGGCAGTTGAGTAATCGACTCGTCAAGCCGGTAGGGTGAGTTTAACATTGTTCTTCCAACTGCAAAATTTATAACATATGTTGTTACTGGGCTGAAGATCAACGTATCATCTTTATATGGAAATTCAGTAAATAAGGATATAAATGATTTAGGAAAACAATACACGTTTACCTGTTGAAGTAATAATAGAAGAAATCTGCGTATAATAGTGTCTGCACAAGTCCTGATATCCAGACTGTTCATGTTAACAATAAAAGAGATTATATACCATTGTGTTAGACTTAAAAACAAGTAAAACAACCCCATACAACACCATACTTATCCAATGAACATAATTTGGCTCAGTGAAGTAGCGATATATCCAGTTGAGAATGTATAGCAATCGGTACGCTCTGCATCATAACAGTCAATGAATCAATAAAACAAGCACCTCTGAACTAAAATTGGAAAGTAAACATCAAGTTTGAAATGAGCACCATAGGATGTCTTCTGAAAAATATGGGTTCAAAAAACTTTTACATATTTATATATGTTAGTTCATGCCTTTTCTAAGGCGATATCAGACAATACAAATATCAGAAATACGGTCCTAGAGGAACTATTCTCTACCTGAATAAAAGTTATTACTGATAGGGTCATTCTACCAAATTGGTATAATATAATTGCATTTTAGGATATTGCTTAGCTGGAAGCATATCAACTTTTATGTGCTGATGTTTCATGGAACAACAATGCGTTTCGAATCTTTTGAAAGGCTCATTCCACCAAATTGGTATAATACAGTATTGCTGATGTATACTGTCTATGTAAGAAGGCAACGTATCATATGAGAACCAGGTTCGTGTGAGAACTATGAGAACTCCAATCTGGGCCACAAGATCAAGATCCAAGGGGGGCGTATAGGGAGAGGTGGGAGGGGGAATTTGCAAAAGTATGATTAAGTGGGTGGTGATTTTGCAAATCCCCCCTCCCACCTGAATTCATGTACCCCATTGGATCAAAATCATGTGGCTCAGATTGGAGTTCTCATAGTTCTCACACGAACCTGGTTCTCATAGGATACGTTGCCATGTAGAAGGCCGAAAAAGACATCTGTCATGAGAATGGGATAAGAAAATGATCTTAATATAAGAGTCAAATGTTCAGTACTTGACCATGTTAAAATTAAAATCCTAAACCCTAATGAGCCACATATAGATGAAAAATACACAGGGCTGGATTTGAAAGCAATAATGCCACATGGGTCATACTGCAAATACTAATACTGATGCCAAAAGTAAAAGCGGGGGTTCAATCCATTTCTGATGTGCATGCAACTGTAAGAAATCAACTATCTAATGGATCATGTATGTGCAGAAGAATAAGGTACCGAAAATCAAATCTTACCCTAGGAAAAATACATATTGCCCAGTCAAATTGTCGATGTTTCTTGTACGCTGCAGCAGGACAAGTTGAGGAAGGATGGCAACAGCCTCCAGATAAATTGAAAATGTCCACATCACCTAATTAGAATAAAAAAGAAAAAAGGAACATAGCTATAAAAGAACTTCATGGCACTAATATGTTGAAAACTTACACTAGTTCAGAAAATCTGGTATGATAACGTACCTCCCTGAAAGTGAACTTCTCGTGAATCAGCAAGGCCAATATAAGGCATGGTAGAATGAGGAATTGATGTCTAAATGTATCATGATCCTTATCATATGATCTGCGGACCATCTTGTGACGCCTCATATACCAAACAATTGAGAATGAGCTTCCCAGGAAGATCAACTTCATAATCGTGTTGTACAGGGATATAAAGTCTGTAAATATGTCCAAGTAGCGAGTGGCGAAAACAAGAGCATACAACTCCTGCGTCTTCAAGGAAACACCTGCAGAAAAATTCAAGAACTGTTAAAATATCATCATCGTGTGTCGACGAAAAATATAATCACGATCAAAGGCATCCGTGGCACTTATTATCTCAATTGCCCTCGTCTGAAATGCACCGGTACGTTACGTTCTAAACAAATATTTAAGGCAGCACTGCATTGCACTAATTTAGATCTCTAATAAAGCATAAAGGTCTACGTGGATGTGAACTGCATGTGTGATAGAGCATAAAGGTCTAATAAACTGCAAGCAGACAAGTGGTGTCCGACTAGAAAATTAACATGTTCTACAAAGGTAGATTTTCTTATAATTAGCCTTTAAAAGTTTCTAGACACATCTCGAAGATTGACGAAAGCATAAAATGAGTTGCCTCAAAAAAGCAACCGTTTACTTATTGTATTGCAGGGTTGCGAACTAGTTGCAGCACGAAACTGCTGTCAGAGTCCCTCTTTATCTACCATTGATCTGAGAAAAAAATTCATCATCCACTCCAAGAATAGAGTAACATGTACATTCAGAAGTTTCGCAATGGCATGAAAAATCAGTGGACCAATCTGAACCAACCAATGAGGAGGAGGTTCATAAAGAACATACATTTCATCCAGTTATAGGGTTTAAGATGATCAAGGTACCAAGCTCTAGTACTGTCTTAACCATAATCGGATTCCTTATTGCAGTATCAACGAATTATTGGGAGTCATTGCTACAACTGAAGCCAGGCAGTATCACAGTGTCCTTCCAACCCCCAATACCTACAGTTACATGTAATGCAAAAAATCTCCGTAAAGCAAAGAAAACAATACACACATTAGATTCTTAGCAATGCCATTCCAACCAACTTTCAGTACCCAACATTGCTTTGTCTCATCGGATTACCCCAGAATCCATCAACACACCGCCAGTAGTTAACATCACATATCAGCATTCCCTACATGCCACCCCAAAGATCCAGAACCGTCCACAACACCCCGCGCAACACACCTAACAAGCAGTAATAAAACTAAACCTTTCTTGATAGCGGGCAACACGACCCTGGATTCTGGTAGGAAATCGTAAGGAATTAGAAAAAAAATGGCCATTGCGACCGAGTTCTATGCAGTTCTCACCGGCGCAGGACTTGATGGTGTGGATCTTGAGGAGAAGGACGAGGACGCTCATGAGGTGCGTCATGTCGCCGGCGAGCCTGAAGGCGTTCATCTCGCCGGCCTAGCCTGGGCCGCGGCGCGGCTCCTCTGATCCGAGCGCGCTCCCGCCTCCTTCCTCCCGCGAGCGCCTCGGGTGAGCTGCCGATCCGCCCGCCCCGAGCACGTGGTAAAGAAGGCTGAGGAAACAGAGATCGGGTAGTGTGGGTGGGAAGAAAGCAGAGTACTGCGTGGCAGACGGGGAAGCGGTTGGGCGTTCTCAGACGTCGGATCATCCACGGCCGTGTGCAGCCGTCCGATCAAGCTGGCCCTATGAAATTCCAAGGCTGCTGCGTTTGGTTTTAGTTGTCAGAGATGAGAGGGAATGTGAGTTTAGAATTTGACTAAAGAGTAAAATACATCATAAGTACAACAACTTACGCAGTAGGTGCAAACAAATCATAAATCTTGTGAAATGCTTAAACCGATCACATAATTTGTTTTGTGCGTGCATTGGCTTGTGTGGACTGGTGGCAACTTGATTGGGCGTGCCATACTGGCGTGCGTCGTTTGACACGCAAGCAAAAGAGGACTCGTTGGCAAAAAAAAAAAAGCACGGGCCTTTAGTTGCATAACTTCTTATCCTCCTTCGTTGATATTCATTAGTAGTGGAAGTATCCTAACTCGTCGACACAAAAATGTCACCTCCCAGCACCATTCCTTTCTGTTCTGAGTGCAGTCGAGATGGAGGTAATTTCTGCTTGAAGCTATATATGTTGTCGCTACCAATTAGTCAAAACTTACTTATACTGACATAATCTCTTCTCCCAGCAAAGGAACAACCAACAAGCTCAGCAAGCTCAGACACATCCAGGAGTGTTGACAGAGTCTTCTTTCATTGCCATCAATAGAAGTGAATGGGTGCGACCTGAATTGACCACGGCAACAACAGTGGCAGAGCTACAGTGCGCAAGGAGAGGGCAGCACAAAAAAAAGAACACCTAAAAAGTAGAAAGAGGATCGGCTCATTATCATCATTGGGAACTTTTTTTTCCAAATGCATTGAACTTTTTTCTCAAATGCATTGAACTTATTTTTCTGTCAAGAAAAGAAAAATGATACTTCTGAATTTTTTATGGACATCGTGGAATTGTGACTTAAAAAAAGTGTGTTCAAAGGTCCGACGTCCCTTAAAATTTCATTAAGAAGAAGAGGCCCACCGAAGCCTGCTAGGCTGGGCCTCACCGGCGTGCACAACACAGGCAGCCCAGTAGCCCAGCCCCTATGGCAGGGAGGAGAGCCAAGAAATCCCACCTTCGTGCGTTCCGCGGGGCTCGAACCAGCGCTGACAGCCTGAGAAGTTGAGCAGGCAACCAACCAGGTAGAGCTCGCTACGCGGAATTGTGACTCTGAACGAATATCTTGTCATTTGTGATATGTTCAGTGATTCACTCTCAGGCTTTAGAGCATCTCCACCAGCCAAGCCAAAGCGCTCGTTTTATCTAAATTTGGCGATTTTCCTTCAAAACAGCCCTCCAACAGACTCGTCAAACGGATGGGAAAAATAGCTCGCCTCCTTTCCGCATATCTCGCTAGCCAAGCTTGGCGAGCCTCCGTGGCTCGCCATGGCCGCTCTCGCGGCTGGTTCCTGCGCAAAGATTCGCATTCCCGTGCCCTTCTCCCGCCCCGGCTTCGCGGAGGTCTCCTCCCGCGCCCGCGCGCCGTGGTTATTTAATCCTGGGCGCCCTTGTTCTCCCAAATCGCCATCTCCACTCACCACCGGTCACACAGCAACCTCTGTCGCTCAAGTCGCCATGTCGATTCCTACCCATCGCGCATCACAAAACGGCAGCGCTAAAGGAGATCGATTGCGGCTTTGCCGCAGGACTGAAAAGGAGATCGGGAGAAGAACGATCGGAAAAGGAGATTGGCTTGCGGGAAGGAAAAGGAAGAAGTAGTGCTGCGGGAGGAAAAAAAAAAGGATGGCCCACTGATGACGTTGAAGATTTAAAAATAGATTAGAGTTGGTTTTAGCGAGCCTGTTGGATTCCATCACGTTTTTCGGGTGATTTCTATTTTACAGACTAGCTAAAACAGGTGAATTTGGAATTTCTTTTAGAGAGGCTGGTGGAGATGCTCTTATAGTCATTAAGCTACAGGTATCATTTAACAGAATGTTACGGTGATAGCTAGGTAGCAGGCTTGCCAAATGCCATTGCGGAACACTCTCGACTTCAACAGTCCACGACTTCAACAGTCCACTTAACTTGATCGCCGTGCTGTTGCAAGTTGCAACTTGTCGCTCATCTCTGACGATGCGATTTAATCGTCCCTGCACCGTCCGCACGATGGCAGCAAATCACTGCTGCCCCTGAAGCAAAGCACTTATTTGCCGGGTTTGCTAAATGTTGTGAAACGCGAGTTACAGTAATAGCGAGGGCTCTTATGCAAAAATTGTGCCAACGAGGCATGTCTCAAAAGAACAGGACGCCAACATGGCACAACCAATCGAGATGCCGCCAGTCCACATCAGCTAATGCACTCACCTAACAAGTTCTATGATCAGTTTAAGCATTTTTCAAGATTTGTGACCTGTTTGCACCCATCGCTTAAGTTGTTGTACCCTTCATGTATTTTACTCTTTTACTCTTGACTAAATTGTTATATTTGTTTCATGGAAAATGGATATAGAGATGGAGAATGGGGGAGTTCGTGATTGAACTCCCTCTTAAATGAAGAGGCTAAAACCCTCACATTCATTGTAACTTAAAACTCAATTTCCCACTAGAAAACCTATGAAACAAACGGTGGAAGAGAACTGTCAGTTCAATTCCCTCACTCAATTTCCATGTCAAGCAAAACAAAAGGTTGGGATTTAAAGTCCAACTCCCTTTCCCTTTCCCTTCCCCTCAATTGCCAGACACAATCTAAGTTGCTTGTTCCAATGTTTGCAAGTAAAAACAACATAGAAATGAAATGAAGATTTCGCATCTCATAAAGCTCCAAACGCCCCTTTCTCTCATCTCCTCACGCCCGACACCATGAACCTTGGCCTCCTTCGTTCTCCACCATCCAGCTCGGTCTTCCACTAGAGCTATCGGCACCACCGCCTGCCTGGCACCGCTGAGCACACATTGCCCCATACATGGTCGAGCCTACGAGAGCGTCGTTGTCCACTGCACCCAGCCCAGGTCACCACAAGATCTAGCATGAAGCACCAACCACCACAATCAAGGAGGGTCAGGCTGTATGTTAAAGGTCCCAAGCTCTCCAAGGAAGAGCTCCATATTCGAGGCCCCCTTTGCGCTCCTCGGTCTCCGCCCATGCCTCGCCATCAATGCCGCTAACTTGGGCACATTTCATTGCCCATCAACGCCACTCCGCTCCGTTGCTGCCCCCCCCCCCCCCCCCCCCCCCCCCCCCCCCCCCCCACCCCCCACACACACACACCTGAAATGGCCCTGAGCCCGACATCACCCTAATGTGCCACCATCGGAGATGAAACCCTGGAGTGCGAGGATTGTCCTGTGAGTGCAATAGACGTGAGAGCATTCTTCTAAATGCTTTGTCCAGTACAAACACATGAACATTTTTTTCAGATGCAATGACGACGAGAAAACATCAGATACACTATACGCTGCCTTTTCCCCGTGGCAGAAAAGACTAGTAGAGAGCATGTGCCCCCACCCTCTCTTTCTACAATTGTTTGCTACATAAAAGTTTTAACCCCTGATTACCTCTAAAAAATATATGTTCAATGATTTTTTTAATATATGATTCCCGCTAAAATTTATTTTTAGTTCAGCCAAGTATTTCCCCCTCTATCAGAAAATACAAGGAACCGTAATCATTCAGCTATTCTATTGGATCTACTTTGTTGTATTATCATTTACAAAAATAAAAACCCTCTGAAATGAAACCAGTTAACATGGGTTGAGTATCTATGACACTAGAAAAATAAAACATTTTGAATATATTAGCAAGAAAATGGCTATTAAAGAGGATGGAAATAATATTTCTTTTTGGGGAATGCTAAACAACACTCAAGTATATCTGCAACCTCCAGTACTCGAATTTTATTTGACTCCGCGGAGATCTCTGTCTCCAACTCCGGCAGAGTGTCCAAGCTTTCCTTCCACCTCCGACGAGCACCCCGACGGGTTCGTGTCTTAGGGTCTAAGGGCTCACCGGAGAGCACCGGACATAGAAGGGAGGTTTGGGGGGATGAAGGCAGGCCAGACGGTTGTGGTGGGTTGTGAGCGGGCGGCAAGGCGGCGGGGACACCATCGATAGGGGCTACAGAGGACGACAATTGGGCCAGGTCAAGATGGGGGCGAGAAAGAGGACGGCGGGCGGGGTAAGAGGTAGGAAGGTTGCCGCATCGGGTGACTAGGGTCTCGCCGGAGCTCCGCATAGGTGGCGGCCACCGACGCGGAGCTCCGGCGAGACCCTAGCCTACCGAGGCAGATTGGTGGCTCGTGGGGGCGGGGGCGGGGGCGGGGTCGAGAGGAAGAAGAAGCGTTGTCCACCAGAAAAAAGAAGACGCTTGTTAGCCGTTGAATCGCTGGATCATATGGTGGAAAAATCGAGTGTTGGGCACCCGAAAAATGCTAAGTGCCTGGTAGACATGCCCTTGACTACCCATGATCCGTTCCAATCTTCCTTCGTATAGCAGCTCCTCTTTATCAGGTCCACTAACGCATCACATGGTGCAAAGGGCAAGGCTTGATTGACCTGCTATAGCACTTTTGAGCAAGCAGGTGAAGAGGATCGCAAGGTACCATGTACGATCGTCAAAAGATTTATTAGAAAAAAGTACAACAAATTAATTATACCCAGCCCCGTCGTTGGATGATAGCATCCTCGCTATCGGAGAAAAGAGGAAGAAGAGGAAAGGAGAGAAGCGATTTGGGCAACATCCACGATCCAACAATGGTGGCGATGTTGGTGGGGGCGATAGTGTTACCAGCCGAAGGTGAACATGCAGGCTATGTGGTTGTCGCAGTTGAATGGTTAAGCGGTGGCGGCGAAAACCGTCAGAGGTCTCCGACGATTGAGAAGGTGATCGTGGACGTCATATTCGAGTGCGATAGTCGTAGGAGATGAGGATGAATGTCTATGACGGAGGTGTCTGGCTCCGAGATGGTCATAGATGGAGCCGACGAGGAAGAGGTGGGAGGCGGAGGAGAAAGAATATTGAATATTTTTTTGTGTTGTCTAAATAGGTTGTACAAATTTGTCATTGACATGCATGCACGGATTAGGAACATCCTCGATGACCGATGAGTTTAAATCTTTGACAATTGCTCTAAATGCATATATGCATGCCAATTTATCATCCAGCTCAAAAACGCCATGAATCAAAGAATAAACAATTTAAACAGTTAATCATGCAGGGCGAGGCACCAACCGGTCCAAGTCCAACCCCTCCTCCTTCCTCTTCGATCCCGAGACAGACGGAGACGCCGACCGCCCCCACTTCCCCCATCTCCCAACTCCTAAACCCCACCACCGCCGGCGCCATGGCCGACGGCGCCACACCGAGGCGCAAGTCCGTGCCGGACTGGCTCAACAACCCGATCTGGTCAGCACCTGCCCCCGCCCCCGCCCCCGCCCCGCGCCCGCGCTCCCCTCCCCGCGCGCCCTCCCCGCCGCCGCCCCTGCCCGTCCCCCAGCCGCCCAGGGATCCGACCCCACCAACCCCTCCTCCTCCGCCCGCCGGCAACGACAGCGACGACTCCGACGAAGGCGACGACGCGGGCGCGGCCGGCCCGTCGCGGACCCACCTCATCGCGGAGTTCAAGGCCGCGGTGAGTTCCCTCCCTCTCTGCGATCGGGATGAGGCTATTTTATTGATGGTTTCGGGGGTAGGGGAGCGTTTTGAGCTCACCTTGCTTGTTGGATGTCCCGTGCTTCGGCGCGATGCAGCTGGAAAGGAAGGTGGTGGATCTGGCGGAGCTGCGGAGGGTCGCGTGCCAGGGCGTGCCCGACGCCGCCGGGGTGCGGCCCATCGTCTGGAAGGTCCGGGAATCCCCTCGTGTTCTTCTCAGTTCACTGCTTAACTGTATGCGTAGCATGATCGAATGCTTTCTCCACTACCCATGTAGTCATGTGCTTCGAGAAATGGAATGATTTATTTGCTATACCTAGCTCCCTGTTGTGTTGTTTTGAAATGGTAGTCCTTCTATGCTGGCTTGCATCCTTGGTTCAGCTGAATCAGGATCGGATAGTCACGCCTTGGGGAGGGGGGTGTTCAGTTTCGCTCTGATTTAGACAGTTTCTCTTTTTGAAGGTTCGTACTGTGCATGCGTGCTGACTGTTCACAGAAATGCCGACCTATTTGCTTTTGACTGCATTGCTGACGAAATGCCCTGCAATATGGTTTGGTATGATTGCAGTCTCTCTGGTTAGCAGGATAGGTTGATCAACAAGTTGTGCATTTTTCTTTTGTTGAAATGTACAATGTACACCTAATGAAGGGTACACCATGTCCATATGAGTTCAGGGGCTAGCGATTCAGTTGAAACTATGACCAGATGTTTTAGCACCTAACCACCTTAGTACTTCCCATAATATATCATATTTCATTTGAATCTGTAATTTCTAGTTGAGTGCAGCATTCTCAAGCTTTTTGATATGGTTTCAAAAGAGGCCCCGGAATTGCTCATCAGTTTTGACATTATTTTGTCAATTGTGCTGAATTGTATTTCATTGGTAGCTCATTTTGGAACTTTGCCATATTCTGGAGCTACTGCAAGGAAAAACCTCTATTATAGATTTCACTTAACTCAAACCTAAATGAAAGTTTTTAGTAACTGCTAGAGATCAGATAAACATTGCTTTCAATGTGCAGTTGGTTGGTGGCTAGTTATGGTTCGTGCAGCTTTCCTTCTTGTTCTATACACTACAAATTTATTTGACTTTTTCGATAGTTAGCAGCTTCTCTTGGGATACTTGCCGACTGATCGTGCCCTATGGCCATATGAACTGGAGAAAAAGCGGTCCCAATACATTGCCTTCAAAGATGAGCTTCTGGTGAACCCTGTAAGTTCTTCATGCATATATCGATATAAGTTGCTTACCATTGCAGCTGTGTGTTTATATACTTTGGCTAAGTAAATACCAAGTTTCCTCATCTTCGCTTTGGAAATCATCACACACATGAAAGTGTTGCACAATGCAGCAGTATTAATCAATCAATCTGCGTAGTAATACATTTTGGTTCTGGTCAGTCAGAAGTTACTCGAAGAATGGAAGAAATGGTAGTTTCCAAAAGGGAGGAACAAAATGCTGAAGGAACTGGTGTACTACCAAGGGCAGAGATTGTTCGTGATGAGCATCCTCTGAGCCTTGGGAAAACTAGTGTTTGGAACAAATTCTTCCAGGTAACTTGAATTAAACACTCTGGACTGCTATTGGTTGTATCGTTCAATGTAGCAAATGCATATGCCTCATGGTGCCTGACTTTTTCAAAGTTCAGAAGTCTGTTATATATAATGTTTATTTTTCAGCTTCTTATGTGTTTGAATTTTGAAATTACAAGCATTAAGCGGAACCATGCGTCTCTTGCAATGTTAACTATCTTCATGGTAATCTAATCCTATTATTTTTTGAGAATTTGCATCTTATTTCGAAAGTATGCGCCTATGCCTAACTACCCCCACGTTAACTTGAAAGTTAAATAATGGGGCCGAACTTACATATTTAGAAAGTGGCCATATAATGGTTTGAATAACGGTTCTCTCTTTTGCACTTGAAATTCTCATGAAACTGATATGTATTTGAATTGCTTGCTTTTATTGTTGTTATGTACATTGCGTCTGCCTGTAATTTAATTCAATTGGATATTGCAATTTTCTACTGCTTTACTGTTGAGAGTGAGACACCTTCCTTTGTTTGTGCTATTGGAATGGTTGGTCAGATTTTATTGCTCTTATCTTTTCTGCAGCTTAGACTAAAATATTGATTGTTCATTACTTCAGGAGTCTGAAATTATTGAGCAGATTGATAGAGATGTTAAGCGTACTCATCCTGAGATGCAATTTTTCAATGGTGATTCTTCCAGTGCCTTGGCTAATCAGGTTAGTGTATTCTTTGACTTTAGATTATCTTTTGTTGTTATTCACATTGTTTGCAGGTCTAAATGCGATTTTTTTTTTCCTTCAGGAGTCGCTAAAGCGTATACTTACCATTTTTGCTAAGTTGAACCCGGGTATAAGATACGTACAAGGGATGAATGAGGTTTTGGCACCTCTCTTCTATGTTTTCAAGAATGACCCAGACCCAAGTAATGCTGTAAGTATCCTATGTCCTTTGTTACACATGAAAACTGAGAATGTGTTCATATGTTTTATCTGATTCTGCTGCAATATTGATGAAATTTTTTATTTTCCAAACTTTAAACTACCATATACTCTAGACATCGTTTCTTTATACTTCTATTTAATTTCTGAAAAGTAGCATGCATCTGATTTCGATTTTCATCTTTAGTAATACCTAACAATGCACTGTTTATCCCATATATGACATTGTTACCTTATTTTATTCTGTTTAAAAATTTATAGAGTCAAAGATAATTTTATTGACTGTGATTGCGAGTATCAAATAGCATTGATCCCCTTGTATAAAATTATTCAACAGCATAGAAGGTTGACCATATTTGCCTCATGTTTACCTCCAGACTTCAGCAGAGGCAGATGCATTTTTCTGTTTCGTTGAGCTGCTAAGTGGGTTTCGAGATAACTTCTGCAAGCAACTTGACAACAGTGTGGTCGGTATACGCTCCACAATCAGTAGACTATCACAGCTTCTGAAAAGGCATGACGAAGAGCTCTGGCGGCATTTAGAAGTTGTGACCAAGGTATGAATCGAAATAACTATTTCTTGTAATCTAGCACATGATTGCATATGCTTCTGCTGCCAATCTAACAGTTATCCCTGCATTCCAGGTTAATCCGCAGTTCTATGCATTCAGATGGATCACCTTGCTGTTGACGCAGGAGTTCAAGTTCTGTGATTGCATCAACTTGTGGGACACACTATTAGGTGACCCAGAGGGACCTCAGGTTAGGAACTGCCGTTTCTAATTTCATGCCATGTGGTGTATTTGAACGTGGACTAGTTTAAACTCTCTTCTTCTGAATGCAGGCTACCTTGTTACGGATCTGCTGTGCCATGCTGATTCTTGTCCGAAGGCGACTCTTGGCTGGCGATTTCACTGCAAACCTTAAGCTTCTCCAGAACTACCCGCCCACAAATATAGACCACCTGCTGCACATTGCTAACAAGTTGCGAGGACCGCTCCCCTAATGCCCTGCATGTTGTTTTCTTCATGTGTTTTTATGCTAGTTTGTATTATCGAAATAATGATGCATTAGAAGCTTTGTAAACAATCGTCCATAGTGAACCACTACCCTCCTCTTCCGTATTGGGTGGTTGATTTGAAATTGAACCAATGTTTCTCTTGCTGTTTATTTTTCACTTAACTCACTACAAGTTCGCAGTGGGCAACATCATAGCCTGTGATAACGTTGAAACTATATATTAGAGCAGATCCTGCTCATATTTCTGTTCTACTCAACCTCATCATGCTCACGAATTCGCAACAAATTACGTACTTGATCAGTCCTTTTTCTTGATTAACAGGCGCCACAAATTATATACGCCGTCAGTGCTTTTTCTTGATTAACAGTCACCAAGATGGGGAATACTACTTATTTGCATCAATTGTTACCATGATATTGTGCCAAAGGTTCACACATGACAATGCAGTTTCAAAATGACCCGAGTGTTCACACCGTTGGTTTGTGTACCAGACGTTCATTGAACATTAGTGCAATGTTCAGAGATCTCAATTGATCCACCTCCTTGCAAGTTGCTACCAAGAGTTCGTGAAATTCACACAATAAAAATGAAAACTCAATCGGAGGAACTCACAAAATAAAAATGAAAATTCAGAATATGAGAAGCTGCCTAAAAACATATTCCTACCATGCTTCTAGAAACAAACCGATTTTTTTTTACAGTAAACAGGAACCAAAAGCTACGCTCACTATGGGCCGACCATCTCCCCAGACCCAGAGAAGAGACCAAAAGACCGATATATATCTTGAGTGACATTTGTATGCAACGAGTAAGCAACCTGTAAAATCTGAAGCGGAAATTGGATAGATTCAACTTTGGAATTATAAAGAATATTGCTATTATAATTGACAAATAAATACGATGTGGTTCTCTACATTTTCCTGTTCCAGGCCAGGCCACAACACAACTGCAGATAGTAGCCTCAATGGCGCTACCGAAGATAGACAACCCCAGGAGTCAGCCGAAAGGAAGTCAGCACACACTACTTCTACGAAAGGCCCAAGTCCATCATCAGCAGTAGATGAGCTTCCTCCTTCCTTGGCAGACCTAAATTTCACTAAGCAAAATGATGACACTGGTAGGATAAACAGGATTTCTCACAGCTCCAGAACAAAATTATTCTCACCGCTGGTGTCATTAGGGCTTTTGCCAAGCAAACCCTCAAGTAAAAGCCACCAGCCATGATGCTCGATCTATAAATATTGCCGTTGACCAACCAGATTTCCCCCAGCATGTACTTCTGATGACACTACTACTC
Organism: Eragrostis nindensis; assembly: GCA_012490785.1. Taxonomy (NCBI): domain Eukaryota; kingdom Viridiplantae; phylum Streptophyta; class Magnoliopsida; order Poales; family Poaceae; genus Eragrostis; species Eragrostis nindensis. Next base: position 209,528 of record JAAXCT010001140.1, on the reverse strand, counting down.
TGCACCTTTCTTGCTCCGGAAGTTCTCCCTCATCGATGCAACCTTCTTCTTGCACTGGACAACGGTTTTGCCTGGAACAGCAGCAGCCACACGCTCCCATCTCTGGCTCGCATCCTTAGGAAAAGCCTTCAAAGCTTGGACAAGAGCCAACACCTGTGCCTCTGTCCATGCATCAGGATCAGCTGCGGAAGTTGCTCCATTTTGGACAGGATCAGCAGCAGTTTTCTCACTGCCTGTTTGACTGCTTGCAGGTTCTGCCGCCACCTTGGATGATGCAGTTGCAGCTCCCTCAGTAGAGGACCCAACTGTTTCATCTCGAGTTGAAAGAGGTGAAGCAATAGATACTGCTGGTTTGCGTTTCTCAAGGAAAGAGTCAAAAGCTTTTGTTGAGTCTGGCTTCTGCAGAAGAACCGTCTTTGTAGCCTTCAGAATCTCTTCAACAGATCTGCCAGTCCCGATAAATTCAGCAACTACCTCCCATCTCCTGGAAGTTCCCTTTGGATACTTTTGAATTGCTTTCCTGAGCATCTCAACCTCTTCCTTTCCCCATGGTCTCTCTTTTTTCTCATAGCTGTTCAATATGCTGCCTTGTGTCACCTTGTTCCCTGTAGAGGTGGATTTTGGAGTAGAACCCTCCACACCATTAGCTTCACTTTTCTTTTCTTCTTTTGAGGAAATTTCTTTGTTCAGTGCACCTCTCAGCAATCTGTCCTTTTCAGCCGCATCCTTACCATCCATACTATCACAGAGTTGCTTCAGACGTTCCATATCGAGTGACACACATGCTGCTTCAACATCATCTTCTGACAGACCAAAGTGGCGCTCTGCAATTGCAGGAGCAGAAAGAGTTCGGAGACGGGTTTTCTCCTTACGTAGAAGCTTCTTCTCTTTCTCCTTCAACTTCTTCTGATTGAGAGCAGCTTCTGCAGCTTTTTTGGCCTCCTCTTCCTTTCTTTTCCTTTCCTCTTCCGCAACCCTTGCAGCTTCTTCCTCCTGCAATTTCTTAGCCATGTACTTCGCCTCCTTTCTCCTCTGCTTCTCAGCCTTCTCCTCCTCTTTTCTCCTCTGGATCCTTGGGTCCTTCTTGTAAGCATTATCAACAAGAGTACGTACTCGTGCATACTCTACCTTTTTGGCCTTCTCTTGTAGCTTCAAGTTCTGCCTCTCCATCCATCTCTTATGTTCACGAGACTCAGCTTGCTCCAGGTCATACTCATCATCATCTGGAAATTCCCTCCAACTCTTGAAGTTATACCAGAAATTGTAGAACTTATCAACCTCTGCTATGGGAGTAGCATCATCCCCTAGAGAAGGAATAGGCTGATTAACAGACCAGCGCCCATTTCTCATGAAGGCAGGTCCAAAAACCTTGAAGAAGTCTTGTGGCGCACAGTCTGTTGGGATATCATCGTCAAACTCATCTGTTGAATCAAAAATTCTTCTTTTAGTAGGGTCTATGAGGACTTCATAAGCCTCCTGAATGGCCTTAAAATGGTTCTCTATCTCATCCTTTTTTGCTTGCTTTGCTTCCTCTGTCGTCTCCGAGAGAAGAAGAGCAGCCTGCTTATCTGGATGATGTTTAAGAGCCATGTCACGGTAACTTTTCCGGATCTGATCTTCAGTGGCCAAGTACCGCAAATTCCCCAATCCAAGCAGTGCATAGTGATCCTGTTGTTGACTCCCAGATTTCTTCTTTCCTTTGCTGCTGAAGGTATCAGAACCAGCAGCAAAATCTTGGCTTTTGTCATCCGATGACACACTGCGATCATCAGTTTCAGCATCTTCTTGCTCCCCAAGACCAAGAAGCTTCATTGCCGCGGCATGGAACGAATGACCAGCAGGCTCATACTTCAAAGCTTTTACAGGAAGGCAGTTAGATGAAACATACAGAGGCACCCCATCTGTGATCTCTTGAGAGTAAGTGATCAAAAGACAAGTCTTCTGGGACTCCATATGGTCACTGATTTCAAATTCTTAACAGAACTTTGGAGAACAGATATATAAATGGTACAGCCTGCAGAAATTCAAGAGTCAATTAGCCAAGAGCTTATAAGAGAATTAATTCCAAACTTAAATACAAAATGTTCAAACTAGAAATCTTCGCTTAAGCGGCAATACTAAAGTATGGCATGCCATATTTGGCCATGTTAGAGCATTAGGAAAATAGAATAGACATACAAGGACCAACTCCACACAAGTACATACCACATTGATAGCTAAAGCGAAATATGCACAACCACCATCTTCTTCCTCTATTCCTAAAGCTAATTAGCCCTCCTGAACATCTCAACAAACGCAGTCCCTATTTAAATTTACAAGGTTATCACAATTCTCCAGCAGAGTGCACAAGACGTGATCCCCCATATTCCTAACAAGACACTGTGAACAAACAAAAAAGTCCCTTTTCAATTTGCAAGGTCACGGAATTCGTACACGCCTCCAGCTAAGCGAAGCAAACGTGGCAACTAGCAAGGCTAGGCACCTGGCGAGGTTCAGCTGGAAACGCTAATCTTACTTCACATTCGCGGGGTCGCAGGCAAAACAGATCCCCAAGCAAAGCAAGCATGTCATATTCCAAATGCGTGGACACGTTCTACCACTAAACCAGATGAGCTTCGTCCTCTCTGCGCAACTAAGGATGGAAAAAAATAACTAGATATATTGATCTACCATGAAGGCGCTACCTTCGGATTTGAGCTTGGACTCGATCGAACAACAGAATCAAAGCTAAGCAAGGTTGGCGCTCCCTTACCGAGAGAAGAAGCCGGCCCGGACGGATCTCCTCTCCGTCCCGCGCGTCGGGGGCGGCTAGCAGGTCGGGGAGGTCGCAGGGAGAGGTGAGTAACGAGACGGCGGCCGCGCGGTCGGTGTAGGGCGGCGGAGGCGACGACGCGGTGGTGGGTGCTTCTCCGTGTCGGGTCGCGGCGGCAACCATAAAACCCTAGCGGCCGGCGATAAATAGCGGTGGAGATTGAGGAGGAGACGTCTCCCGTTCGCTTTCGGGTCCCCCACGCTTCCTCTCTTGGGCCGCGATGGGTTTGGTGTTATTGGGCTTTTTAGGAAAGGTTGAGGCTCGAGACCGCAACGAGTAGCAAGCAGGCCCAGAATCTTTTCACTCGCGGCCTAGGGTCAGTTTGGTTGCTGTCCTCGTTGCATTTGCCTGGCCTGAGTCCCCTAAAAAAAAAAAGCCTGGCCTGAGCGTGTGCCTGAGATTCACGTCAACCCATCCGCGCCTGAGCGAACGCTTCCGCAACCCATCCGCGCTCTTCTTCCTCGCTCCCACTCCTTCCTCCCGAGCTCCCGCAACTCGCGCATCGTGGCAGCAGCTCGCGCCTCCACGGCTCACACGCCGCTGCCGCTACAGACGTGAGCGCGGCCTCCTTCGCGCTCTTCTCCCCATCTCGAGCTCGGCTCGCCGCCACCTCGTCTCGCGCTCGAGCAGCCGCCTCGCCGTCTCACGCTCGGGCCGCCGCCTCTCCGTCCCGAGCTCGTACAGCCGCCTCCCCGTCCCGATCTCGAGCCCCTGCCGCTGGCCTTGAGCTCGCACCGCCGTCTCCGCGCTCGCGCCGCCGCCTCCGACCAGCAGCCACTACGATCCGGATTTCGTCATCTCGGGTGAGCCACAGCACAATTACTTCGGAGAATCTCTTCCTCACTCACCAGCGCACCTCCTCCATCTCTTCTCATCGTGAATCAGCAACGGAGCTCGCCCAATTTGAAGTTTCCTCATCGTGCACCACCTCAATCTCCACGTTGACCTGCTGCTCGGTATTGTCCCAAGCTCCTAGGCCTAGAGCTGCTACCTCTGGCAAATCCTTATCGCATTCCGGTTCCATTTGAATGGTCTCCAGCACGCCTCATCTTCGGAGACTCGCCGGCGGCGAGCTCGAAGGCCCGCTGTGGTGGAGGCACAAATATTGTTTACGTATCTTTCTGTTAGAAAGCGTAATTTCTTGGGTACGTATTTTCTCAGGCAGCAGGCAGCATCCAAACACCGTATAACTTCAGGACGGGCGGAGGCGAAGAAGGCAAGAAGCTCTGCTTGAGCTGCGAACCTTCGAGAAGCGTCGCGGGAGCCGGAGCAGCCTGCAGCCATGGCGGAGAAGCTTGCCCCGGAAAAGCGGCACGCCTTCGTCCACAACGGTGAGCCTCTCCGAACCCCCGCGCCCTGCCTTCTCCTGGATCCTCCTTCTCTCTCTGACCTAGGGTTCGGTCTCATTCGCCTCCCGCAGGGCAGAAGGTTTTCGAGTGGGACCAGACGCTGGAGGAGGTGAACATGTACATCGAGCTCCCCAAGGGCGTGCCCACCAAGCTCTTCCATTGCACCATCCAGGCGGGGCACATTGAGGTCGCCATCCGCGGCAACCCGCCCTACCTTAACGTACGGGCCTCTCCTAATCCCTTTTGCGATTTGATTAGTCCATTCAATTTGGTGCAGAAATGCTATCTATTTCCTTTCCTCTCATTTGATGATATTTTGTGATGGTTTTGCAGCACGACCTGACACACCCGGTGAAGACGGATTCGTCTTTCTGGACAATTGGTGCGCCCCCCATTCCTCGCCTCTGTAGTTCTTGCTCTCCAACATTTTTCTCTTTTCTGGTGACTTGAGTGGCTCTAGGGCAATTCATATGCGATTGGTCTGTAAATCATCCATTTCGGCCGGGGGTCGTTGCTTTTGCTGGTTTTAGTTTTGGTTAATGCTAGTACAAGATCAGGAATCAGAGATGGTGACGGAAACGCCTTGTACACCATAACCTTTTACTATCCTTGTTAGATAACAATATGGCCCACTAGTAAGCTAAGTAGAAAATATTAGAAATGGAGCACATGATATGCATTTTTGTGCGGTAACAATATCATTTTCATGCCATAAATCTCACTAAATTTGTGTATTTATTTATGATCGTACAAGTTTCAAAGTTTAGGTGCACACATTTAGAAATGAGATGCCTGTCTTTGGCACTGGTTTGCTGGCAACTATTGGGTAGTGTTGTCTAGTTTACCTTTTTATCTGGGTTATTACCGGTTGAGAAGGGCTAAAAATCGGAAGTAGGTCAGTACAACTCTTCCATAAGTTTTATCTGATTCAGATTACTTGTGAATCCAATTTAAGGGAATAAGTAAACACCTACTTTTTATTTCAGTCTACAGAACAAATGAATTAATTAAGCAATGTATTGTTTTGTTTGAGAATCAATCTGGTTATTTGGAACGGTCTGTGATTTGTTACTAAGCGATAGCATGAGGTTTCTGCTCTGGTTTCTGGTACTGAAGTGCGAGTGATTAGCATGTTGTGCTACTCTACAATACTACAATGTCTAACATAGTAAATGGACAATATACAGAGGATGGTGAAATGCATATCACGCTGCAAAAAAGGGAGAAGGGGAAGACATGGTCCTCTCCCATACAAGGTCAAGGACTCTTGGATCCATATGCTGCGGATCAAGAGCAAAAACGGCTTATGCTGCAAAGGTTCCAGGAAGAGGTATGACCAATTGTTTCTGTGCCAGTTTCCTTGTTGTGCATCTATTTTTATTTTCTTAGTTGGAAGCACTACCTGTTTCTAGCTGATTACTCGCAATAACAGGCCTAAAATCAGGTAGATCGCAATAACAGGCCTAACAGGCCTAAAAACATAGTAACCTTGGTTGGAAGCACTACCTGTTTCTAGCTGATTACTCGCAATAACAGGCCTAAAATCAGGTAGATCTCATGATTCACATGACGGCAGGGTTTGTAGTTAAATATTTTATACCATAAACCAACTGGAGTTGGACAGTGCTTGATCAAAGGGAGAGTTTAACATCTACCTTAACGTTTTTATCTCTTAATATTCTGTTGGCTAAAAACTGATACGTCATCCCTTCCCTAGATAAGTGATTTCAGCATTACCCTTAACGAACCGGTATGATGATAATATGTCTAGGATTCTGCAGTTTCCTGACTGCAAATATGGTAAGACACTTAAATAAATTCGCAAATATGGCAAGTTTGATGAGAATACTATTATTGGGTGAAATGAGGATCTGATGGTTGGGTGAAATGAGAATAGTATGGTTGGGTTGCTTCCATAGTCTCAAACACCATATGAAAAAAGAATGCTCTGCCTTTATTGTATAATATTGGTTTGACAATATCAGCAAACAAAAAACTGTCATGTCTTTTAAATAAGGTGTAGTTCAAATTTGGAACCATCATGCCAACATGTTGCAAATCTCTTCTGCTAACTGAACAATAGAATATTACTACTCCAGATGGAAACAACTTCTGTTAAATCCCATATGACATGCTCTAGCGTCTATATAAGTTTTGAGTTACCATTTGCGGGTTCCTTCACTAATTATGTATTTATGTTATCTACCATTTGTAGAATCCAGGATTTGATTTTTCGCAAGCTCAGTTCTCTGGAAACTGCCCTGACCCGAGGACCTTCATGGGAGGAATACGCTCCGATTGAAGTTACCTGACTGGGCAACATTGTCCTCATTATGTTGCTGCAAATGTCCTCCCAGAATGTCGTAAAATGCATTAGCTATACCTACTTCTGTATATTGTGAAAAATATCACTTTTGGGTTGCGATCCTGAACACAATGGTGATTTCTCTCATTTGTGATTGTGAACTTGTCTCTGATCCTGTTTATTAATTATCCCTGGTGGTAAATTATGTGTGCTGATCCAGTACTTGGACTTAAGGCATCGCTGATTGTGAACTTATTAAGATTGAAGTTTTCAGAATCTCAGTTTGTAAATAAATATTGATGTACAGTGTTGTACTCTGTTTTGTATCCTTAGCAGATGCGAAATTTGATTGCTATAGTCACTTGATGCAAAATCTTTCAGATGCGAGCTGGTAAATTTACTACATTGTCCACTTTTGTTACTATATCACTAACCCACTTGAATGATGGTTCAAATGGACAGCGTCTTCTCCCTGTATATGCGTTATGCTAAATTTGAGCTCCAAGTATACATTTGTAACTAAAGAGACCAAATTACACTGAAAAGGGAAACTAGCAGAATTTATGCATAATTCATGATAATGTTAACGCCATTTGGTTCCAGTTTGGTTCAATTGCAGATCAGATAGTGCACTGATGACTGGCGCAGTGGCGCAGCACAAACCCGTGCGCCGACGCAGTGGCGCAGCACAAACCCGTGCGCCGACGCTGTGGCAGTCTGGCACGGTGCTACACCATTGGAGGCAGTCTGGCACGGTGCCACACCATTGGAGGCGGCATTGGAGGCAGTCTGGCACGGTGCTACATCATTGGAGGCGTGCCGCCGAAGCTATGATCCATAGCATAGCCAATCACGGCACAACGTAATTTTCATATTTTTCTTGTTATTTTTTAAAACCCTTTAGAATTTTTCTCATGGGATTTTTTTTAACAAATTCTCACTTTTTCTGATTCAATTTGAATTTTTTATTATTGAATGGCTCACGTGCTTAATTAACTAGATCCGTATATAGGAAGATGTTGTGATGAAGGTGACCACATAAGTATTTGTAGGAAGAAGAGAGATATCATATCTCACCAGCCTTTCATTGTGTCCAGATTTTGCCACAATAAAACAAGAAAGGGCTGACTTTATTTCACGGCACCAACGTCATCACCTTCACGCTGCCGTCGTCAGGACACATTTTGCCTTATCGAGAAAGACGTCGCCATCGTTGCCACATTCACAAGAACCGTCATGAAGAAACCAACAACGGCCAATCTCATCAGAGAGAAGGGACACCAAAACCCTATCGCGGATTCTTTTGACATAAGAAGACATAAACTCTGTAAGGACACAACAAATATCACAACTTGTGGAGGTCGACTCTCTCTGGCCGTCGACGATGTCGCAGAAGGTCAAAAGAGAGAGGGGCCCAAGAGAAGATGATGGTGGCATTCCCTAGGGCTCCATGAGGAGGTGGCCTCGTGAATTTATCTAGAGGATGATTGGTTGCGTGCAAGAAGGCTAGAGCTTGTCCTTTTGCATGCAGTATGAGCCAACAAGTTAGGCTCGCGGGAAAAAAAAAAAGAGATTCCTTTTTGGCGAGCCTGATCGAGCAAGCACAACGAGTGCTTTGGCGTGGCAAAAAGAGGCTGACGGTAGCCAAACATCCATGCAACCAATCATCTACTTGTGCGGGATTGACTGGAATGAAACTAGCGAATAATCAAAATAGACTGCATGGGATGGACCAGACCTATCGCACTCTTATTAAATTAGATGGTGTGTAATGCTCGCCTTGTGATTAAAATACTTATAATTTCACAAACACAAAATATGTGCGAGAGGTTTGCATAAGCACGATTTTGCATAGTATCCACGCGGCAGTAATTGGCAAATTCTAGGTCAAATTGGTATTCAATTTCTTGCAAATCCCGTTGAAAATTATTTTTCTTCGAACCGAAAACCCCATTGAATTTATGCAAATTATTTTTCTTCGAACCGAAAACCCCATTGAATTTTTACACCACTTCGCTGTTCATCACAATGGTAGGCCCACCTAGGACACATTCATCGCTTCCCTCAGAACTCCGTCTCTTCCCTTCTGGTTCCGCCTCCCCTCCCTTCACTCCGCGTCGACGTGAAACCCTAGCTAGACGTGCCGCCCTCCCGTCGTGCGGAGAGAGAGGGAGAGGCAGAGGAAGATGTACTCGGACCAGATCTCCACCGGCCGCAAGCGCTCTATCCACGAGCGCATCGACGGCGACCTTCCTGCCGGCTCGGGCGCCGGCGGCCGGGCCCGTCACAACGTGTCCAAGAGGTCAGTGCAAGCACCGCCGTTCCCCCAATCCTCCCGCCTTCCTATTGCGGATGAGTCTCCCCGCTCACGTAGCGTACGTAGCGAGCCTCTACGGATTCGAATCTGCCCTGCTCTGGGCTTCCCTGTGCGCGGTGTCTACGCTCTTCGTCGGTTGCCTGTGATGTGACGCTAGGTTGGGGCGTTGTGTTTCGGATGTTCTGAAGAAAGGCGGGGCCTTTAGCTCGGCTGATTTTGTTCCATGTATGTAGAGGTTCACAGGTTAGGTAAAATTAAGCCGGCGGAGCTCTGTACCACATGATCTCTGGATTGGTCAGAGTGGACACTCACGCATCTATGGGCGTCTCCCATTGCAATTTTGTGGTGGCGTGTTCATGCATAGTTTTAGTTCCTTCGCTGATGCTATTCTGTTGTAAAATGATAAGGAAAAGATTAGATTATTGCTTTGTTTTGCCTTTGGAGCCACACATGGATTTCTATTCTGTTAGTATGAGTATCTGTAAGCACTTCATCCTGTTGTTTGTTACGAAATTGTTTGTAGAACCATTTTCCGTATCATTGGATTTTAATGCAATGCAACCTAAGTAAGGATCAAGCAGTGGAAGTTTAGTGGATATGTTGAGCAAAACTAATATGGGTATTGTTGATGGGCATTGTTTCACATGTATGTACCAGTCAATTAGGGGATTAGGCTGTAAAATCTTCAACAATCAACCACTGATGCTTCTTGTATTCTTTTTAAGGACTACAAGTAATTGTGTTAACTGTCCAAGATATTTATTTTGCTGGGCTCTTTCCTTTCCAGTTTCATTTCATTTCCTCCATTTTCATTCAAACTATCAACATAATATTAAGAGTTCTAGTTAACTGAATTCTGCTCAAATTTACACTAACGCGGAGTACAACATCCCACCCAGAAATCTCTGGTTGCCATCTGCTACCATCCTGATATTTAACTCTGATTGGATCACATGTCGTGTGCTATTTTTTTTTCCTATCTACTTGACTATCGTTGAGTAATTTTAGAATACTTATATTCTTGTCTTCTCTGTAGGCAACGGCAGATTGACGAAAAATGGAAGCATGATCTATATCGGGAAGATGATGAATCAGCTTCAAGTATTTTGCTTTTTTTCACCCTTTATTAAATGAAGTGTGTCAAGCTTTCCTATATCCACTTCCTATTTAATTCTTTATCTTTCTGTATTGTGTCTTAAGGATCAATGGATCCAAGGGATTTAAGACTGAGGCTTCAGAGGAGAAGCTCTCAGCCTGGGTTTACAGGCACAAAGAGTTCTGGTGTACGGGATTTACGCGAGAAGCTATCAGGAACGATGCATCCACAGCCATCAAACGTGGACCCTCCAAAGCCAAAACCCGTATCGGAGGTTGTAAAAATCACGAGGCGTGAAAATGCTGTTGAAGTGCCTGTACGCCAAAGTAAGAAAGCATCAAAACAGACTTCGTCCAAGAAGACATCTCAGCCAAAGGTATGTACAGTTCTTGTAATGGATGCCATAGTGTATATGTTTTCCCATCTTTTTCCACTTCCCACATTCCAAATTTGACTCCCTGGCTAAAGGCTAGAAGTTATTTGTTGCTAAATAAATTTTGAACTGAGGCCCAGCACAACATAATATATTTTCTTATTGGAGTAACTTTTATGGGGTGATGCCCTTTCTCCTAGGTTTAATCCATCTATTTTCAACTTTGTGGGATAATAATGTGGTGCAGTTTCATTTTATTTCATGCGTCCATCCTTTCATGATTAGTTATGCGCGCAAAATTCAGAGGGGCCTTTAACTACTCCCGTGAAACAGAAAATAAGAATTTGTTTTCTTGTTGGAAGTAGGAAGGTTGGTATCTAGATCCACTGTTTGTTTGGGTGAATATTTGAATGTTTAGAATTCAAGTGTGTAGTGTTTGATCATAATTTGTTGAGAGAGCTCCATAATATTATGCGCTATACATTTTTTGTGCAATCTGCATTCATGATGGCTTGAATCACATCAGTGTATGACCAATCAAAGGGTTTTGCTAGGTTCCACTATGCAGAATTTGTGACAAAGGCTAGTGCAATTTGATTTGTAAAATATTACGTCCTGAATTAACCAACTATGAGTATCTGAATATTGCCATGTTGATCTGGAGTATAGAGTTAATTGTCCCCTTTGTGACGTTCTACATTCCTGTCCACTCAGTATATCCTCATAAAATAACTGCTCACCTCTATATATTGTGCTCCTGTATGCCTCACTACGTGTGTCTCTGGGTTCAGTGTGTGTTTGGTGAACAATTGACAAAAATCCCTGTGTGCACATTGGTACAGTGCAGTACCTGAACTTGATTATTTGGATATTATGCTGTGTTTTTCAGGACAGCTTTGCATCTGTTTTTTTCTTTAAGTGATTGGTTCTGTGTTCAGATTCAACATAGTTTTTTTTGGGTACTTTTTATAGGCTGAAAGTCCACTTGACAGTTTCCTGAGTTCGCTTGGACTTGAGAAGTATTCGATTACCTTCCAGGCAGAGGAGGTTTGACTGTGTTCCTGAATTGCAATACTTTTTTCCATGTTATCATTGTTGTACTTTTTTCCTGCTATGTCCTTGTTGTTATATGGTTAACAGTTGTTCTATCTTACAAGGTTGACATGGCAGCCTTAAGGCACATGAGTGATAGTGATCTGAAGGCTTTGGGCATTCCAATGGTATGTGGATTACTTTCTAGGCCTTTTATCCGTTCTTCCGAATTCTCATAATATTGATGAATTATTGGCACCTTATGCCCCACATTTGAATAATAAGGGCAATCTTCCATCCATAGTTTTTTTTATGGTGTCAACACAAGGGCATACTTATGTCGTGTCGCCTAGGTGGCGCAATCCAGGCTCTGACCATACACCTCACTGCCTTAGAAACTATGTTTCATCATGCTTCTTTAGGAATCTTTGTATATACTAAACCGGCAAACGCACATAATTAAATAAATAATTTAGATCATTTTTTTCCGACGAATGAGAATTCATATAACCATTTTGGGTTAGGTTGCATCCTTGTATTATTTCCTTTTTGGCTTTTGCTGGAACCTAATTTACATAACCCTATATGTAGCTAAAAAGGATTGTGTGTGCGTGGTTACATTAGATCCTTGTGTAATATCTTTTTTCAGTTTTGTCAGAACTTTAAAATAAATCCAATATATAGCAGACCTAGTAAGTGTGGATTATTTATTTGTCTAGATTCAAACTCATGACGGCTGTTGTTCAGGGTCCTCGGAAGAAGATTATCCTTGCCTTGGAATCAAGAGCATAGGGCACTGGAGAAAAAGTAAGATGTAGAAAGGTGGTGGAGATTTGGTAGTCGTGCTCATCCGCAAGTCTTGGGAAGGGCAGGGGCAGCACAGCAAAGGTGGCTTCTTGTAACATGTTCTGTCCCGTTGAGCATGGTCAGCCAAGCATAGGATGTTTAGCAATCACACCATTGCGTCAGTGCTGTAAGATTATAAGTATCCTGTTAATTTATTTGGTCAATTGCTGGCCATGCAAGTTGAATTGGTGCGATATATGTGCTGCTGATGAAGCAGGTGGATCGTTCTTTCAAGGCTGTGTACTATGATTTTGCTATTCCTTTACTTTTTCTCCTTGGTGGGTACATTTCAGTTGGGTGATTTTGGGTCTTGTCAGTGGTCTATAGAAATAAGCAGATATGGGCCATGTAGTTTGAAACATCAAATCCTACATTTGAAAACATCTTCTGCAACTTGACTTTGGGGTTTCTTGTCCTTAGACTATTCCCTGTGAGTTGAATCATGCATGTTAATTAGGCATCCCATTAGTTTTCTGATGACATGATATGAAATTAAAGAAGATGGAAGCAAGGCAAGCCTATGTCTTCCTGTGTAAGATACAATTTAGATATATTTTGTAGTTCAGGGATGGTGTGGATTTTTTAGTTGCTCACAATATATGCAAAAATTATGTTGGATAAGCATAAGGGCAAATGCAATATTTGTTTCAAATTGGTACTCCTACATAGGAGTATAGGAGTGAGGGATAGAACAGGAGATGAGTGTAGGAGTGAGGAAGTTTGAGACTTGAACCTGGCCAGGTTGGTTCCACCGTAAATAACCTCCCTACGCAAATTCGTGTCATCTCTGACGAGATTTGGCGGGAAGCTGCAGGTAATGCAGGGATGTCCGGCCGAGCACGTCGCAGACCATGATGCCCTGCCACAGGTCGGCGAAGCCCAGTATACCACCGTCTTCCCCGAGAGCGTCCACTTTGGTCGGAAGATGGTAGAGAGGACAGTGTAGAGAGACGAACCAGCTGCTGGCTCCATTGCCCTTCCATGGTCCAGCGTGTTGTCAGTTGTGCAATTCTGCTCTGTTGCCTACTCAGACCTGTTCTTTCGCAAGCAGGTGTTGATTTTTCGGGAATGCAAGAAATAAAACAAAGATTCTTAGTTTTACTATGGCTATAGTTTTGGGTTGCTGATACATAGCAGCTCAGGAACAGAATATGCCCCTGTTCTCGAACACATGATGATCACGGCTGAGTAACTGCACACAGAAACACAGGTCACCTGCGTGGTTTCGGTCGCCAGTCGCCACGACTGACCGACCCCTTGGTGGGGAGAAACGGCCGCCGGATCGAGCGATATCACGGGTTCACGGGAATGGGAGAAACGATCCACATACTGGTAGTCGCCTCGTCGGCTTGTTTCAAGAAATTCCTTCGGCTACCGCATCGATCCATAGTGATGGATGGGTCTGTTTTCGTAGTTTTCGTTGTGTATCAAGAGGCGTGCTGGCCTCGGCTGGAGCCCGTTCTCTTAAAAAAAAAAAAGAAGAAGAGGAAGAAGAGATTGGCGACACCGGCATCCTCCAGCGCAACGCAACAACGGTCCTAACCAACACGAGTGGCCCAGATGAGAGGCGAAGCCGGCCGATTTTGTTTTATGCCAACATGAGAAACTGCTTATACCCCAAAGGATCAAAACTGATTTAAAAAGTTATTGTAAGCCTCCCTCTCAACTCACATCTCCGTATTAAAAAGTTCCGGTGTCACCATGTCATCATCGAAATCATTTCAAAAAGTTTATGAATTTTCAAACAAGAATACAAATAGAGAGCTTATGGCATCTTCTACCATCATACCAATTCAGAGCGCAACAAAAACTTATAATGCTTTAGGATTTTTATGAAGTATACTTCCTTCGTTTTTAAATTATTATCGCCGTTGCCTTTTTTCGTTACGTTTGACCTTCGTCTTATTCAAAATATTAGCATAAATATAAAAAATTATAAGTTATGTTTTAACTTTTTTAGTGGTAAAACAAACCATAACAAAATATATGATAATTTTAAAAATTATTTGAATAAGACGAATGGTCAAACGTAATGAAAAAATCAACGGCACAATAATTTAAAAACAAAGGAAGCAGTAGAGAACATTATTGTTCTCTCATCCTTGGAGGATAAATTGAAACCGACGGTTTGGTGGGTTATATGCTGGCAGTGGCACACGTTAACCTCGACTTGCGGGGGCGAGAAGGCCAAGGGACGCGCTTGCTTCTGCCGCTGGCCTTTTCACCGGGTTTCTTCTGCCAGGTGGGACCGGACGGGCAGCGAGGAGTAAACTGGACAGCGGATGCCACAAGAACAGTCAGTCAAACCGTCTGTCTGTAGATAACCGAGAAGGTTAACGTGGACGAACCCGCGGTAACACCTGAGTTGCACTCGGAGTCGAGGACTTCACTTCACTTCAACGAACACTTCACAGTAGTACACTCCACCGTCGACCAAACCCTCGCCGTGGTCCGGGCCGTCCGTCCGGCCAAGCGCCATCGCCGCAATGACGGCGCCCCCGGCGACGCTGATGCCCGAGATGGTCGAGGAGATCCTCCTCCGCGTCTCGCCGGACGACCCCGCGGCCCTCGCCCGCGCCGCCCTCGCGGGCAAGCCCTGGCGCCGCCTCATCTCCGACGCCGTCTTCCGCCGCAGGTACCGCGAGATCCGCCCGACGGCCCCCCTTCTGGGGTTCGTCCGCAACTTCACCTACGGCGGCGGCGACGAGGTCGCCCGCTTCGTCCCCACCTCCTCGCTCCGCCCGCCGAGCGCCGACCGCCGCGGCCTGCGGGCCGTCGACTCCCGCCACGGCCGCGTCCTCCTCTGCACCACGCCCTGGCGCGAGGATCCGTCGAGGAACGCCCTCGTCGTCTGGGACCCCGCGGCGGACCGGGAGCGGGTGCTGCCCCGGCTGCCGCGGTACCCGCACGCCAACGCGTGGAACTGGCACGCGGCGGTGCTCGCCGGCGACGGCGGCGCCTGCAGCCGCCTCGACCCGTTCCTCGTGGTCTTCGTGGGAACCACTGACAGCGGGAGGTTAGCCTGCCTCTACTCTTCAAACGCTCGTGAGTGGAGCGAGCCCACCTCTGTTGAGCATTTTGGACGGAATCACTTTCAGTTGGCGCCTGCTGCCCTCGCGGGGAACGCACTCTACTTCATGTTTCACGAGAGCACTGAGATCCTCAAGTATGATCTTGCCACAAGGGGAATGACTATTACTAATTTACCAAATTCGTTCTCTGATCGGCGCATTGTGCTCACCACCGCGGAGGACGGCGGGCTTGGATTCGCCACGGTGGAGGAGGACTCTCGGATCTTCCTGTGGTCGAGGGAGACCGATCCAGAGGCAGTTGTAGGATGGGCGCCAAGTAAAGCTGTTGAGCTCGGGACGCTGCTCCCCGCTGATGCCCTCCGGACCTCACCTGAAGTGGTTGCAGTTGCTGATGGCAATGCTGCCATTTTGCTGGGGACAGATGATGGGCTCTTTGCTATTGATCTAAAGTCTGGCATTGCCAAGAAGGTAGGGGAGGTCAGCGGCGGCTATTATGATGTTTTCCCCTACTCGTGCTTCTGCATGCCAGGTACCCCTTTGCTTTGTTCTTGATTTGTTCAGAATTAGTAGCTGTCCTGTTGGTAACATAAAAATTATAAAAAAAATGATGTGTTCCCTCTAGAATAAGCAATGCGTTTATTAATTCACGAGAGTAGAGCATATGTATAATTGTGTTTCTTCCTTGAAATCGGCCAGATGTGGCCCATGTGGCTAGGAATTCATTCATCTATTATGCAAGTTATGGAAGTATGATTGTCTTGAGAATAAATTGAATTTTGGGCTGAGCTATGGGTATCCAGCGGTTGAGAAATTAAAGAAAAGATAGCAGGATTGTTACCTACGTTGGGTTTGACATTGCAAAAACCAGTCATGTATTTGCATTCTTTGGCTTCTACTCACTCGGTCCTTAAATATGCGACTTTAGGAGAGCTAATTTATTTTAGATTGCACTAGATTTGTTATCCTAAATGTCGTATATTTAAGAACGGAGAGAATATTTGTAAAAGTCACTTAACTGAATAGATATATGGGTGAACAAAGATAGGTGTGATTCGTGGAATTTTTATCTATCATTTCTTAGTGATTTTGTGCAAGTATGGTTGTTAACCAATGGAGCCACAATAATAAGTTCTGTTTGGTTAGCCATAAGTTGCAAATTGTTGTTACCTTGTGGTTATAGGGCAAATTGGTTTCTCAGGTATCTGATTTTAATTTTGAATTCGTGTTTTTTCTGCAGTACTGAGGCCTGCGCCCGCCGGTGAGGGACCATGAGCTGATGTTTTATGTGCATGAAAAGCTCAAGTTGCAGCTGCAAGGTTTTCCAAACCTAGAAGGAGACATCTTCCACTGTCTAATGGTGTTTCATGTTTTAGGATCTGTGATTTTCTGCCAGTCTCGTGAGGGCCTTAATGCCTTTAAGATTTTATATGCAAGGAATATTTCCTGAACTCTTTAAGTAGCATAGCTAGTAGTTGGTTTACAGATTTATCGGCCTTGTCCTTAAGCTGGTAAATCCAGCAGTATCCTATTCTCTACGTTCTCAGGAGCTGCAGCTTGCTCTGGGCTTGAATGTGTAGTTTCTTCTGTCTAAAAGTGTTGGTGATCACTAAAATGATTATATTAAATTAAATCACTTAACTTACATACCAATTTCTTGTGGCTTGAAATTTATATAACTGTTGAACCATATTTACTGAACCTTTTCCCCGGTATTTCAGCAGGACACTTGTGTATTATAACTAATTGCAGGAAGTGTTAGAAAGAAGGGTGTACCTAATAACTAACTCCATTTTTATGGATAGTTATTACTCCCTCCGTTTTTATTTATATGACGCAGTTGACTTTTTTCGCTACTTTGACTATTCGTCTTATCTATAAATATTTGTGCAAACATCTAAAGATATGGGTTAACGTTAAAGTGCTTTTAATGATAGATCTAATGATATCAATTTCACGTTAAGTAACTAATTACATAATTATATATTGTTGGTTAAAGTTTAAGGAAAAAGTCAACTGTGTCATGTAAATAAAAACGGAGGGAGTGCTAAACTTGCTTACTTGGTGTAGTGTTCTACAAATCTGTTGTCGACTATAGATGCATGATAAGTATTTTCCTTTCTAGAAATTTGGGAACAAGACCAACGAGCAGCATTGAGCTTCAGCCTGTCCTTGTCCACATGCAAACACAGGGACATGCTTACTGGTACCATTAGCTAATAATAAAACCCCAGCAACGTGTCTTAGCTTGTTTAAGCTATATAATATTATGATTTAAGCGGTGATGAAAAGCACGGTCGTATCCTGCGGGTGCGATTGTCCCCATTGAAAATTGCTTAACTTTGGTTTTCATATAACGTAGTCATACTCATTGACTTTGTGCCGTATATCTTAGACTCGGCCGGGCCGTGTACCTCATCATCAATTTGGCTGTGCCAGGTGCAGTGTTCTTTTGATGTGGAGCACTTTATAGAGATCCTTAAATATGTATGATACATAGTAGCTCTGTAGCTGAATGTGTCGCTTTGGAGGATGTCTGCATATTACGGGAAAGCTTCTTGCAGAGTTGCAGTTATTTGTTTGTGCTTAAATCATATCTTGTTTGAGCTCTGGAGGCTCGGCCGAAATTCCAATCAGCACTTCCTGATTCACTTGGATATGAGAAGTATTTGATTACCTTCGAGGTTTGGCCATCTCCAAATTCGTTACACTGTTTCGTTGCTCCTTTCAATATTTATTTTGTTAGTTGTTCTATGCTACCAGGTTGATGTTTTTTAAATAATATTTTTATTGTTGAGAATTGCAGAAATAACACCGAAAATGGTTAAGGACTGAGTATTATTTTGTAATTTCTCCATTACGATGTATACTAATGCGATCGGAGGCTGCGCTTTTGCAGTGGTCCGTATTGGTTTTCAGTGTTTTGCGCTGCACTGTTCTCCTTCAAGCAGCATTCAGCACTTAGCAACAGAGCATGTGAAAGTCGTTCTGGGCCGATATGTTTGACCCCTTAGCTTATCGGCCCAATAGCCCAATCCAGCAATGCGGGATCATCACGAACTTTCGCGAATGCCCGGAGGAAACCCTACCCGGCGATATCACGCCGTCTATATAAGCAACCAGCGCCGCCACTAGCGTCTTCCTCCGCTCCGGTTCGAGCCTCCAGTTCCACGCCTCCAACTCTGAAAGCTGAAAGGAGAGTTGGTTCTTCCGTTTCTTTCTCAGCCGACTCCTTGTTTTTTTTTAAAAAAAAAAAATTCCTTTCGGTGCTTTGGTGAAAAATATTCCTTTCTCGAATTTTCGTTACCATTTTTCGGCGTATCGATCTGTTTTCGCTGCGGATTTGCTGGTTTGCGAGTTTATCACGGCCGTGTGGCTGGAACAGCGGCGCGGAGCCGAGTTTTGGTATGGCCGAGCGCCTCCTGAGGCCAGCCAGATGGATCCCCCGTCGATCGTCTGACCGAGCGTCTCCTTGTCCCCCACGGACTCGCTCTTGTCGAGATCTGACACATTCACACTCAAAAACTCCTCCCCCCAAAAATCCCGCAACGAAACGGCTCAGTTTCGTGAATCTTTCGGGCGTTGTGTTTTGGTTTGGTTTGATTCGACTCTTCCCCAGCTTCTTCCTCCTCCCTGATATGTAGCTGGTGATGTGGCGCCGGGGACGAACCTGTTCTTCGGCCGCCTCCCATACCCAGCGACACGGAGCGAGGGGCTCGCCGCTTCCTGGCAGCCATAGTCACAGCAACGGGCGAGCTCGTGATTTCCTGGTTCGGGCTTGCTCATGCCCCGGCTGCTACATGCATCAACGACTTGATCGATGTTCGTCGGATTTGTTGCAGTATGGCAGTCTCCGATCTCTGTTATTTTTTTCACTCCAAAAAAAAATGCTCGAACCAAGCTTTATCTTTGAGTGGGACCCAGGTGTAAGTCAGGTGGCAGCGTGTTACCCTTTGAAGGATGAGCTGTCGCAGTTACACGCCTGGGAGATGAGCCTGTCCAGGGGTGCCCTTTCGTTACGCGCGCCGCGGCACTTCAATCGCGGCCCGCGTACATCAGGGCTCCACATTTTGTTTCATCGGACACTTCCAACTGTAGTTCCGCAAGGCACAGCACCATATGGATCTTGAATTAAATGTAACAAAACTACTTTAGCATGAAACAGTGAGGTTAAAGATAAACCACTTTGCGCATAAGCCTCGCATAAGCCTTACAACAAACCTTAAAAAATACAAACTTGATTGGACATCGCGCATTAGCCTCGTTTGCGTAAGTCGGAGAACAGCAACAAAGGATACGGATGCCAAATCCATCTGACCAAGGTGGGTGGGAAATGGGCTCGAGAAATCTTCACTTGGTTTGGGCCTTGCGTTTTTTCACTGTTCTCTTGCCGGGCGTGCTCTGCTGTCGAAACTGTGTCTCGTACGAACGGCCCTTAATGTGAGCCCTAATAACAGGCCATACATGACACGAACGATTTGTAGAGAGCATAATTTGCTTTTATATACAAATGTTGGAATGCTATATATATTTTGTTTAATTTGTTTGAGGCCATATATTTGAACTGTTACATTTGAAAAGACAAATGCAAAAAATATATGGAAATGTAGGTCCTTTATCGGGTAAATTGTGTGGAACATCAATATGCAACAGGCGTTCACAATTTAATGGACTAACGAACTAAGGCATGTTTTCCTAGGAATGAATTAGAAAACTGGGTAGACATGTTTTCTTGTTTTTTTCTTTTTCTTTTTGCGAACTGGTTTTCTTTATCATCGATCGGCTGGTTTAGATAATAAAACTGTTTAATTAGTCTAAGACAGCATTTTGTTGTTTAACAGTAATTATGTCTTGTATGAAAAATTATTCATATGATCTGCTGAATGAATATAAGGAGGATACATATTCGCATGATATGAGATGCTAGACAAATTGATCAGACAATATCATTGACAGTTTGATTGTCCCATGTGTGAGCATGTGATGCTCTCGTGCCCATTTCTTACAAAAGGTACAAAACGTGCGTATATATATACTACTTACAAAAGGTAGTCTGCTCCTTGGTGATGTACACTGATAAAGATGACGAAGAAGGCATACATTTTGGGTACTGGGCAACAATTAGTCATTCAATTTTTGTCTTTCGGGACTCAAATTTAGTATCTTCAGCTGCCATGGCTGTTGGAGCACCGCCATGGCTGTGCTCAGGAAGAAGAGGGCACGACATCTCGTTAGATGCCGCAACCTTAGTCTCCTTGCTTTTTACCCCTCAACATGCTGAAAAGGCCTCCACACAACAGGATTCCACCTACAATGCTGCCATTTAGAAAACATTATCAGTCCACATGTGTGAAAGATCAACTAGTGCAACCTGATCTCCGCTGCCTGTAAATTCACATAATCTAATGTAGGTACCTGCCAAGGTGAACCGTCTCTCCTAAAAAGAAGAGACGAACATGGTGAGGATGAAGCAAAGGGGTGCCCAGGCGGCAAGGAAGACCGGGCCTTTCATCTCCATACACCACGCTTGTAAGTAGTATGAAACCCCGGTCACCACAAATCCCTGACGCATTGATAGGTTTGGTCAGCAAACAAAGCAGCTTGTTAACTTTTATACTCATGCTCCATTTTTATTTTGCTTTATTAATTAATGACGGCATCCTGTCTCTGCTCTCGTTATCCAAATCACTGGTGGGTAGGAGTTGGCGTGTGCTGACTTGCTGTGGTATACGTACAACTTGATCATAAGACTCGTAAAACATGTAAGTATACAATTTTCTCTTTAATGTCTCTGTTGTAAAACATTGTGAATTTTTCTGTCTTTATTGTTGGGCACTATGACTAGCTATTGAGGAAGACACCAACCTATTGTGTCGGTTCCTTTAATTATTAATTCCATAACTAAACTAGTGGTAAATACTCCCTCCATTTTTTAGTTAATGTTGTTAGGACAAGTTTCGCCAAAAATAAACTTGAATCGTTCGAATGTTGTCGGTTAAGAATCAAAAGGAGTGAGTAATCTAAGCACGATATATTTACACTGTAAAGGACGGAGAGCAAGGTGACGTCCGGCTGGAGCTTCCACATGGAGAGGTCCCTCTCACCCACTACCGCGATGATGTACGCCTGGACAGTGCTGAACACGCACTGCGTTGCTGTCACGAGCATCTTGTTCGAGTATTCCTTGAACAGAGCAGTCTGTTTGCATCATTGAACCACCGACATAGAACTCAGTTAGCTTCTAGCTAGATCTGATTTCAAATCGACATTTGATTGGGAGAGATGAACAAACCTGAAGGACGATCCACAGGGACCATGCCACAACTGAGGTGACATGGAAGAACGTCCCCACGATCCACTCCTCTCCCTGATTTGGAGAAGCGGCGAAGGGATGGTGACGGCTGAGGAGGGGACTCAGTGAAGGCCCGGTGTAGAAGGCGAGGACTAAAGTCCCGGCGATGCAGAGTGCCACGCCGGTGAGTAATCTATGCCGGAGCAGCTTCTCAGCTTCACCGCCTCCATCCTGCACAGCGTTTGACGGTAGATGGCCCTAGTTTTGCTTTTAGAGGCGTCATGCAATCTCTATCTTATCTTTCGTTTTTAAAATTGTTGACTACGTTGATTTTTTGAGTTTTATTGACCATTCATCCTATTCAAAATATTTTAAGATTACCATGTATCTTGTTATGAATGGTTTTATTACTAAAAAAAGTATTTGATTTTTAGACTTCAAAGGATAAGCCCAAACCATGCCGGAGAAATCATAAAAAATATCACAAAATACTTAGCACCACCAGCTGATTTTGCTGGCATTTTGCACAAAATACGAGCACCACCAGCTGATCTTGCTAGCATTTTTCACACATCAGAGTGAACCAACCAAGAACTCTGTCTTGAGGAAAGGCTGACTTTTGAAGTTGGTTCACTTTTGGAGTTCAGCCTTTCCTAGCAAGAAAGTTCTATTGCTGCTGACTGCTCACTCACTTCCCTTGCCCTCTCACACACCTCAACAAGGTATATATGAGGTAGGGTTTCTTTCTCAAAGCATTTCCACCATCCATCAAGGTGGCAATCAACGGTTTACACGCATTGGACCATCTTGAGCTTCTTGGGCTGACTGTTTCTTCATGTTGAGAGATATTTGGTCCAACAACCATTTTGGCTTCTGAGATTTGATGAAGCTTCCAGCTGAGAGTTGCATTGCTAATCCTCGATCCCTGTTTACTAAAAACACAAAGTTGAGAATGTTAAAAACCTCAGTGCCAAAGCCATGTAGGACGTACGCAAGAGGCAAGATAGAACAGATGCTCATATATCAGCAGAATAAATCTACAGAATTAATGCTACTTTTTCTTTGAGAGGACACAAATTGATGCTACTAACAACTTTTTTAGTTAGAGAAGATCTCCCTGATGGATCCCCATTTTTGTCAGAGGTGAACTGTAAATAACACTTTTTTTTTTGCGAAGGCTGTAAATAACACTATGCATTGTACTTCTCTCATCTATATTTGACTTGTGAAAGTTCGCTCTGCTGCTGTGTGCCGAAAGAAGGGTCATTCTTGTGTGCTGGACGTGCTCGTGGTAAGGGAACACATACATATTTATTGACATTTCATTTTTTTTCTATCGTTTTGTAATATCTAGAGGTGTGTTGTTGGCATTTATATTCAGTAAATTATGGACAGACTATCTTTTTAGATAGTTTAGTTTCCGAACTGCGTGGCTTGATTGTGTCATATCCATTGATACCCACAAGGCTCTGCCTCTTGCGCCGCATAAACATGTGTTGTGGAAACTTGTTTGTATGATATCCTGATACTCAGCGCAGAAGTGCAAATATACATCATACATGGATCAGCGGAAGGTTGTCATACCACAAAACTCGTACCATGCATATCAACATCAACGCGATGTATGAAGGAAAGAGAGTTTTTCCAAGTAAGGATCCAAAGTTCAGAATGCATTTAGCATTTCCGTGAGATATCATCGCCCGATCCTCACACAGTCCTGCAGGCGTGAACTACCAACCTACTAACCACGCCATGTAGATTACTCTCCTGTTTTAAATTGTTGACGTTTGACTATTTTTAAGTTACGTTTGACCATTTGTCTTATTCAAAATATTAGCTTAAATATGCAAAATAAAAGTTATATTTCAATTTCCTTTAGTGATGAAACTAATCATAACAAAATTTATGATAATTTCTAAAGTATTTTGAATAAGACGAATGGTCAAACGTAACTCAAAATAAAAATCAAACGTCAACAATTTAAAACCGGAGGGAGTAATTATTTACGCACAGGACATAGCATATATCTGGACGACGCCTGCCCCGATATGACCATCACTGGCACGCGAATGAATCCAGGGAGTTCGTGAATTCGTGATCTCTTGAAGCCTTCGACTGTAAATCGCATTGAGCACTGACCAATATCAGGTAGTTAAACGACAAAATAAAAATGGTGATGTTAACGTCAACAGGGATGTAACAAAGGCAAGATATTAGTTGGAAAATATTAACTTTCAGGGTTTTTTTTTTGCAAAGCTATTGTTCGAATGTAACAAAGGGAAAAAAAATTCTGTGCAAATTTGTCGAGTAAGTTTGTATTCAGATCATTTTGGAGAAGTTTTGATGCAATTTTTCTCGAAACGGTTAACTCAGATTACAAATGCACCAGAACCCAGCTAGTTCACAGATTAGTCAATTCCTTCACATTACCATCAGCAATACAGCCAGTGGAAGTGGATCCTTGATCTCGGAAGCTTAACAATTGGCGAGACTGGAACTCTATGCTTTTTGATTGAAACGGTCATTAAGAAAAAATAAATAATTTACATGCGAGAGGTACGGGGATCGATACCTAAACCCCGCATCTCCACTTCGATTATATTTTCGGCGCTTGCTTTTCCGTGTTATTTTGCATTTTTTTATATAAAAACTTACTTACTCACTTCTCGATCGGCTGGTGTTTACACCGGCCAGTAATTATGTGTGTGCACTGCTTAAGGATTTAGGCCAACCGCACAACTTGCATGACCACAAGAATCAGGAAATTCTCCATGGATCTAGCTAGCTTGATTGACTGACCTTGATAATTGTAATAATTAAGAAACAAAAACATAATGCTAGTAGTACATCAATCCTTATTACACGCAAATAGCGCTACCACAGAATTAACCATCTTATTACAGAGATCTGTCGACGTGGCCCTGATGACGGATGCGCTGCCGCCGGCACCGGCCGGGCAGCCCCACTGGTTCTCGATCACTGTGTAGGTGGCCGCCGGAGTTGGCGCGCCCGCGCCTCCAGTGCCTCCTGGATGTACTGCTCCCGGCGGCGGTCCTTCTCCGACCACATTTCGGCCCAGGCTCCCTCCATAGCAAACATGGTGACATTGGCCGTATGGTAGAGCAGGACACCCGTGCCGACGCAGAGGAGGAACCACTGGGACGCCGTCGACGGGAACTCCGCCATATACGCCATCACGCGCGCCGCCATCGCGACCGAGATGCAGCAGTTATTATTAGCTTTATTATTTGTGTGAGCATGCGGGAATATATACGTGGTGAGGAATTTATAGGGCATGCTTTTACTTGCATGCGCGGGCAACAGAGGTGGTGCCTCGATCGCCCTGACTTGCGGTTCATTTGGTACAATTCTTGCTGCTCAAGTCGATTAATTGCTTCTTGCGCACGAGTGCACCCAGACGCCATTCGCTATTTATTGGTTTATCTGAAACATTTATTCTCTTCCTTTTTTTTTCAGGTATATATCGATCGGAACTTGTGGATTATTGTATCCTACAGCTAGCGGATGCAAGCTTAAGGATTGCAACTATATATGGCGCAACGGGAATGCTCCCCGGTCTTTGCATTGCATGCAAAATGAGCAGCAGTTCCTTGATTGTCGAATGTCAGGCCAACACAGTTGGGTCTTTATCTTTGAATATCCAATTATTTCTTGTTTCTTATATGCTCCAGTATATTAGGATAATAACTTCCATAGAAAATGAAAAGCCAACTAGATGTTTTGCCTTTTCACCTTCTTTATTAATAAAAATCTTCAGAACCTGAATCAATACGGTCCCCTGAAAATTTCAGGCATGAAAAATAAATTGAACTTTTCTATTAAAAGCAAGGCGAACCTTAACATACAACCATTTTTTTCACCATGTAGTTCATAATCTTGTGAAATGATGTATAGAGTAGCCCTAGTCTTTGATCGAACCGCCGACGACATAGACAAATTAATCAAAATGAACCTCATGCACCGATGTATGGATGTACAGGAGCTTCGATACGTTGAATGGTTTATCATTTATCGAAAATCGACCTGAGTGCAGCCCAGGCAAGAAAGACGACACCGAGGCTTGCGAGAGCTTTGTCGGCGTCGTCCTTGCTTCCGGCGCCATTCTGCTGCCGGAGCTTCCTCTCCGCCACTGACCGGAGCACTGCCTCCTCCTTCCGCTGGGCCTCCTTGTAGCCCTTGTACGCGAGGCGGCCGAAGCAGCTGCCGTAGTAGCCCACCATGGCGGAGCCGAAGAAGAGGCAGTAGCCGCCCATGGCGCCGTACGCGTGCGTGGAAGAATTAACTGGTACGTTGCAGATCGTGCTAAGGGTTTGCTATTATTGGAGGAATATAATGTGCGCAGGGTGGAACAAGCTAGATTTTATATATCTCTCTCTCTTCTCTATATATTTGGGATTATTGGCCGCGCGCCTTGGGTGCGAAGCAAAAGTTGCAGCATGCATGCATTGTTTGTGGAACAAGTAACTAATCAACATTTAATTTGCAAGTTCCGGCCTTCTGCGAGGAATGGCTTCTTCACGTGCCGCAGATTACGTCCCAGCAGTACGTGGCTTGGCGTCCAATGCAAGTAGGTCGATCAGAAAATCCTTGAAATCCTTCCGTATACAAATATTTCGCCGGACAGCTTCTACTTCCCTAGCTCTCCGTCCGTCCATATCTCTAACGATCTTCAGCTCCGCGTGTCCGGCCGGTTACAGATCATGGCGATCTGCCCGTTGGTGAAGAACTTCCTCTGCTGCGCCGGCGGCCTGGTTACCGGCGGGGCATTGTACGCTGTGGTGTACCAGTATAGGCTGGACAAGGAGCGGGAGAAGGCAATAGCGGCCGTCTACGCGCTGGACGAGGCCGAGTTCGAGGCCATGCGCCGCGAGTACGAGGCCAAGGGGAAGAAATAGGCCACCGCCGAGACACGAGTAGAATCAGGATCGACGAAACATGTGTCAATCTTAAGTTGCATAGTAGCTTTGATCAAACAATGTATATATAGGTCCAATGTATGCATACGTACCGCATACTATACGGGAAAGATTTCAGGGGCTGTCCATGCAGGAATCTTTGCATCACTTAAATTAATTTTGTGCCGTATATCAAGGAATCTAGCTCGAAGCCAACTCAATGCACAAAATTGAACCAGCAAAATGAACTTAGTAGATAAACGGACAGGTTGATCCGAGCCTTGCCGCCGGCATCCTTTCTACACGTACACTGCGTTAGCAAAGAGCTGTCGATTTGTGGCCTTGCCGCTAGTATCAAGGTTATGTCTAGTACATGCAGCTTTGCAGAACCATTGGAAACTGTAACACCCCAGTCCGTTTGTAGCCTGTAGTAGTGGTTTCGGCCTAAGTGGCCCAGAAGTGAAGTGGTTGTGGGAATAGTCCCACATGGCTTGTTTAGGTTGGTGAGGGTCAGCACATAACCCTTGTTGGTTCTAAGCATAGCACCTCCGGGTTAACCCTTTTACTCGAAGCGAGGACGAAAGCGTAAGAGGGGTGCTATGTGCATGTGCATGCCCACCCCGCGTGGGGGCTGGGCGGTAAGCGGATTTTTTTTGGACACAGGGTGTTACAGAAATGCACTGTGACCGAACGGTAATCAGCTGATTAATTATTACTGTTCCATGGCAATGCGTATTTCAGCTGCACAGTTTGCCACCATTTAACGACACAAACAAGCTTGAACACCTATAATTGAAGTAGTAATATTTTAACAAACTTTATTTCTCGACTTTGGTGTCATATGTGTTACTAGTACGTAATGATGGAAAATGCTGCACATGTCGAAGGTGGAAACAAGAGCATAAAAGTAGTAACACCTAGGCACCTACATCGACAAGAGTTTCTTAGATTGTACATCAAAAAGACCTAAAGTTCTCATATAGGTCTGCATATGTTTTTAAAAGTGACATGAAACATGCATATAGTCATGCCCAACAGTTTCCTGCCAAGAAACTTTGGCAAAACTATTTAAAAGTGTGGCTTGAAACTAAGCAAGCCAGTACTACATATTGTATAATGTGCCCCAGAATAGAAGTGCAGCACCCGCTGAAGTTTCTTGCACTCACTCTATAACACCCATGCAAATTTTATCGATTAAGTAGTGTCATGTACCAATAATTGTTAGGGCATAGGGTGTTATGAGAATTTTAATCAAGAACACATATAGCTAGGCACAATCAATCACACTTGTTCCGTGGTTGATGCTGGCGTTGCTTCCTCCTCTTCCCCACCCTTCTCTTTCTTCCTATTAACTTCATGTTCCTGGTGCGCTATCTCATCTTGTGAACCATTGGTCACATCCACCTCTGTGCATGGGTCGAACTTTGTTTCATTGCTTTTAGCCCATAACACGCCATACAGGCCTCCGCACAGAAACAGTCCACCAATAATGCTGCCATCAGAAATTGATGATTCAGTGAGTTCGATTGGGAAATTAAGATCAATGTCTTAATCATTATCATTGATCCTATTTAATTACTTACCTGCCTAGGTGAATCATCTCTCCTAGAAAGAAGGAAGAGAGGAACATTGTCAAGACGAAGCCAAGTGGAGCCCAGGCAGAGACGAAGACAGGGCCTTTCAGTTCTAAACACCATGCTTGCAGGTAGTAGGACACCCCAAACACCACAAAACCCTGACTCACCAATTTGTTCCAGCATCAAGCGGTTTGTTAAACTCGTATGAATTGTTTTTTACTTGCTAGCTAGCTGCTGATTTCCTCAAAAAAAAAAAAAAACACAGGTAGCACTTTCTGATGAATGAACATGAAAAACTTTCTGTGAACGTGGTCAGATTTTTCAAAAAGTGGATGATAGTATATAAAACTTTTACTCCAATAATTTTCTAAGAAACTGATGTATTCAAATCAAGTTTGAAGCACTATAAGCTCCAGCTAAGAAAATTCTAAAGAACTGGCAACAATTATTTTCAATCATTTTCAAACAGTTTATCCTGAAAAGCTAGCCACCCTACCAAACGTTTTCAAGTATTTTCTAGATTAAGCATTCACTAGCTAGCTTGTTATATACTCCTGATGTCCAGAAATATATACATTTATGGGGATGGTCAAGTCAAATCTTTTCAACTTTGAAGTGAAAAATTTATTAACATTGATAAAATAAAAATGATATCACTGGATTCGTTGTATAACCATCATAATAAGTAACATTTCCTATTTGAGAAAACTTAGTTTTTGTAGATGTTCCTAGTCAAAGATGAAAACTTTGACTTTGATCAAACTCAGAAATGATTATATTTCTTGATGGAGAGAGTATGTACAAAATTACTCGTAGAGAAATTTTGTAAACTAGTGTTAAACATTGAAAAATCCAAGTAATGTAGACAATTTTTTTATTCAAATGTTTTACCGAGTAAGTGATGGCAAGCAGGCCTATGTCTAGATGGAGCTTCCACATGGAGAAGTCCCTCTCAGCTACCGCCGCGACCACGAAGCACTGAATTGTGCTGAACACACACTGTGTCACTGTCACGAGCACCTTGTTCGGAAATTCCTTGAGCACAATGGCCTATGGATAGAGGAATTAATTGGAGATGGATAGTAAATATATTGTACGCATAACAGAACTCTCTCTGTTCGTTTTTCGTTGATGTTGGTTAGCTCAAGTTTGAGCTAATCAACATCAACAAAATCAGAATGGAGTGAGTACTAATTAATCTACTGTTGTTGATGATTTTATGAGACCTGCAGGACAATCCAGAAGGACCATGCCACCACTGCAAGGACCGCCATGAACGTCCCCTTGATCCACGCCTCCTGCGTGACTGCGGTCGCGGCGGTGGCATCCGTGGCAGCGCCGAAGGGATGGTGATGGTTAACAGGGCTTAGCGACGGCCCGGCATAGAAGGCGAGGACTAAAACTCCGGCGAGGCAGAGTGCCACGCCGGCGACCTTGGCTATACCCGTGGGGCTCCTCAGCTTCACCTTCTCCATCCTGCGTGCGCCACAGCCATGATTAGCAACCATGCAAGCATCTATTTTCTACTAAACTGATGCACCTTAACAGCAACGCGACGCAGAAGGTGAGCACGGGCACGGAGTTGGTTGTTGCAGCTGACACGGTTGCTGATGTCAACTTCAGGCTCACATTATAAAGATTGAAGGTAGCTGTGATTCTGGATTGAACGGGCTCAACATTAAATCAGTAGCAGTTTGACCAACTCATTCTTAATTTCGTTGGAAATTGATCAATGAAGCTAAAGCTATCACAGAAAATGCGGCACACATGACATACCCGATTAAAGCACAGAAGAAGAGCTTCGACAGCAACACAAACGACATGGAGCGCACATTTTTTCTGCAGATCAGAGCACGTGTGAATGCGTGAATGCTTGCTTTTGAGTTGTGATTAGTGAGTCGGTGCTACCTTTCAAGAAACATCGCAATAGGCAGCAGGAGGAGAGATGCGGCTGCCTGGCGGTAGAAGATGAAGACGTAGGTGTTCATCCCATGGTCCAAGGCCGCCTTGTTAACGACGAACATGACAGCATAGGTCACCTCTATGATGATGGCGATAACGTAAGGATTCTTCAGATCCATCTCAACGTAGGCCCAGATTAAACCTGTCATACATTGCTATTAGCTTGCAAATTATTGAAGTCAGCATCAATATGTATATATTGCCGCACAGTTTTGATTCCCTCAATAAACATACTGACCTGCCTTCACCGGCGTATCAAGGGATATCCGTGTTAACTGGTCACCACTGCGGCAACCGCTTGAGGAAGATATCGGAGGTTGATTTTTAATGAGTTTCCATTGAGAGTCGCTGCTCTAATTCGGTCACAAGCACACCGATGCAGAGTTGAGAGAGAATCACGTGTGGGCTGATTGTGCCATTGTGGCCAAACGAGTGGATCAGAACGCAAGCGGGGCCTTTGAGTGGAGGCGACACGCCCCATGCATATCTTTGCAAACAGAGCCGTACTAGCTCTGCCAGAAAATAGTCTGTCACGGGTTCGCAATCGAAATAATGGAAGAGGGTCTTTATCTCAAACGGAAATATTATCCATGGGAGAAAGTTCAACTTTTTCCTACGGATCATACCTTGTGACGGCGAATTATTGGAAGATGACTTACCAACAGACTGCTCTTGAAGTGATATGCACATATAAACACTCCTTTCTAGGAGTGCATTATCCCTATGAACATCTATATGATAGACTTGGCCAAATTATCTCGAGATTGAGGAAGCAACAAGGATGTCTCGCAACTGATGGGCACGCTACTTACCATTAAAAGAATATTTAGCTGTAAATGTGAATGCTATGCGTGTCACTGAGACTCGAATCTGGCTTGTTCACCACACTGAGTCTAACCAACTTTGTGTATGCTATGCGTGTTTCGCACAAAAAGAAAAAGTTTTGCTCACATGGAAGTAGTGCAGCTTAACGCAAAGATTTTAACAGATGTCTCAACCGTAGGGAAGTTTCACAAAGCGTCTAGGAAACTTAGTGCAAGATACGCGGGTCAAACAATAATCCACTGCATCAGATACGGAAGTAGTTTCCTCACCAAGGATTAGCAAATTAATGCAAATCGTAAAGTTCTGCACATCACTACGGCAGAAAGTGGTTTGCCGCTCCATGCTTGTTCGTTCACAACTACTTAGTGTTCAACTTGCCAAATTTTCGAAGTTTAAATGATGAAGGGTCGATGCAAATAAGGCTTGCACTCAGAGATTCTTAAGAGGAGAAGGGTTTGTTTATTTATTTTGCATGTAGGATAGACAACATGCGTATTCATTGCATTGGTTCTTGAATTAGGTCATGCAAATTTAAATTATTAGAAGTGACAAAAGGAGATGTAGCTCCCAATATTTTTAAAGCGTGATGAATAAATGTCAATAAAAGACAGCCAACTAAGGACATACCTCCTTTTGTCACATCTAAATGACAAAAGTAGAAATTAAAGCATTAGCGCAGTAAATCAGATTCCAATCCAGCGCGCCTTTTGTTGATGCAATCATCCACTTCCGTTTTTTTTTCTTTGGCACAAACCCTCCGTAGAGATATTTTTCTTGCAAAAGTTGCCTCCATGATCTGCGGTATCCTCTGGTCCCTGCTTTGGTCCCCGGCCCCCGCCAATACTCTAATATTTCTGATTATTAGTATCATTTCAATGCACATTTTATATGCTAATATCAATCAAGGTAGGCCTGCATCGATGTATCTTGTGCTATGTTTATCAAAGTATGATTGAATATGTTGATGAATAGTTTTAATTGATTGTTTATCCGGATTCTATAATCTTGCATTGTGCTTATCAGATTGCTTAGTTCGAGGATAAGTATTACGAGCTTGACTTAATCATGGCAGTTAGGTTTAGTCTCTGGAACTTGTATTGAATCTAGACGCATACGTTGCATGGATGGTTTGACGGATCCACTACCTAGTCTCTTAGGAATGCCAAGCGGAACCCATTGCATGCCTATCCGACTAGAGATCTTTATAAGCAAAGGCTACATAGAAGTGGAGATTGAATGCTTAGTAGATGGAGTGGAGTTTTAAGGGGAAGGTCAGTAAGCGTCTTCGTGACAGGGACCTCGCCGAAGGGTTCACCTTAGTACCGATCTTAGGAACCCAAACAACTAAGTAATTTCGTTTGCAATGCTATTTGATTATACCGCGTGGTTATGATCTGAACTAGCAGATCAGAGTGAACTCATAAGATGTTCTAGTAATATTTCTCGTCAATACACGCTCACAGTTCCAACAGCCTCCATGCCGATCGGCAATGTCCGGTCAGCACCAACCCCGATTCCTCACAAACACCCTCACACGCTCACTAGATCGCATCACTACATGTTTAAACCAGGTAACTTTACTCGATACTCACTGGTCTCTATGGATTCGATATAAACCTTGAAATACTCTGAGGGAAAAGCTACAATTGACTGGGTGCTACAAGTGACCAACACTGAGTTGGTTCCTTTCATTCTTCCTATAGCTTGATGATTGATTGAGGGCACATTCAACAAGGACTCAAGGGAGATATATATATATATATATATATATATATATAACTGGATGACAGATGAGGGGAAGGTGACCTTGGATGCCAAGGTCAAGAATAAGGGCTGAGCGGAAAATCTGAAAACCGAACATCAAAATTGAAACCATATTAGTTTAACCGGTACTCTTGCTCCATTTGGTTAACCAAATAATTTAGATTTAAAAAATGTAAAAGTATTTTGATTTTGGTGTTAGAAATAAAAAATTACTGAATATCCTGATATTCTATTTATAAAACTTTTGATTTACATGGCTAACTACTCAATTGCATATTATCACCAAGGAATCGATGTAATTAGACTTTTGTTGTCACTCAACTTTGGGTCCGTTTGGATGCTCGAATCGTTTCAGATTCTGGGCAGAATCGCTCGGAGCGGCTCCAAACGCCGATTTTGCGAAACGGTTCGGTGGAGAAACGGAACGAAACGATTCGGAATTTTTGCCTGCGGGCGTGAAACGCCTAAAGTGGTGTTCCGCAGGGGCGAAACGTTTCGCCTGCCCTCTCCTTTCCTTGGATTTCCTCGAAATTACATGGAAAATGCCACCGGGGTCACTACTCCCTCTCCTCCCGCCTAGGGGTGGGCAAAAAAACCGGCACCGAAAGCCCGAACCCGAAGAAACCGAGACCGAGACAGAAAAAACCGGATTTCCGGGTTTTGGGTAGTAGATCGGGCGCCAGCGTCGGGTACCCGATATTTTTCAGGCATTTTCGGGTGCTAGTGTCGGGTACCCGATAACCCGATATACCCGACAGATGCTTCCGCCCCTAACCTCAACTACGGCCCATCTACGGCCCACAGACGCCACGCCGCATCGCCTCCTGCGCCCGCCTCTTCAATGTCGCCTCCTCGCCTCCTACGCCTCCACCATGCGCGTCCTCTCGCTTCTTGCGCCCGCCCAGCTAGGAGCTCGTACAAATCCCTACGCCCAGCTCCTTTGCGCCCGCACAGGCGCCCAGCTCCCCTGCTGCTCTCGCCCCGTGCGCCTCGCCGCGGCACTGCTGGACTGACAGACTGACGGACGACTGTGAAGCTGCGCCCTGCTGTTGTCGCCGGTGCCGCACTGCTGTTGGTCGCCGGTGCCATCGTCATTCACCACGGCATCAATACGGTCTCTCCAATCTTGCAATGTATGTAGGCCTTCGATGCCATCAATCTTGCGTTGTCTCCAACTCTGCATTCTGCAATTCGTGAGCTACTAGTCTGCTAGTGCTACTCGACTGAATATTGCTTTGAGCTGCTGAATATTACTAAATCATGTAGTGATTTATTTATTAAATAAACATTATCTTTGCATTCATGTAGATGTCAACTGAACCAGATCCCAATTGTGTTACCGGAGTGGGAGCTATTGGTAGTCAGGTGGATGGTGCAGAGAAGATCAGTGAAGAGGTGGTTCAAATTAGTGACAGGGAGGAAATGTTCGGTGAGACAAGTGGACAGCAAGTATGGGCTGCTGTCACAGCATGTTTTCGTGAGTTGTATGATGCGTATAAAAGCATATATGCTCAACCAGATGCAATAGTACAAGACAGTACCTCACAACAACCATCAGAAGTCCAAGGAGGTATGATGAAGTCCCTAATTGCTAAAAAGTTGAGGCTGGGTAGTGGTGCAAGTGGCAATACAAAATCTGAACTTGATAAGTACCTTACTGAAGATACTGAAGACTTGAACAAAAAAATTGACATTCTAACATGGTGGAAGATAAATTCATCAAGGTTCCCAATATTAGCACGCTTGGCTCGAGATGTGCTAGCAATTCCTATATCTACGGTCGCTTCTGAGTCGGCATTTAGCACAAGTGGCCGAATACTTGATGACTTCAGGACTTCCCTTACTCCATTCATGTTGCAAGCACTTGTTTGTACACAAGATTGGCTGCGAAGGACCATTCCCAGTGATATTCAAGAGAACATGGAGCAATTGGCCAAACTAGAAAAAGGTAAACAATCACACGTGCTTTTACCACATATATTTGTTCGCAGTATTTATATTTTTATGTGCTAATTGACTAATAATTGTATCTTACAGAGTTGATTGAAGAATATAATAGCAACAAGAATGGTAAACGCAAGTCTGACGAGTTGACGTCGGCGCAACAGTCACAAGCAAGCAAGTCTAGTAAGAATTCGTGTTAGTATAAGGTCTATGAAGAACTGGAGAGTGGAGGCAACTTATTTCACTTCTGAGTAGTGATGCTATGAAATCATATGCCATTTGGCCCTTTACTAATTTGGTAGTTACTGTACAGACCTCTTTTCATTTGGTTGCTTACTCTCAAGATGCTCATCAGATTGCTTGCTTGATTTTGTGAGACTGAATTGATATAACATTCATGATGCTGAACACATGTTCTTTGTTCTGAGCTGTTGTATATATTTGAGTAGTTTGGGTATACCCGAAGACCGAACCGAATTTTGGGTACCCGAAGTTGTCGGGTACCCAATATTTAGGCCTGTTCGGGTAGCACCTCTGGGTACCCGAAATTCTGAAAAACCGAAAAGACCGAACCGAAGTTTCGGTCATACCCGAACGCCCACCCCTACTCCCGCCTCACGGATCGCACAAATTGCAGAGAAATCTCTCCTCCCCACGAGCTAGGGTTGGCCGCCGCCCAAGACAACTTCGAGTTTTGATAGAGGGGAATGATGGAGGAGGTTGAGGGCATTTCATTTTGCTTGTTTATGAGCGTTGGGTGCCTTCCTAGTGCTGGATCGAAGCTTGAGCCTAGAGGCCATGGAGGACGGGCGAGGCAGAGCTAGAGGTTGAAGAAGGGTAATGCCTGGGTGTTGTTTTGTGGGTCACGATAAGGTAGGTGGGCTTAAGTAACGGGCTGTTGGAAAAAATTGCAGCCCAATTCTCCTTGCCTTTTCTTTTTCTTTAGTTATTATTTTGTGATAGACCCCTTTTGTATTTTGGCCTCATGCTTTGGACGTCATGCTTTGGACCATATACGTGTTCCATATATTGTTACAGTAAAGAACACAGTCAAGGGCAAATAGGACAATTCAATCATCTGTGTGTTTTTGTGAATCAGAATCTAGTAAGGTAGCCAAACGATTTCTGAAGTGATTCTGTTTCAGGTTTAGAAATGTTTCTGGGTTGAAACTGAAATGTTTCTGGTTCTCGGAGAATCTGAAGCTGTACCAAACACACCCTTCTGTGTAGACTTATTTTGATACATTGTCTTATTTAAGTTATTTTTCAATTTATATTGTAGAAGTTTCACTAGAATGAGGGTTTTTCTTGGGGGGCCTAGAATGAGGTTTTTTTTTTCACAATTTCTGTTGAAAACCAATAATTGATCTGAAATATTTTGGTTAATTAGGATTTTCATTTTCTGTAATAATTTTTTATTTAAATTTTGTTAAAGTAAAATTTGTATACCCCTAGAAAAAAATTGTTCCAATCGTATTAACCGAACACCCATGCCTATCAAAACCCCCAAACATCGGTGCTGATGAAAGGGCTGAGGCTGTATGTCTCACTATTCTGATCGGGACAATCGGCACTTCTTGTATCTTGTCGCACATGCATGGCAACAGGGTGAAGACATAGAGAGTCTAGAATATTGAAATATATTCCTATTTCTAAAAAAAAGTGAAATCCGCTTTGAGCCAACATCCACAACATCATCGTATACCATTGATCGGCAAACAACCAAATCCTACGTCCATTTGTCAATTTTTTTTGAACCATGAATGGATGTGTACGTGATTTGCCCTCACTTATATCATATTAGGGAGGTGTAACCGATTTTTGATGATATAGAAATCTCACATATGCTACTATTAGAAACAGAACGACGATATATAATTCAAACTATGGCACTACACTAGTCGACAAAAACACAAATATCAGAAAATGTGCGTCAAAATGTCAGCCAAACAAATTCTACTATAAACTGGAAGTCAATAGACAGAGTATACAGGTCAAATTGTGTCCAAGATATACAGGTCAAATTGTGTCCACGATATACAGGTCAAACAACAAACCCACTGCATCTGATACAAAGTAGTTTCGCCGCGAATGATTAGCAAATGTTTGTTTATTCAAAACAAATTTGCACACCTCTTTCAGGGAGTCGTCGATGCCAATGATTGTTCAACTTGAGCACAAATATTCATTAGAAATGGTGACGAATTGATGCTAAATAAGGCACATACTCAGAGATGCTTAAAGGCAAATATCCTATTTTTACTTGTAGGATACACACGATGAGTACTTATACATTAATTAGGACATGCTAACTGATATGTGACAAGGGACGTCTGGTTGCCATTCTTATAAAGCATGATAAATAATCGTAAATAAGATGTCAGTTAATTAATGACCTTCTCAAGAAAAAGCCATGCCCTGTTGTGAATTATAAGGAGAGGTGTAGCTGTCATCTAGTAGGCCGTGTCAGGGATTGACACGTAATGTCAAAATGATTTCATAGAGAACCTTACAATAGATTGTCTTTCAACAATATCGTAGTAATTCTATTTTTTTAAATTTTGAAATGGATTTGTTTTAGAGTTTCACGAAAAAAACTCTAAAAATGTGGCATGGGTAGTCTTATGGCGTTAAATGTTAGACTGAGATTTCGTATATCTGTCACATTTTTGGAACAATGAAACTGAACTTCTGGAACATAGCAATTGTACTGATGAAACAAAGCAATTGTACTGCTGGAACAAAGAAATTTTACTGCTGGAACAATAAGTTCTTGGGTGGAACAATTTTGTTTTTTCAAAGAACATTTTTTTGCACAAGTGAATGAAACTTTTTGTGGTTGGATCAAAATCCAATGGCTGAAAAAAGTGACTGAGAGAATAGCAAAATCTCAATCACCTGAGAAGGAAACATCTCCAAATGTTAGGCTACGAGACGTTTCCTTCGTGAAACTACAACCTTTTTCTCTAACTCATTCTTTTTTTCTCCATCATCCAAAATTCTACACAATATTGTGTGCGATAATCTATGGGAGGCATACAATATTGTAAGACCCAATATTTTTTTAAGATGTAAAATTTAGCCATCCATGACCTTTGACATACCTTGACCGTTGGCTTCATTGCCATCTATTTTAAAAAGAAGGGGAACCCCAAGAGACAGCCCTGCCTGCTGCCTGGCATCATCAAAACGAAGGGGAACAGCCAAGGGGGAAATAGGAGGAACAAGGGAGAGGAGGGAAGGAAAGGAGAGGAGGGATTGTAGTTGGAGAAGGGGAGTGGAGAACTCATCCATATTGATGCTCTTGTTTTAGTTGGAGACCAAGGTATAAGCATGTGTTCTTCTCTCTATTTTGGGTTGGTTTATATCGCCTTAGTGGTAATCCCATCGGTTTTTATTAGGCTACTTGAATTGCCCCTGTTCTGGTTTCCATTTTCATGTTTTACATTTCAATTTTGATATTTCCATTTACTTACTAGTCTTTTATTGTTTCATACACCATGAAGAAAATACAAAATCGTATATCGAGGTAGAATGGATAGATCTTCCTTTAATTAAGTGGGAGAACTTCCTAATTAGGGTCTTTTCACTAGCCTGTGTCCATGTTTAACACCAAATTAACGTGGGACACTTTGAAATTAGATCAGCTCTCTTTAGTATATAGTCGAACAGAAGCGGTTGTCCTTAATGAGGAACCGATGACTTATATGCAGCCTTTTCTGAAATATATGCGATATAATGAAAGTTATCCAACTACTTTAAAATTTCTCTCAAAACATTGTGCTGTTAAATAAGGGAATAGATGACACTTTTGCAGTGGTAAAGAAATGAGCAGCCAAAGTGATTGTATATATATGATTCGGTTTGTTAGCCTTTTAGAGTTCGAGCCCATCAACAAGAGGCTAAATCCTGCATGAGGACATCTTAGAGGTGCAAACAGAAAATCCGCTTTAATCAACAAGAGCGCCAGCTTCCACAGTTGCCTTCTCATTAGCTGAGTACATATGGTCTTTTGTATGACCCAGCAAGATGAATGATCAGGAATGAGACTCGGATTTCTGCTTTAGTAAACTAAGTGGCTATTGCAGACAGTATCGCGTTCCAATAATAGCACATATAATAAGTGAACAAAAATTATAGCGGGGAATGTTTAGTCAAAAAAATAATAGGATGGAACAACGAATTTTCTTTTAACACAATAAAATAAACAGACCACTAGATCTTAACAGAACAAGACTTTGTGCGTGGACCTTTGTTCCTGCAGCACAGCAGCAGCCAGAATGATGATATTCCTTATTCTTAGAAGAAAAAAAAAAACCTTATCAGGGAACCACAGCCGCACACTGGAACTATTGGACTTTGGTGACTGATCATTAGATGAGATGATTTCTAGATTTTTCTCCATATTACCTGAAGGCATGCAGTTATTTACTATATATGCAAGTAAGGTCACAAAAAATAGATATGGAACTGATATTTTTTTCAATTCTTTAAATATTCAGGCTATAGATCTTGCATGTGAGTAGAATAATCCACTTAGGCTTCATTCGGTTGCACCAGGATCGGCCTGGAATGAGGGCTGTTCGGGTCGGATCAGTCCGGTCATCTTTGAATCCGGCTTGGACCAGGAAGGGATGTTTGGTTTCGCCTGGGTTGGAATGAAACATGGTTGGAACGGATGGTTTTCCCTCTGATCTGCTCGGTATGAAAACTAACCTAAAGTGCTCCGGAATGAAAACAAACTAGGTTTGAATGAGTGTGTGCTGCTCAACCATTGCCTGAGTAAACACACAAAACCAGCTCCCGTTCTCTCCCGAAAGCTCCCCAACAGTGCTTGCAAGGACCGATTCCTCCAGGGCCTAGTCCGGCCCCTCCCCTGCCGTCACCGGCTTGCCGGCGGCGATTTCCAGGGTGAGGGACCCTTCCCTGTACAGCTATTGTAGTATTAGGTTCTAGTTTTATAGATCAATAATCGCAGCTTCTCCGGATTGCCATCATCGCCTCGTGCGATTTGTGATTCCGTGGATTCAGCTGCTCCTTGTTGTCCCTAGTGGGTGTTAGCTTGATGCGCTTCTTCCCCGTCGGATTCCTCCCCGTCGGGCGTTCCTTTCCCCTTTTTCTTTTTTCTGTTACTCTGGATTCGGTTTGTTGGAGATGCAGGTCTGGTTGCTGTTCAAGCGCCATGTTCGTCGATGAAGAGTGCTCAAGCTCTTGTGGCCGGGTCGATCGCAACTTGCTGATCCCCATCTTCAACCCAAGAGCTTCAAATCAGTCAAGCCCGGTGAAGCCTATTCAAGATCTACGGCTTCGACTTTTTCAACCTCGTCATTTGATGTGTGATTTGAGGCGGCCTCCGGGAGGACCGCCGGAGTGCCAATCTGTCCGCATCAAGAGGCCCTTTGCCCGTCCCCTTCGCAGTGGCTCGACGGCTTACCGTCGGCACTGTCAGGTCCCGGCGTGGACGGAGGCGCTCTTGATCGATGTTTTGGTGTGGTCGACTCAACTAAGCTGCATCTTCATGCAAGGAAGCTTTCGCGGCGGCGCTGCAGTCTGCTCCATCGTCGGTGTCTAGTTTCTCGCGAGGACCTTGTTGTAATCTTCTTTACTAGTTATGTCCTCATTTTGTTGCTTATGGACCTCATATCAATTCTTAGTTCTTGGAAAGGTCCTTTTGTAAATGTACCGATGTTTCCAGAGTAACAGAAGTATCGAGCCCCTTGCGGGCGTGTTGCCTTCAAAAAAAAAAAAAAAAAAAAAAAAACTAGGTTTGAATGAGAGGCAAGGACCCACTTGATCCTGGCAAGGAAGCAAAACAAACTTGGATTAGAAATTATGCTGCCAAACGAGGCCTTAGTGACCACACTGTGTGGTTCACACAGATCTTGCATGTGAACGGCATAAGCCACGTCAGGGCAAGCATATCTCTAATCTGACAATAGTGGTTAGGATACTATTACAATCAGTTAGAAAAGAATGTAACCTATCATATCTGTTACGGAAACCTTTTTTTTTGCAAAAAAGGAATTCCACTAATATTAAAGCAAATTACATCCCATGATTATAAAATAGAACCCGAACAATGCAACTCCAACTCTATTGATGAGAGACAAGAAACCTAGCTTGAAAGGGTCACAAATTCGAGCATCTATGATCACCATTCCAGACATATACCACGAATGAGAACTCTGATCTAAACACACACTGCCATCTCACCATCCACCACAGTCATCTTTAGCTCTGATGGGAAAGATCGAAACCCATCTTTTTTGCAAATAAAAAAAGTAGAATGCTAATATTCCACACACAAATATGATGAACTTATCACCGTCGAGCTTGTCGTCCACTAGTACAAAAAGGACCTAATATGACACATCAGTTTTTACAGTAGTGGCGAACACATAAGGATGCGTCGCTGCTAGTCCGACGCCAATTACTGTAGCAGCTAGCAGTGGGGGATGGGCTGGCGTCATCGCGTCTACAGGACCCAGAGCACTTATCAGTGGCGGATAAAGTGACGTCACCGCTGTCCGTCATCGGAAAGATGTCAACAGTGGCGGATGAGATGATGTCACACATGTTTGCCACTGAGAAGACGAATAGCAGTGGCAGACCGTGACGTCAGCTCGTCCGCCACTGATCTTGAAGACATGAGTGGCGATCGATAACGTCATGCCAGCCGCCACTGCTAGAGAGCAGTAGCGGCGGACGATAGTGATGTCATACCACCCGCCACTGCTTTTTGTGACATCACACCGTCCACCCTGATAAGTATCAGCAGTGGTGAACAACGAAGATCTCACTGCGCTCGCCACTGCAAGCCACCGCATATATATATAACCGAGCATCCTCCTCCCTATGAACAGTATCAGGCTCACCTTGGGTTGGGTGTCCGTACGGTGGCGGGAAAAAATTAGAAAACAAAGGGGAAGGTTTAGATCTTGTTTCTTTTTGTTGGATTTGATCTAAGAGGTATATCCTTGGCATGCTGTCTCCTCCACCAGATTCATCGTGGGAAAAAAAATCCAAGCAACATCTAGATAGATGTCATGGGAAAAAGATAATGCTAGGAAAACGCCATCAACTAATCATGTTGTTTTGTTTTTCTTTGATCTTATTTATTTTTTAGGTTTCCTATTAAGTAAAACCCAACCCGGTGCACCGGTGCTCTGCATAATGTGTGTGGGACGAAGAAGGAAGGAAGAAAGAGGAACTGATAGAGAACGTAGAGGAGGTCGGGAAGAACACATGGCTCCAATGAAGCTCTATGGCGAGATGACGTGGAACGTGATGAGGTGCGTTGTGGCCTTGGAGGAGGCAGGTGTCGACTATGAGATTGTGCCAATCAACTTCCGCACCGGCGAGCACAAGAGCCCTGATCATCTTGATCGGAATGTATGTATCCTCATATCTCTACAGTCCCATTCCACTTTTACTTCTAGTCTTGTGTTATCTAGCATAATGCATTTGTTGAATTTATTTTGGGGGAGTGGGTTTGCCAGGAAAGGGAAGGAGAAGAGATTGAGATGGATATTAATCTCTAACCGAGATTAAGGGGGACTGAATCTCTAAATGACTTTAGCCATCACCAAATAGTGAACCGGGTAGGAAATATAGATAAACAAAATATATTGGTTAAAACCAGAGACTTGAGTGATATATAATTGTGAATTTTTCATAATTGAAATATTATTGTGGCACACACTGACAAGTCTAGCTAGAGTAATCCCTACACAATTTTACATGATCAGGTGCAGAATGGTAGACAACAAGTAGTAAAGAGGAAGGGAGAAGGATTGCTTATTCAGTTTCACCGTGGTCTCGGAAGGAGAGCGTATTCCTCTACTACATGTTGGGTCACTCATGTCACAGTCTCGACTCCGTCCGCACGCACAAAGTGATACTCTTTTGAAGCACGCTCTTCACCCACCAAGTGAAGACACGAGCGCATTAATTTCTGCATATTACACCGGCAATGCTTCCTCCTAGAATACACACACTTGACACTCTAGCTATTCTTAGCCTTGATCCATCATCAACCAAGAACACCATTAATATCATGTCTATCAAGTCGTCGAGGTACCAATCATCGATATATAAGATAAAGATTTTGTCAATGTACTCGATCCAGCCTCCTCCTCAATGTGACCATAATATAAATCGTGCATAAGATCATTAGTGACATAGTATGATCCTCACTTAATCACCAAAATATTCATACCTTAGGTATTTCCATGCTCCAATGAACGTAAATGTTTGAACGTACTTTACTGGCTATGGTTTTATGTCTTTGTTGGCTCCTTTAGTGTTCTGGAGTACATCTTGGACCAGACGTCATATTTTTTTAAGCAGTGTTTTATGCAAAAATATGTCTTAACTCTCAACAAAACATCTACATTTTTAGACAGCACACGGTATTTGCATTAGTACAGCTTTCGAAGGAATGACTTCATCAGCCTGTTCAATGCAGAAACATTATCAATACATAAATGTATTTAGCTTGTTTATGAAGTATTCACATTTATTCTCTACATGTGCCACTTTCTGGAGCTTAATATGATGCGCACAAGAAACATGCATGCCACCTGATTGCTAAATGCGTGCGTCCTGACTCTTGTTATTATTATCTCTTCTGTACAGCCGTTTGGACAGGTTCCAGCTTTGCAAGATGGTGGCTTATACCTCTGGGGTATGATTCAATCACTCAGAGCCCCTCCATTAAATTTTCTGTTCGAATATAATTAACTAAAGCTCTTTTTAATTATTTGATGTTGTGACTATGTTACGTATTAATTGGTGTTACAACACTGTTCATAATATATAACAAGGATAGTACTTCAATATGTAACTGGAAATAGTACCACAACTTTAGTTAGAAGCACAAGGTTTTTATTGAGTTATGATGTATCAACCAGCTCATTCACTTATACATCAGTAGTCCCTAAGTGAATTGGAATAGGTGTAAACTGCATATTTTGGTTTAATATAGGTTGCGCACTTGCGCTTGTCACATTCGAAGTCCTTGATATACCATATTGAGCTACTATGTACTGATCAACCCACCCACAAACTAAGTTAATGAGGAAAGATGGGCAATTCAATTAGGTGGTAGTGGCAGGACAAAAGATATTTTACGACAAAGCAGCACAGAATTTGATCTGTTTTCTTGCTAAATGTCGTTAAATCATATGGACTAGATAGTTAGGGACTTCGTTATCATGTGTCAAGATGTTTCCA
Organism: Eragrostis nindensis; assembly: GCA_012490785.1. NCBI lineage: Eukaryota > Viridiplantae > Streptophyta > Magnoliopsida > Poales > Poaceae > Eragrostis > Eragrostis nindensis. Next base: position 165,855 of record JAAXCT010001140.1, on the reverse strand, counting down.
TTCCAGAACAATTGGAATTTTCTTCGTTATGCTGACCCATTATCAACGTGTGTCATTATTGTTCTAGCTATATTCTTGACAAAAAAAAGGGGCTCAAATTGGACGAAACGAAATGCACTGGGTGTTTGGTATACATGCATGACAAAAGATGGAAATCCCAGAGGGAGAATATAGTTTTGAAAACTTCCATGGATATTTTGAGCATCTAACAATGTTTTCTGTTCTATACATATATAACAAATTTTAATCAAAAGGGTTACTTATTAAAAACTTTGATCTACAATTCTCTTTGTGTATAATCACGTGCAATTTCCAAATATGCATGTCGTAAAAACAAAAAAGAATTGCTGAAGGAGGGCAACCTCAAGGAGTCTGCTATGGTGGATGTGTGGCTTGAGGTGGAAGCCCATCAGTACAGCTCTGCACTGAACCCCATCCTCTTTGAGTATCTTATCCATCCTAAGCTTGGCGGAACCTGCAACCTGAAAGTTGTGGAGGAGAATCTTGAGAAGCTGAAGAAGGTGCTCGAGGTGTACGAGGCACGTCTGACCAAGTTCAAGTATCTGGCTGGAGACTTCATAAGTCTTGCCGACCTGAACCATGTGTTCTTGTTTGCTACGCCCCACGCATCTGTGCTGGATGCGTATCCGCATGTCAAGGCCTGGTGTGCTGGGCTGATGGCAAGGCCATCTGCCCAAAAGGCCGCAGCACTGATGAAGCCATTTGCTTGAAGTGGTTGCCCAGGTGGTGCAGGGAATAAGTTAAAGCGAGCCTGGGTGTGAGCTCATTCAAGTTATGTGTTTTTATGATGTGTGTAATAAATATGTATGTTGAGCGTTAATAATCATCTGCAAGAATACAAGTGTTGAAGTCTTGGATCGGTCATGCACTGGAAGAAGCACTCCTGTGCTCCTTGTATTATAAACGATCAAGTAATAAATTCTACCATCTTAATCAGTTAACGTTTTAGCGTTTCAGTTCAGTTTTCTGGCTTAATGTCAGGACGAGTATATGAATGGACAAAGTGATGTCGATTCTAGAGGAGACTGTAAACGATATGGCGTATACGTTTGAAAAGGTGGAGTTGACGTGCAGATGAATATGCTTCTGAAAAATGGAAATTAGTGAGCTCTTGACCTAGAGATGGCTTTTTACGCTTGACGAGGTAAAAGCCTTTTGTAACAGCATCGATTTTATGTGCAGTGATATTAGGCCCAGATTTTGTATCAGCGCTTGTACTAAACGTGGCCTATATTTTTTTAAAATCTGCAAAAAGGGAATTTTTTATGTTAAGGCATATATTCTTACTGATTACAAAAGCAACCCACACAACTCCAACTCCATTATAGAAAGACAAAAACCCTTGAAAGACTTTGCAAATTCCATCAGATCGTCATCTCAGACGGATATGCCACAAATGTAAACTCTGATCTAAACGAACATGGCCATCTCACCATCCACCATTGTCATCATCATCTCCTGTAGGGAAAAATTGAAAAACGTCGTGCAAATAGATAAAATTGCTGCCGTGAAGTCCGCCGTCGCCTAGCTACTTCATTTGATTCATCTGGGATATAACACAAATCTGACTAAAATCCATATGCACGTCAACGGAAACCAAACCCTCATTAACTTATATCCATAGCCAGGAAGAATCACGAAAAGGCATAGGAGGGGCCGGATCCGGAGTTGATATGGCGCCTTCGCCTCTTGTTACCACCGTCAAGAAACCTCATCCTCTATTGCTCCATGCTGATAAACTTGGCATCGGCTTAATGCTACCACCCACCGTCTTTGACGGAACCACCAGAGGAACACTAACTCTAACAACAAGTGCAGCCGTCACAAGAAGAGACCACCACGGAAGACCTAAGTACCTAGCTAGAGCCTAGACCTAAGCTAGAGAAAACTGGGCGGACGCCCAGCCGCCCTCCTCCACCGACGGCGAGGCTGTTGGAAGCGATGGGGCCAGTTGAAACGGCTTTGTTGGAGTGTCGGATACCCATTTTTGGTATCCCCGGGTTAGCACCCAAAATGCGATTAAGTACTTGATGTCCTGCCCCATGGAGGGCTGAGGCGCCTTGCCCGGCCCAAGAGTGGGGTCGATAACCCGTGAAGGGCGGCCTTCGACCCTCCGGGATTCTCTGCCTCGCACGACCCCTCGGTGGAGGCCACAAGTGATGAGCCATGGTCCCGACCCCCTTGACTCAGCCGACCCCTGCGGGAAGTTTCCGCCTCGCACAACTCCTTGTGCGGGGCCTGCGCGCGACGGAACCCCGACTCGCTCCAGCTCAACCCCTCGACGCATCACCGCGTCTTGTCCGACCCCCAAGGAGTGGTCGGATGAAACAGTGTGCCACAACACGCGTAACCCTCGACCCCCAAGGGGTCGAAGACATGATACACATGGGAAATGCCCGTCGTACGACCACGTGGGTCCCGTACTCGTCCCATAGAGTGGGAGTAGATGGGCGGTGCTTGCGCGAGCAAGTGGGCAGGCTCACTATAGCCCACGTATGCCGCACGACCAGCACGCCGCGGCGTGCGTTTGTGGCCAAACGGCCGGTGCACGTCGCTACATCAGTCACCCGTACGCAACAGGACTACAACAGGACGCAACAGGAGTCGAACGGTATACGGACACGCTACAGGAGCGTCGACACGACGCTCGTCCTCGCAGGCATGGAAATGGAAGAAGGAAGGCATCAGACGCAGTCAAGGCTCTTTCCTCTCCCTTTCTTTTTCTTCTTTCCTCCATGTAAGCCGGTTTTCTTCCCTTGAACATATAAAAGGGGAGACCGGGCAGCGGACAGGGAGATCGGATTCATTCGAACCGATTCGATTCCGATCGAACTCACTCACACACTCGCACTTAGAGACTTGGGAGCTTCTCCTTCTCTCGCCTTGCTTAATTGTAACCTCTACTATGAGCAATCCAAATCCACCTTGAACTAGACGTAGGGCGTTCGTGCCTGAACCAGTATAACTATCGTCTCATTGGCTAATCCATGGCAAAGTCGAGCGCGTAGTACAAATTACTCGTTGGGCAGTTACTACACACCGAGGTCCTCGCGAGTCGCCCTTGTTTCTTTCCGAAAGGATTACAAGCACAACCGCTCCTAAACATGGCATTTAGACCCATGATAAGATAAGCATCGCCAATTAAGAAAGCCGATGCAACGATAGCAGCTTTTAGTCTTGTATTGCTTCTCAACATATATAGATCAGGGCCCTCACTTTGCGTACCTTAAATACTGGATAAAGTACTGATCAACATTTTGCAGAGTTCTTTGATGAGATAGACAGAGCTAGAAGGCAATGTCTTATATTTCAAGTTTTTGTCATTATATAACCGTTGTTCTCTTCTACTGAAAAACGTGCACATATTGTTGTTCAATCAGCGTGACCGATCATGGGTTAAGTAATTTGATTTCAGACGCTCATTATCGAGCAAAACTTTTTCCTGGCAAGCTGGATAAAAAGAAAAACTAACCACCCACGGTGACCATTTTTTGCTTAGTTGGCAGAGTACATGAATATCGGGGCTATTTGACCTTATGCTGAGGTGGGGTGGGGGTCGGGTGTTTTTCTGCAACAAACAAATTTGTGTGGACAAATATCAAAGTAGGGATGAGTTTATGGGGTGGGATTTGCAATTAAACCTTTTTTTTTTGAGCTCGCTATTGTGCTGATGTCTTTATCAGACAGTTATATCCTAAATTTTATATATATCCCATATGTAAAAAATGAATAAAAAAATCTTCCTTGCGTTTTAATGGCAGAAAAACAATTCTTTGGCGCTTTATCTAAAAATAAAACTTTCTTGCGCTTTGCATCACCTCAAGGTTATAACTTTTTCTTAGGGAAGTACTTGCTCCGAGAATTTCCTTACTTTCTACTCATTTGATATTGCATCTTCTTTTGCCACTGACACAGCGGACTAACAAGTAGGAATATAAATTCATCGTTATCCAATCCAACAAAATCTCTTACAACCTGCCATTCCAACCAATTACAAAATTGATTTGCTTTTGTAACAATAAATTACTCTTCAAAGAGGGAGCTAAATAATTGGCCCACATCACTATCTGACGTCTCCGGCACTGCTAAAGTACGAAAGAAATCATCTCAGAAGAAAAAGTACGAAAGAAATGTTTGGGGCTTGGGCCCATTGCTGAATATGTTCACATGCACATATACATCGCATTTGACGACGGTCATGTGAACACATATATACATGTGAAACGACTAAGCAACGAGTACCAAGCGAAAGATATGTCATGTTCGATCGTATATATGTGCATGGCAGCATGGGAAAAAGGCTCTTAGCATTTTTTTTATTAGAGCATTAGACTATCGTGTAACTAACATGCATGAGGGCATTAGAGGCTGGTTCCAATTCCAGTTTTAAGACAGTTTTTGGCAATATTGATGTGGTCCTATGAAATGATCTGCAGTTCAATACAAACAGAGATCAACATTTGAAATGACAGTTCATGAGATATATTTTGTCTTTATTGCAACTGAGTTTGGGTGTGTGAAGAATAGCTACAAGACATTTGAAATGAGAGATCATGAGAACTAGTGTACTCAGCATTCAGCAAGCATGCGCGGAGCAGGGGATTTGGAGTAGGAAGGGTTTCATCTGCTGGACGGTTCCATCCAATTTTAGTGTTCAGATGATATATGGCGTATCAAAATAAAATCATGGCTAATATAACTGAACATTAGAATTATCAGCTGATAAAACTTGAGTTTTTCTTAAATTAATTATTTGGATGAGCGGGTGGTCGAAACTGGGTCCCTTTTCGCAAAATGTTCAGCGATCGACAATGTCACCGAAAGCTGGCTACACGCTTCGATATTGCTGCATTAGTTTTGTCAAACAAATTATTGTTGCATTATTAGACCACTAGCCGGTCAATAGTCCTATTCTATCTTGGGCAGCTGCATGCCATACATTGAATTCATGATGGGGAATAGTTTTGAGGCACAAGTGGGCTTTATCTCTGGTATTACATGATCTCCTAGAGCCAATTGAATCTTCGATCAACATTTTTAATTACTTTTTTTAGACGAATCCATTGAATTAGGGCGAGCTAAGATGGGCAACAATAAGATAGCTAAGAAATACAAAGGTGGTTATACGTAATGTGAGCAGAAATGAAGCGATTAGATAAAAAAGGGGTGCTGATATAATATGCCATAAAATATGTGGGTGATGACTCGATTAGGTATGAAATTAGTTGGAGCTTTAATTAGGACCAAACAAGATGCTTACATGCTAATGCGCTCACATGCAGGAACAGGGAAATCTTTGTCATTCCTTGTCATAAAAGGGGATTGTTTTGGACACAACATGTAACAAACAAACTACTACGTACGTATCTGTACCGAACATAGGTGAAATATAAGAAAAAACTAAAATTATGAAACTTTTTTTGACAGAATTATCATTATAACATTTCAAAAATTCAATAGAACATTTTCAAAATGTCTTTGGTCAAAATTTGAACGTGTGACTGCCTTTATAGAAGAACTTAATATGATAGTTTATTTTTATCCAGTGCTGGGAGTAATGAGAGCAGCATCTCGGTAGCCGACATTACCTGAAACATTCATTTTTTACCACCTACATATCATGGCATTGACCCTCCATTTATGATTTCCCAAAGGAGAATTGTTTTATATGCCATTCTTTAAGTATGTCTTTTTTAGATTTCTGCACGAGAATGCAATGAAACACAAAGTGCCCTATACCTTTACTACATTAAATAGATAGTATTTTAAATCAGCTTCTCCTCGATTGCGCATAAAAGAACAACTAAATAAGGTATGAATATGTAGCCATGACTCTTCATGAAATTAATCATATAACAACAAAAGGGAGCACTTGTTACAAGCCAAAACAAAAAGTAGAATACTTTTCATTGAGCTACTATTTTTAATATTGTATAAAAAACTAGAACATTTGATATCAATTTAATAAAACAACACAACTTTGACACAATATATGCGGGAAACTAAAACCTTGACATCAAAAGTTTTCCGATGGTAGATACAGAAACCGAAGTTTGCTCAATGGTACACAGGGAATTTCTCTTTGTGTTTCATCCCACTAGACATGTATGAAGATAAAGGGCAAGCTGTGAGGATTTTCTAGAACAAAGGTTGATAATAGATGTATTTTTTTAAAAAAAAGACATCAAAAGTTGTAGTTTCTTAATAAAGTAGTTGTCATTTTGTGAATATTACTTAAAAAAAAGACCCTTTCCATTATTCCGTTCTTTTACAACATTTTGTCTATTTTTCTAGTTTCCCTTTTTTTATTGTTCCATTGTGGCTGCTTCCATCTTTAGGACCCAGGGCGCTGGTAGCAATATAATAAGTGATGTACTATCACCAGACCATAAGCACAATCTTTTGCTAAAGCTAACACTAGATTCAGATGAATAGTTGTTAAAGACTTGAAATATAACAACCCCCTCCCACTCTCATGTGCTGTGGATGTAAATTAAACTCCTTGTAACAACGATAAGCATGAATAGGTTACACTGATTAAAGCGTCTTCGAAAATATTCGCATGTGGCCAGGGAGCTTTACAAAAGCTACCAATGCCAGTAATTACATCTCCGACCTTTCCTGCCCATGTCCGTTTGCGCAGCTAGCGAAGTGACAGACAAATGATGAAGCCAGCATGCCATCTGTTGGTCTGCACACTTTATACCCTAATATTACAGTACTGCCTATGGTAATATACGACCCTTGAATTCCATGTTAACTTCATCGAAGGAAGCTAGAGGTTGTCACAGTCATCATAGAACGATTGTCGACATCATGAACCAAATGTTGAAGGAACCCTCAGCAACGCAAGATTGATTTCATCCGTTACTAGCAGGGCAATTGAAAGTTCGAGCCACACGAATAGTGCTATGCCGAGTTAGTCCGCAAGTGTACTAGAATGGACTGAGGGACTAACTTTAATTTACTGTGATCCTTTGAGGCCATTGGTTTGATTATAAAATGCCATAGAGATGAATTGATGAACTGTTGGTGTTCTTCTTCAAAATTAAAATGGTGAACTGATCTAATGTAGAGCTCAAGTAAACATGTATCTGTTGGAGCCACGAATGACCAATCACACAGTAACGAGTTGTCCACCAGTACCGGCTTGGCAGCGTCTTCTGTCCACAACTGATCCGCCCACAGGTGCACGCCGAACACGTCGTCACACTCGTCGGGGACCGACGAAACTGCAGCGGCATTCCCATAGCGTTAGTTTCCAAACACCGGATGCAGGTTGCTATGGTAAGTGGGGGACGACGGGACAGAAGAGACACTACCAGTCAGCGATATGTTATTTATTTATCTCTCCTCCTAGAATTTTTTTCAAAAAATTGTGTCAAAAGTTTACTAGAAAATTTTTCTTAAAGGTTTTAAAATGTTCTGGTAAGTATTCTCTAATATTGATTCAACAGATTTTCCCAAGAAAATTTCCTTTGAATCCTTTACCCAAAAGAGAAGGTGGGAATCTGAGGTGACTGCCCGGAATGGGTTTGTGGAGGGTTGGCTAATGCACTCCTGAATTTGTAGCCCCCTGTTCATGTAGGTGTGACTATCCCTTTTTTTTTTCTTGTTTTGAGGCTCAACAGCTTCCGATTGTGTATTATACTATTACCTCCGATAACTTGATTACACACCACTATTCCGTATTGTGCACGAGTAAACTAACGCATCGTTATCCAATGCAACTAGATCTATACAACCTATCTTATTATAAATTCCCTGCCTTTTGCAACCATTAAGAACTTATTTATTTGCTTTTTTTAGGGCATCTTATTTATTTGCTTTTGTAACAATATAATAATATAATTAGCCTTCTGCAGCATTGTTTGGTGACTCCATCTTAATAAGATAACGCTAAAGTATGGTTGACAACAGAAGCCCACAAAACAAAAGGTCCAGCCGCATGACTATGTTCATATATATGCGACATTATTTGACAAGAGACGTGACGTGATCATATACATGCATGGATAACGACTGAGCAACGAGTGCTCGAGCACAAGATAATGCCATGATGTAATTGCATGCGCGCATCAAACTGTAACTGAGGCATGAATCTGTCCCCACTTCGAGTTTTACACGAATATTCCAATAATTAGTGTAGTTTACGAAAAAACAATTAAATCGAGCGAAAAGAGAAACAAGAGATTTAATGTCGTCGTGGTCCTTGAGTTTTGGTGTGCGAATTTATATAGCTATATATGCCTTGCATAATTGTTGGATGTGGGGGTTGCTGCCTTGAAGTTTGAACAAGAAGATTTCGGTATGGAGACATAACAGACAACATAAGTATTTTTCTTATAAAACTCAGTTGCTTAGATTGTGGTATTGGCTATCTTTCTTACGAAGTACAGTCTCTTTAGCCAATTGCAAGCTGATTGGCATGTAATCCTGCGCGCGTGCAGCTTTGTGCAACAAACAGAATTGGCTAAAACGTTTTTACTCTACTTTTCATGGCTGTCTGCTGGCACTTCAATTTCAAGCTCCATCATCACTGAGTCCACAGAGGTTCCATATGCACAGGAGGCGAGCTCCTGAGAACCTAGCAATATGCACCCTTTCGGCTACATTGTTGTCGAGGGGTGGGCAACTCTAAAATAAGGAGGCTGAATTTGACTCTCTTGACTGGGCAAGGAGACAAAAAAAGCCATGCATTGAAGTATAAAGAAGGCCACTAATTGTTTTTAGGAATTAGGCCACTAAATTGACCAACGAAATTAATTAGTGTATATGCAGTTTTAAGGAATTATAACAAAAAATACAAAAAAAATGTTGCATTTATTAATTAAGCCGTATTAGATTGGATGCATTTCAACTTTATTGTAAATGATATGTAACTTGCAAAATAGAGATTTCAAAAAAGAAAACGAAGCAGTCTCTAACACACCAAACTCACCTAGAACCCAACACCTGATCCTTTAATTAGTCTTCAACACATTAGTTCAAAACCAGCAACAAACCTACCAGAGCGCCCCAGGTTCACTTTGTTACGCAGCGTTAATGTCGCCAAATGCTGCTTGCACTATATTACTGTGTATTTATCCTTTCGTACGTAGCGTCTATTAAACATTTTCTTAGGAGTCACTGGGAATAAACTCATCCATTGTATGAAAAGTTTGTCTATATTCTATTGCGCCTGCTGCCATGTGCTACTAATAATGATATATTCTGTGCGCCAGGCCATAAGCACTATCTTTTGCTAAAGCAACAGGCACGCCTGCTTCACGTGAACAGTAGTTAACAGTCTTGAGATACGACCTCCATCATTTGCTGCCAATGTTAACTGAACTGCTCCCAACAACAATCGGCATGAATATTAGTTAACTAAACATCGTTTGGCGGAAAGGGGAGACGTTTGCACATGAATAAAAAGCGCGTCTTAGAAAATATTAGCTGAAGCGTGCGTCCAGGCCTAGTATAAGGTCGTTACAGTGCTGACGACCGAGCAATGCATATTGTTATACTACTAGCTAGTTACATGAGGATGTTCTCTTGGAACATATGCTATTTGCCTCCCATTTTCAAAAACTCTAGATGTCGGTTCCTCGACTAAGGTCTTTTGATGCCCCTATTAATTCTTCCTTGCAATAATTTGATTCGCTATTGGGTGCTAAATTACATGAAAAGGAAAAATATCAACAACTTTCTTCGATTTACATTGCCACTGTTTGAGAGCTCAATTGCACGCCTGCCCCTCAAGTTTGACACATGACCTCACTCAACTGAGGACATTTTAGTCAATTTGCCGTATTTACCTCTTGCTACAACCCAGAAATCAATATTATAATATCTGCGGCTTGATTTCACAAAAGAATAGTGTCCGTCAGCAAAACCAGGATCGAGCGATGTCCTCTCTGGCTAGCTAATTCTATGTTTTATAGTGCCCTACGGCAAATTTTGTACAATAGACTTGTCATGAAAATTACTTTCAGTATGAGTTGCTAACAAATTAGATTAACGTCCATTTACAAGAAATTATTGCCACAGGAGTAATAATAAATATATATACAAGATCGTAATATACAGTTCTTCCCTTCTCTCGTGATCCCGTAGTTTCAGAATGTGGTCACACAGCTTTACGAAAGCTGCAAAATGCCCTTGTTGCATCTCCTTCCTGGCCATGTCCGTTTGAACAGCAAAAGTGACGCCCAAACGCCGTGCCAGCCTTCTTTGATCTCTCACTTTACACCCTCTATATATTCCAGAAATTGTGCTAATATAATGTATGAGTTTGCGTTCCAACTTCCAACCCTATTCTTCGAATGAAGATAGACACTGCCTCTCACAGGATCAGCGCACTGATGTAAGCAGCATGAGTTAAGCTTCAAAAACCAGACTTAACACAAGATCAACTCCCTCTCCACTAATATATATGTAGAGCTCCACGACCTATAAGATATCCGCAAGTATACATTTTCTATTCCAGTGGTATATAATTAACGAGGGCCAACTCTATAAAGTGTCTATTTTTAGTTGTTACAGAATTGACAAGGTCGTATAAAACTCCAGAAAATACCATTTTCGGTTACATAAGCGAACCCTACAACCGATCCATCATCAAGCATTAAGGTACTCTATATTTCCATTTTTTAAAATAAAAACAACTATTTCTATTTTTGTGCCGTAGTAACAAGCTGTCCGGCCAGTGGCACTGGCTCAGCACGCAGCGTCTTGTGTCCAGAACTGATCGGCCCACAGGTGCACGCCGAGCACGTCCTCGCCGCCGTCGTAACACTCGTCGGCGACCGGCAAAACTGCGGTGGCGTTCCATATATCTGACGACCAGTAGAGGCCGTCTCTCAGGTCCAGAAGAAGGTCCGGCAAGCACTCGAACAGCGCCAGCGCGTTCTCCTCCTCGCCGTCGTCGCGGGCCACCACCCCGGCGGTGGCGACAGAAGCCGGCGATGGCATAGTGTCCTCAGCTGGCTGCGGCTGGCGCTCGCATCTCTCCGCGGCGGCCATGGCGGCGGCGGCGCGGACGTCGGCGGGGGATGTGGAGGCCGGGCGCGGGAGCGTGTGGGCGAGGTGCGGGAAGTTGAGGTGCGCGGCGCGGCCCTTGATGGCGCGCGCGGCGACGTCGTGGGCGCGGGCCGCCATCTCGGCGGTGGGGAAGGTGCCGAGCCAGATGCGCGACTTCTTGCGCGGCTCCCGGATCTCCGACACCCACACGCCCCAGTCCCGCCGCCGCACGCCGCGGTACGACGGGTGCCGGCCGGCGCATCCACCGCCATTTTTCCGGTGGTGACCACCGCCGGCAGCCGGAGACGTGCTTCTCTTGCGCTTCGACGGCTTCGGGACGACGTGCTCGGCACTGCCACTACTCGAGCTGTCGGAGAGCACTTGGGTGCTCTCGATGGCACAGGGGCAAGAAATGGAGGAGGAAGACGACGTGATGGAAGCATGGAGCGCGCTTGCTGCTTCCATGGTGGTGGCTAGCGTAGCGAGCAACACGCCAACGAGCAAGCTAGGCTACAAGCAAACTAGCGCTCTGGTTTGGAATGGAAGCTCTGCACGAAGTACATACAGAACAGTGCATCTTGCTATAAATAGACCGGGGTATCGATAGCAAACAAGTTGTCATTGTGTTAACTATAAGATACTACTACTTGCAAGCGTTGAGTGAAGTGAGCCCGTTCCCGAACAAGAAAAACGTGCCACGGATTCTTGAGCCTTTGGATGCCATCGATGGTCTGGTCAGCTGCAGGCTACTCGCGTGAAAGGTCACTTTAATTTGGCTTAATTAGTTAATCGATCACGTGCAGTGTCCAAAGACAGACACAGTGTTTAGGGAAATCATCGATCTCGCTCCAAGCAGTTAATAAGCCATTTGCCACACTCGATATTGTCATAGCAGTGATGTTGGGTGCTCGGCTTAATCACGACAACCGTAGGCACCGGCCGGCAAGATGAATTATACGTACTGACTTGCTAACACACCGGTGACAAAAATAGATCTCGCCCAATCATTCAGCAAACCATCTCCTGCAGGCTCGACTTCAACGTTGTTGAGCACCAGCGGTGATGTTACGGTTTTTAAGAACGCGTTTTTGTTAGTGATGTGCCCAAATGATAAGTGTCGTAACTCATATTTTCAGATATTCCCGAAGACTTAGTTTGGTATTTTCCGAAGACTTGTATCGTACGAAAGGAAACTTGTAGATAGACTCCGAATTTGTTACTACAGATCGGAAGTCTTGTAGAACAAGGCAAGGACTCCTAGAGGCGGTAACAGGACTATAAATATACATGTAACCCTCCGATAAGAGGACATCAGATCATAGATCATACACACCACCATATTCAACACGACATACACTGGACGTAGGGTTATTATCCTTCGGGAGGCCCGAACCAGTATAAACTCTCTGTGTGCCCTAGATTGACTCCTCGATTGATCGTTGCTCCCTCGACCCAAATATTTGCCATTCTCCTGAATAATCAGGCGACGACAGAGGGACGCCAGGTAGGGGGGCAGCGCTGAGGATCCGTCTAGAGCATCAGATGGCATCGGCGGACAAGATGAAGTTCCCGGCGGGCGCCGAATTCAAGTTCGGATCTTTTACGTTCGTCGCGAACGAGGAAGGAAAACTCCAAGAAAAGACGTCGTCGGTGGCGCAGGAGGCGTCCCCGGCGGCCATGAAGGTTTCGTCGATGGCGCCCCGCGTGTCGCCGGCGGCCCCATGCACAATGTTCGGGCTGCGGAATTCCGCGGCCGAGTTCCAGATCGCTTCGCGGGTATTGGGCTCTCCGTATGGAACCCGCCTAGAAGACGGGTCCGCCTCGGATCCGCAATCTAGCTCTGCCCTAGAAGCAAGGATGCAAAAAAATCGCTCTCGACATCACTGAGGGGCGGTATTTTCCTAGGTTTGGGCTCGGTTATCCTGATTACAAGTCCGACTTCAGTGATGATGACTGCCCCAAGATCGGAGAAGAGCCAAGCCAAGGTCACAACCCGGCCAGAGAGGTCTTCATGGCGGGGCGTGACGATGAGGCGACCAGTGATCTGCGCACCATTGGGTCCATACGGTCTCGATCGGCTGCACCATCCAACGTTACGCCAAGAAATCTCAACACCGACTTCGACGCCGTCCAGTTCCAGACTGCGCTGGATTCCCTTGCGCGTATGGCTCCCGACGGGACACCACTAGCTCCGATGGTACAGCAGGTTGTAGAACTCGCTGGCCGAATGATCCCTCAGCAAGATCAAGAAGTTGCAGCACCAGCCAGGCCTTCCGTACACAGACGCCTGGGCGCCACCAATGATCAGAGGGCTGATTCATCTTCGCATGGATCATCTTCCGATCTTCCCAGGCGGCGGCGTCGTGGTCTGGAGCCTTCGGATGCAAGACATCAGCTGAACCAAAGGAGAAATCAAACTGGCAATCCCCCAAGGGAGGAACCAGATCGTCAAACCCCGGGCGCTCCAGTTCGTAGAGGGGTGCACTCAGAGACGGCTCTTAAGCCGCCCCCGTACAGGGCTCTGGGTAGTTATCTCCGAACTGTTGAGTGGCCAGCCAAGTTCAATGTGGGATCCATCGACAAGTATGACGGCACTATCAACCCAGAGGAGTTCCTATCAATCTACTCCACGACGATAGATGCCGCAGGAGGAGATGAAAGGATCAAGTGCGCCTATCTACCCGCCGCCTTGACCGGAGCAGCACGGTCGTGGTTGATGAACCTCCCGGCTTATCACTTCGACTCCTGGGCGGAATTATGTGAGGTCTTCAAAGGAAATTTTCTTGGATCGTACAATCTCAACGCAACGCCAGAGCAGCTCCGAGGTGTTAAACAGAAGACTGATGAAAGTCTCCGAGATTACATCAAGCATTTCTGCCTAATGAAGTACACAATTCCAGACATCTCTGACCTGGAGGTGATCCTCGCCTTCCAAGAAGGGTGTTTGGATGTGAAAATGGTGGAGACCATAGCAGAAAAACGAGCCCAAGACTACAGCAGAGCTGTTCCGATTGGTCGAAATCTGTGCCAAGGCTGCTGATGCTCGAGCTCACCTCTCCGATGGCCGGGGCAAGGCTCCGAAGAAGAAATCAGAAGACAGCGAGGTGAACACCGTAGATCGACCAGGACCAGATCGCAATCACTTCCGCAAGAAGAGAGGTCGTCCCGAAGGCGTGGCTAGATGGTGTCCCATACACCGTTCCCCCAACCACGAACTTGAAGAGTGCTTCGACTACCTCAAGCTCGAAAAGAAGCGTTTGGAAGAAGGCAAGATCTTGCGAACAGCTAGAGAAGAGGATCGGGGCCAAGAGAGCAGAGATCGGGAACACCGAGATCGGGAGAACCGAGATCGGGAGCACAGAGATCGGGAGTACCGAGATCGGGAACCTAGGGAGCGCGACGATCGGGATGAACGCCCACGCTACAGAAATCGCAGAGATCATGACGATGACGAAGAGGAAAGGTACCCAGAGATCAGCATGATCTTCGGAGGGAGTTCCGCCCTAACGTCGAAGAGCCAGTACAAGAAGCTGCAGAGAGAGGTGGCTTTGGCCGAACCGTGCACCAGAAGGCTCGAATGGTCTGATACACCGATCACATTCAACGTCAACGATCACCCGAAGACTCTGCTGAGTAATCCCGAGTTACCCTTCGTCGCCAAGATCATCATCCACAAGAGCAAGGTCGCCAAGATGTTGATTGACAACGGAAGTGGCCTCAATCTGCTGATGAAGAAGACATACGACCAGATGGGTCTGCCGATCACCGCTCTCCGACCAGTTGAGAAATCATTCCATGGCATCTTGCCAGGGGTGTCTTCGCGTCCTCTTGGAAAGATAGAGCTAGCAGTGACGGTAGGACCAAAAGGGAACAGAAGGACTGAAGTCCTGATGTTTGAGGTGGCTGACTTCGAATCTGCCTACAACTGCATCCTGGGGAGGCCGTTCCTGTTCAAGTTCATGGCGGCTGCGCACTTCGCCTACGCCATGCTCAAGATCCCAGGCCATGCAGATGTCATCACGCTGTACGCTGATCAGGACTAGGCCGTGAGATGCGATATCAATGCGTTGATCATAGCAGGCCACTTCGATTCGAAGGATCCTGACTCGCAGCGCCAATCAAAGACTCTTCGAGAGGACAAGAGGCAGATAGCAGTAGTTGCTGATGTGAAGGCTTCAGACGCGACATCACCGTCGACAGCGGCCGCAAAAACGCCAACAAAGACTGTCAATGAGCCAAGCAAGAAGGAGGGTGAGCCTGTTTAAACGGGTACCAAGCAGATCAACCTCAGCTTCATCGACCCCGGCAAGACGACCAACGTCGGGGACGATCTTTGTAAGGATCGTGTGACCGAGAGGGGGGGTGAATTGGGCACACCTGTTGGCAGTCCTAAGGCCTAACAGAAATTAATCCGCAAGCGTACGGATACCGGTGTAGCTTTCACCACAAGGAGTATTCCTAGGGTATCGAATCCACAGGGAATGTATAGTGTACTAAAGCCTAAACACTAGAGGTATTGATCCGTTAGGTGGCACACAGGAGCGGAGTTTGCAGCAGTAAATAAAAAGGTCTTCTGGCCAGGCAATCTAATGATAAGAAGCTATGTAGCTAGGCAACTTGGTAAGGGCCTTACTCTATTATTCGTTTCGGGGCACACGCATGCCAGAACAGCAACCCGATAATTAGGTTCAACTGTTAAGGGGAACTACGTGCTATTGACCTCCCTACTAAAAACAATAACCCGGACGTGGTGGATTACAGAGACCGGTATGCCTGTCACACATACTCGCGGCTACCATCCTCCGTGGGGTTACGAGCAAACCAGGGATAACTCCAGATATAAACACCACGTTTACATCTATCGTTACAACTAGCGAGATTATCAATAAGCTAGTCAATGCAATAAATAAATTAATAAATATTGCACACCTGGAACCCACAAATAAATAGAGCAGAATACCTTACTTTATTGCCCGACCAATAATCTTTTTACATGTTGCCCGGCCTGGAAGACTAAGACAACTACTCCCAGGCGAGGAGCATACCCGAGGCGACGAAGAAGCAGAGTCCCGACATACCGGGGACCTCTAGCTCTCCTTCCCTCTCACTCACTCACTCCTAGCACTATGCTACTACCAAAAGACTAAAATGAAGTATCAAATGAGGTGCGTCTTGCTTCTGGAGCCGAAGGGTAGTATTTATAGGCTGCTGGAGTCGGTGCGCATCATCTGGCCGAAGCTGGAGCGTCGGTGAAGCAAAGGTCGGCCGGCCGGCCTAGTAGGGGGGCCGGCCGGCCACTGATGTGGTCGGTTTGCCACCGACTCTTCCCTGGACGGCTCTGATGGACTCCTGAGGGTGGTAAGAAAGTCGGTTTTCTTGTGGGGTCGGCAGAAGTGGAGTGGCCTTCAAGTTTAGGCCCAAAAGCCCATGTTCTAGAATGTCGGTTGTTTGATATTGGGCTGGGCCTTGAATTCCACGTGGGAAAGCTGTAGAAGGCCTCTGGAGAGGAGCTGGACTTGGGTTGGAGCCTGAGCTGGCCGGTCGGCCTATGATTGGGCCGGCCGGTGGGCTTTAGCCCCCGTTTCCTGTAAATTTTGTCCATATTGCTCCCTGCATTCAAATACTCCAACAAAACTTGTGGAGAGCCATTAATATAAAAGAATCTTCATTTTATCCTTGTATGATGGCTTTTATTGAATGGTGTTGGCGGTAAAATATTCGTTATAAGCACCGCCAACAACCCCCCCAGACTTAGATCTTTGCTCGTCCCGAGCAAAAAGATTGAACCAAAGAAAAAGACATCATCAAGGTAATAGGATAAACTTATCTCAACAATTTCTTCGGGCTCACTATGTGGAAGTGGCTAAAGCTCATTGTCTTGAGAAGTTGAAAGGTTGAACAGCGAAAATCAAAGACCCTTTTCAAATCCAAAAATCCCTCAGATTTCAAAACTTTCCCTTTCTTCTCATCTTGTCACAAAAATTCTCAAAGCCTGAGTCACTCAGAATTGTGGAAAACCTGTCTTCACTCAAAAGATGCTTTCTTTATTTTCTAATATGGCTTATATCTGGGGTTTGGTAAGGAGAGCATAATCTTTTGCAGGTATTGTAAAATTAAGGGAGAATTCTAAGAAGAGCAATGCACATCCTCATAGTTCAGTCAATAGCAGAATGATGATTTTGGAGATGGCTCACACCTTGGCAGAAAAGATTCTCTCTCATTTGCTCTGCCCAGAACCATAGCTATCCTTCTTGCCCCCTCTTTTTTTTTAGATGGGGAACTTTTCTCTCTTTTTTTTTTTAGAGAGAGGTTCCCAGGATACATAAGGCAAGAAGGAGCCTCTTGGTGTGGGGCAGAGAGCAATAAGGCAGAAATTTCTTTTGATCATAGATTGATGTCTGCCATCAGGTGGATGAGTCACTCTTATATGTAAGTGATGTATGACTGAACATTTGAGGGGTGCATGCAGCTTTAGAGAATTAAACCTTAATTAAACTCACAACAAAAAGATTAGCTTTTGAGGAGTTATAAGATCTATCTTTGTTTGGCTCTAATAGGTATTTCCAGAGAATTTGTGACAGTTAGATCGAAAGGCAAAGTAAGATTTTCGAGAAAATCATGGAAAGATAGGAATCAGGATTTAAGCATATATCAAACCTCACAACAAAATAGACAAGAGCGTCCTTAATGAAATTTTGTGAGCAAGGAGAAATTGTGAAATAAAATTATCATAAAACCGATGATGTTAAAAGAATTTTTTGTTTAGTTCTATCTTCGAAAAATCTTTTTGTTTTATTAGCGAACAGGTGAAATAAGCAGAGGGGATTAAATGAGACGAGATGGTAAATTTTGGACCTGTTCGGGGTCTAAGCCAGGCCGGCCGGTCGGGCCATCGGGCCGGCCGGTTTGGTCAGTGCCCCGTTCCGCCTCTGTTTCGTCGTGGTAGTGCACAATCACCTGTACAGCAATTTTATCCTGCGCGCTCGGGGAAATTGTGAGTGTACAGAGGTTGGTTTATGTGGTTTCCCACATAAACCAACAAGCAATTAAATTAACACTCATCTCATCAAACACAAAGAGGCATTTTTATTTTATTCAGAGGAGCATTGGGCGCTTTTACATTAGGAAATAAATTAAGCAAACCTAATTTAATTCGAAGCAAACCTAAATGAATTTGAAGGGAAATTAAAAAAAACAAACTAAGAAGCGCCGATCTCTAATCCTAATGCTCCTATGGTGAGGGGGCCTCGAAGTGCTCGCTGAACCCCGTGAGCTTGTAGAGCCTCTTCATCTTGGCCATGCTCCCCTTCCGGACAAGATTGATCTTGTCCTTGTTGTCCTCCAGATCCATGTACGCCTCACTCTGGTAGTCCTCCACCTTAGCAAGGCGCGCCTCCATCCTTTGGAACGCGATCTGCAGCTCCTTGATGGGGTCATGGGCGCCATCGCTGAACTCCATCTGGCCAGGAGGACCGGTGATCGGCGGCGGTGAGCGGCGACGCAGCTTCTGCGAAGGTGATGAGTCATTCGACTCAGCTTTGAAGATGAACCCCTTGGGCGCCTTGCAGTACATCACCTTCTCGCACCACTTCTTGCCCTTAGCACCTAGATAGGTGAAGGGGAGCGTTCTCATAGGCACCGTTAGATGTCCTATGGGAAGACTCGTCAGGGTCCTCCTCGGATTGCTCCACCATAGGGTACACCGACGCGATCTCCACCCTTGGAGTGGGAGTGGGGAGTGCTGGAGATTTCCCCATCTTGGGGGACAGCTCGCCGACCACGGGATGCGTGATGCCGCCGCGGTACTGCTTCTTCCCGACGCCACCAGAGGGGGACAGGAATCTCCCTGAGTTGGGGCTCGCGCTCGCCCTGGACGGGCTTCTGCCGCGCCTCGGGCTGGCCGGCCGGCCAGGGTTGGCCCCGGCTGCGAGCAGGTCGGCCTCCAGCTCGGCCCCCCAGGTGTCCACAAAGTCGAGGTACCTCGCCGCGCTGGATCCCTCGCCGTTGTTGACCGGAAATTGGTCGAGATAGGCGGATCGATGCTTCCGGGCGGCGATGTTGGAGGCTCTTGGATTGGGGGCATTGGAATTGGTGGGAGACATGGTGGAGAAGCTCTGGTTGGGTGCCTTCTCAGGCATGGCCGAAACTTTTGAGATGGAGGAGTGGAGTGAAAATGAATTTTCAATGTGTTTAAAAAGATAGAAAATCCACTTCGGGCGAGATAGGCTCCGAATCGCAGGGTAGGGTTTGGTATTCTGTTTGTTTTGATCAGGGGCGCCGCCACAAAAAAGTTTGAAAAATTTTGAAAATGTGATGGGCCGGCCGGCCTAGAGGCTTGGCCGGCCGGCCTTTGTTTCCCCCGAAAACCAAAAGTTTTATTTTTATTTGAATCTAAAGAAAAAGGAAATTAGGAGAAGGGAAAAACAAGGCTCGGTTAAGGTCGGGGCTAGACCGTAGATGGTAATTTTCACGTGAACTCGATGACATCTACTTCCTCGAGTTCCGGCATGGAGGGTTCTAGAAAGATTTTCAAGCGCTGGCCATTTACTTTAAAGTGCTCTCCATCATTACCTTGGAGAGTGACGGCCCCGTGGTTGGATGTCTCCACCACCGTATAGGGGCCATCCCACTTACTTCTAAGCTTACCATGACCAAATAATTTAACGCGGGAGTTGTACATAAGTACCTTATCACCTGGCGTGAAGTGCTTCTCCCGGATGCGCTTGTCGTGCCACCTCTTCGTTCGCTCTTTGTAGAGCTTCGAACTGTGGTACGCTTTCTCCCTCAATTCTTCGAGCTCTGAGATCTGAATCTGTCGGTTGACTTGGCTTGGTCCAGGTCCATGTTCCATTTCTTGATTGCCCAGTAAGCCTTGAACTCTAGCTCGACGGGCAGGTGGCATGTCTTCCCGTACACTAGTTGGTATGGAGTCATGCCGATTGGAGTCTTGTAAGCTGTCCTGTATGCCCATAATGCTTCATGCAGCTTAGACTTCCAATTTTTGCCCATTTGGTTGACGGTCTTCAGGAGAATATTTTTGATTTGTTTATTAGATGTCTCCGCTTGACCGCTTGTCTGTGGGTGATATGGGGTCGCTACCCTATGAGCAATACCGAGTGACGAGAGCATTTTTCTGAATGTCCTGTCGATAAAGTGCGAACCCCCATCACTGATTAGTACCCTAGGTGTACCAAATCGTGGGAAGATGACTTCTTGGAGCATTTTCTTGGAGTGGGTGGAGTCTGCGCTTCGACAAGGAAGAGCCTCCACCCATTTAGAGACATAGTCGACTGCCACCAGAATATATTCATATCCCTCGGAGTTTGGAAAAGGTCCCATGAAGTCTATGCCCCAACAATCGAAGATATCGATTTGAAGATTATTTGTTAGGGGCATGGCGTCACGAGCGTTGATCCCTCCTACTCTCTGGCAGCGAGAACATCTTCTCACATACTCCTTTGTATCTTCGTACATGTTTGGCCAGTAAAAACCACTCCGCCAAACTTTGGCACTTGTACGAAATACTCCATAGTGACCTCCAAAGGCTGATGAGTGACATCTGTCAATAATTTGCATAGCCTCACATGCGGGTACACATCTTCTCAGGAGACCATCGGTGCAGACTTTATACAAATATGGGTCATCCCATAAGTAATACTTGCTGTCCCTGATGATCTTCTTTTTATCCTCCCCTGGCGGTATATACCCTGCTACAATGTAGTTGACAATGTTCGCATACCAGGGGTCGGTGCTTGTTACTTTTAGTAACGTGTCATCTCTCAAGCAATCATTGATGGGTAGTCCAGTAGGATCTTCCGTCTGCAATCGCAAGAGATGATCTGCCACAGTATTCTCTACCCCTTTTCTATCTCTGATTTCCAACTCAAATTCTTGAAGGAGGAGTATCCAACGGATAAGACGTGGCTTAGCATCTTTCTTCGTCAGGAGGTATTTGAGGGCTGCATGATCTGAATAGATTATCACCTTAGCTCCAACCAAATACGATCTAAACTTGTCAATAGCATACACTACAGCCAACAATTCCTTCTCAGTGGTTGCATAATTGAGTTGAGGTCCAGTGAGAGTTTTGCTAGCATAGGCGATGTCATGATGCTTCTTATCCTTGGTCTGTCCCAACACCGCTCCTACGGCGTAGTCGCTTGCGTCGCACATGATTTCGAATGGGAGTGACCAATCGGGTGGCTGGATAATGGGGGCAGATATCAAAGCTGTCTTTAGTTCATTGAATGCCTCCATGCACTTGTTGTCGAAGACGAACGGTGCGTCCTTAGCCAAGAGACTGGTGAGAGGTCGCGCCTTCTTGGAGAAGTCCTTGCTGAACCTTCTATAGAAACCGGCGTGTCCTAGGAAGCTGCGGATCCCTTTTATGTTTCTTGGGGGTGGAAGCGACTCAATTACGTCAATCTTGGCTTTGTCGACTTCAATTCCTCGAGCAGAGACCTTGTGCCCAAGAACAATTCCCTCTGTCACCATGAAGTGACATTTTTCCCAATTCAAAACCAAATCTGCGTCCTTGCATTTCTAGAGTACCTTCTCGAGATTCTGGAAACATCCATGAATACTTCCATTATTTTCTCCACTAGGTCTGAGAAGATTGCCATCATGCATCTTTGAAAGGAGGCAGGTGCGTTACACAACCCGAACGACATTCGTCGGTAGGCGAATGTGCCGTAAGGACATGTGAAGGTGGTCTTGTCTTGGTCCTCAGGGTGGATAGGTATTTGATGGTACCCTGAATAACCGTCAAGGAAGCAGAAGAACGAGTGCTTCGCCAACCGTTCGAGCATCTCATCAATGAACGGGAGTGGGTAGTGATCTTTCCTGGTTGCTTTATTAAGCTTCCTGTAATCGATGCACATCCTCCATCCTGTCACTGTGCGCTGAGGGATCAACTCGTTCTTTTCATTCTTCACAACTGTCATCCCTCCCTTCTTAGGTACTACCTGGACGGGGCTGACCCATTGACTGTCCTGAACTGGGTAGATTATACCTGCCTTGAGTAGCTTCAAAATTTCTTTCTTAACTACATCTCTCATGGCATTGTTCAAGCGTCTTTGGTGCTCACGCACAGGTTTATGATCGGGTTCCATTGGGATTCGATGTGTGCAGAATTCTGGGCTGATTCCCTTGAGGTCTGCTAGTGAGTAGCCTATTACTGATCTGTATTTTTCTAGCACGGCTACTAGTTTTTTCTCTTCTTCCTCTGACAGCTTATCACTGATTATGACCGGTGTTGTCTGATCTTCGAAGAGGAAATTGTACTTAAGACCTGGTGGCAGCTGTTTGAGCTCGACGGGTGTTGGAGCTGGTTCTTCATGCTTATTGAGTGGAACATAGGGGGAAGGGTCTTCATCTTCATTGAAGTACTGTGCATCTTCCTCCGTATCAAGCTGTGAAGCTTCTAAGAATTCAACGGCCGCTGCTTCTTCTATGGCCGAGTATTCGTCCATCTTTTCAGATTTCTCTTCTGCCTTAGCATTGAGTGTTCTTCGAATGTCGATGGAGAAGCTTTGTCTTCCCATTGGAACTTCCAACTCTTCTTGGCCGCTTCTCATCTTCGTGAGTACTGCAATTGGAGTTCCAATCAGGAAGAAGTTCTTGTCGGGAATGTCAAAGATGTAGAAATTCATGAGCAGGGGTTGCCCATTAATTTCTATTTCTAGCTCTTGCATAATCCCCTCAGCTTGATAGCACTTGTTCCGGAATATCAGCCTTTTCCCTGATGGTGTAAGGCTCGATATGTCTACCGCCAATTGCTGGGCCCGCTGCTTTGACAGAATGTTTACTCCTGCTTTTAAGTCATAGCTAGCCTCAATTGGTGGTATATGCTCATACTTCAATAGAATGCTCTCAGGCTTTTCATTGAGCTTGATGGCCTTCTCTGAGCATTCTGTTTCTTGGAGCCAATCCTCGCTGAAGATGGCAGACAGTTTCTGTAGACGTATGTCTTGATCTACCTTGTCTTCCCAATCTAGCTCATCCAGTTCAGCCTTCTCAACATAGCAATTCTTCTCCACCGGGTAAGTTCTTGTATTCCCGAATCTCGTTAAGTCTACCTCTTCCTCATATGGTAGGAGAGGGAGAGTGGACTCAACTTGATTCTGACCTTCGGAGAGAATTTGACTATCCTTGAATAGCATAGGATTCGAGGGGCAGACATAGAATGGTTCTTGTTCTGCCTTCGGAGCTGGCGGTGGTCGAGGTGGTTCTGCTTAGGGTTGTACCATACATGCACACTTCTTCTGTTCTGGTAACCTAACTGAAGGTGTCTCAACTATGGTTTGTGCCTCTTCTTCATGTTTCTTAGGGGCAACTGCATCATAGGAGCCCAAGTTGCTGAGAATTTTACCCAACACATCAAACCCTTCTTCAATTGTCTTGTACAAGAACGACCCTCCTGAAGCTGTATCCAAGAAGTTACGGCTATTTGGAGTGAGTCCTGCAGCAAAATGTTGAAGGAGTATCGGTGATGGAATTCCCAGATCTGGTCCTTCTAGAGTGTAGGTCAGGAATCGGTCCCAGGCAACTCCTAATGGCTCATTTTTGCCCTGCTCAAAGGTAATGATCTTCTTGCGAAGAGCAATAACCTTATGGAGAGGGAAGTACTTGAGACAGAAGAGCTTCCAGAGAGTAGCCCAATCTCCCTGAGCTTCACTTACATGCTTAGCATACCAGAGCTCTGCATTGCTAGTGATGGAGAACGGAAACAGCAGCCATCTGAAACTGTCTCTCGGGACTCCTGATGTAACAACTGTGGAACAGAGCCTCTCGAAGTAACGCATATGTGTGTACGGATTTTCATGATCCTCCCCGCGGAACTCAGATCCCTTTACCAGTGCAATCAGCTCTGGACGAATCTCATAGCTGACAGCTGTGATTGGCTTGGATGCTGGTGCAGGCTCCAATAGTGCTCCTTTCGGAGCAGCGGCGTCGAAGAAAAAGAAAAGCGAAAGAAAACAAAAATAAAACAAAAACCTTTAGCGGGCGCCTCTAGGTTCGAGAATTAGCACAGCTTACCGTTCCCCGGCAACGGCGCCAGAAAGCTTGTTGGCAGTCCTAAGGCCTAACAGAAATTAATCCGCAAGCGTACGGATACCGGTGTAGCTTTCATCACAAGGAGTATTCCTAGGGTATCGAATCCACAGGGAACGTATAGTGTACTAAAGCCTAAACACTAGAGGTATTGATCCGTTAGGTGGCACACAGGAGCGGAGTTTGCAGCAGTAAATAAAAAGGTCTTCTGGCCAGGCAATCTAATGATAAGAAGCTATGTAGCTGGGCAACTTGGTAAGGGCCTTACTCAATTATTCGTTTCGGGGCACACGCATGCCAGAACAACAACCCGATAATTAGGTTCAACTGTTAAGGGGAACTACGTGCTATTGACCTCCCTACTAAAAACAATAACCCGGACGTGGTGGATTACAGAGACCGGTATGCCTGTCACACATACTCGCGGCTACCATCCTCCGTGGGGTTACGAGCAAACCAGGGATAACTCCAGATATAAACACCACGTTTACATCTATCGTTACAACTAGCGAGATTATCAATAAGCTAGTCAATGCAATAAATAAATTAATAAATATTGCACACCTGGAACCCACAAATAAATAGAGCAGAATACCTTACTTTATTGTCCGACCAATAATCTTCTTACATGTTGCCGGCCTGGAAGACTAAGACGACTACTCCCAGGCGAGGAGCATACCCGACGACGAAGAAGCAGAGTCCCGACATACCGGGGACCTCTAGCTCTCCTTCCCTCTCACTCACTCACTCCTAGCACTATGCTACTACCAAAAGACTAAAATGAAGTATCAAATGAGGTGCGTCTTGCTTCTGGAGCCGAAGGGTAGTATTTATAGGCTGCTGGAGTCGGTGCGCATCATCTGGCCGAAGCTGGAGCATCGGTGAAGCAAAGGTTGGCCGGCCGGCCTAGTAGGGGGGCCGGCCGGCCACAGATGTGGTCGGTTTGCCACCGACTCTTCCCTGGACGGCTCTGATGGACTCCTGAGGGCGGTAAGAAAGTCGGTTTTCTTGTGGGGTCGGCAGAAGTGGAGTGGCCTTCAAGTTTAGGCCCAAAAGCCCATGTTCTAGAATGTCGGTTGTTTGATATTGGGCTGGGCCTTGAATTCCACGTGGGAAAGCTGTAGAAGGCCTCTGGAGAGGAGCTGGACTTGGGTTGGAGCCTGAGCTGGCCGGTCGGCCTATGATTGGGCCGGCCGGTGGGCTTTAGCCCCCGTTTCCTGTGAATTTTGTCCATATTGCTCCCTGCATTCAAATACTCCAACAAAACTTGTGGAGAGCCATTAATATAAAAGAATGTTCATTTTATCCTTGTATGATGGCTTTTATTGAATGGTGTTGGTGGTAAAATATTCGTTATAAGCACCGCCAACAACACCATAAACTAACACTTTTTGCACTTCTAGCTACTCTTTCTATTTGCACAAGTAAAGGATACATAACTAGAGAGTACGTGTGCACTATGTGATAGTGATCAAGCAAGGATAACCATGTGCTAGGACTTGTACATGCTAGGAGTAAGGTATACAAGAGCATATAGAACAACCTAGCATATGACGATATACAAGATAAGCTCAACAAGTTCTACACATGCTAGTGTATAAGGTAAAGGCACTCAAGCATTCTAGCATGCATATGGGTAACACATATGGAAGCTCAAGTAGGTCCTACGCATGCTAGTACATATGATCGATAGACAAGCAAACTAGCATGCATACAAGTAACACATGGGAAAGGTCAAGCTAGTGATCATGATAACAAGATAGATACAACATAAAGCATAACAAGATCACTAGATGATATCAAGCAAGTGTATGAGCTATGAGCAAGTACGTACACATAAGGAAAGCGCATATCACTAGAGATAACATAGAGCTAGCACACGGAAACAATCATCAAGCAATCATATGATAAGCACAAGTCTACTACACGCATATAAGATAAACAAGATAATAAGTGCAAGTAGTAGAGAGTAAGAGTAAGAGATTGCTCATCGATTTTTCCCGTGGTATCGGAAGGATGGCGCCTTCCCCTAGTCCACATTGGGTCACTCCTGCCGGAGTCTCGACCCCGTCCCTCCGCTCGATGGCGGTCCCTTCTAGAGCACACTCCACCCTTTAAGCCGGTGATGTCCCCCAAGAGCACGCTTCACTCCTCGAGTGAAGTCACGGGCTTCACCCCGCCGCACACCGGCAATGCTCTCCTCCTTGGGACCATCCACCGCTCTTGAGTGAAGTCGCGGGCACGTCCCGCCGGGCTTCTTCCGGGTACTCCTCCGAAGGTAAGGCTCCGCACTTGATGCGTGCCAAAGGGCGCTTCACCAGTGATGCTTCTTTCGCACGGGAAGCTCCAAGACCGTGTACAAACTTGTGTCGGCTTCCACACTCTCTTTGGCAAGCTCAACACTGACGCCTAACCGGTCTAGGCCTTGCTATAGACCAAGGGTAACAAACCAAGACCGCCTCCCTACGACCACACTAGTCCTACAGGTGGATGGATGCTCTCACCCCTCTCAAGCACTAAGCTTCTTCTTCTTCTCAATCTTGAAGCACCAAGATTCCTCTCCAAATCTTCCCCAAGTGCCTCTCTTTCTTCCTCTTGGCTTCCACTATGTTTCCCCACTGATAACAATAGCCAAAGGCACCCCAAAGAGCCAAGCAACCGGCTATTTATAGCCCTCCACTCAAAAATTAGCCGTTGCCCCGAAATTGTCCAGTCACGGTGAAGACCGGACCATCCGGTCCCTTAAGGACCGTACTGTATGGTCATCAGTGGATAGCCTGCAGTATTTTGATGATAACTCCTTGCTCCGAACTCCGATGGAGATGTACCATATATCAATGGAAAGATCTTGAAATTCCACACAACTTTCTTTTTGGGCTGATCTCCAGATTCGGCCATCTTCATGTCGATATTATGACTGGACCGTCCGGTGCTCAGGATCGGACCATCCGGTCTCCTGTAGACAGCTCCTCGTATTTCGGCCATAACTCTTTGCTCCGAACTCCAATAGAGATGCACCATACATCGATGGAAAGCTCTTGAAATCTATAACTTTGCTGTTGGGCAGATCTCCTGATTCGGACAACTTCATAGCCAAAAGACCACCGGATGGTCCGGTCCTCATGACAGGACGGTCCGGTCTCTATTTCTTCCACAGAATTTCTTTCCACCAAATAAAAAGGGGAATGTTTGGAAAATCAACCAAACATTTTTCAGAGTTTGCAAAACTTTTGGTCCATCCAAAAAGCTCAAGAATATTTCAAAATGTTTCTTTGAACCATGCAAAAAGTTATAGCCCCTTTGCACCATGGAGTAGTTAAAAAAAAAACCTCCATGGTTGCATGACAAAAGTCAAAGGCTATAGGGTTCTTATCATAAACATCTTGAGCAAAATAAAGGACCAATGTTTTTCAAAACCCCCTTCCACAAGTGTGAGTTCATTTTCTCCCCCTCCATCACATTATTTCCTATGACCAAAATACATGGAGTTGCTATGTTGATTGAGACTCATTCTTTAGCTTTACAATATATGCATGACATTTGTGCATTCCTTACCAAGCCCCACATACAAAGCCTCATTTGGTAGAAGGTAGGATGAGTGAAGCTTGTAGGAATAAGACTCACATTAGTAGGTAAGAGAAGTGCCTGCCAAAACAAAGGAGAATTTTTACACCTTACCTTGCAGCACATAAAAACTCTGGATGCATACCTGCTAGAATTGTTTACTGGTCCAAAAGTGTCGTTCTAGTCTTCAATGCTGCATGACAAGGTGTGACATATAAGCCCCACGATTTTTGCAACACTCATGAATATTTTGTGCTCTCGTAAACTTACCACTGTTTAGGGAGTATGTTGTTGCATCTTTATTACCCATAGGGCACTTCTTTGTAACTCCTGATCCGCCGGTACCCTGAGTTGAGTTTGCTCGGGACGAGCAAAGTTTAAGCTTGGGGAGGTTGTTGGCGGTCGTTAAACCATGATTTGACCGCCACCCTACCGGTAAATAAATACATAACACCAAGATTTTGTGCATAGTAGTTAGGAATAATGCTACTCCACAGGTTTTGGTGGATATTTGGATGCAGGAGTGAATAATGGAGAAAAGTGGGCCCAGCCAGGGAACTTCCCTGGCCGGCCGGCCCAGCCCTAGGCCGGCCGGCCCCACCTGGTGGCCGCAGGCCCCAGACTTCCTCCAGTGGGCTGGAAACTGATCCACAATGCATAATTCAAGACCAGCCCAGTAGATTTGCACCGCCATTCTAGAAGGTGGGCCATTTGGACCTTAACTTGGCCCCCACTGCAATTCTGCCGACCCCACGAAGAAGCCGACCTTCAGACCACTTTCAGGGAGTGATCTGGAGCGTCGAGGCAGAAGTCGGTGGCGAACCGACACAGGGGACGGCCGGCCGGCCACCCCCCTAGGCCGGCCGGCCGACTTTGGCGCCACCGCCTCTCCAGCTTCGGCCAGGGTGCTCCCACCGCCTTCACAAGCTATAAATTGGACCCCTCGGCCTCCGAAGCAACTCGCACCATCACACTTCATCCAAGTGTTCATTAGTTTAGTTTAGTAGTAGCTTTGGGAGTTAGAGTAGAGTAGAGTAGAGTGAGAGCTCTCTCGGGCTTCCGGAGTCTTCTCGGAGTTCGGAATAGTTCTTTGTATCCTTACTCTTTTGAGATATTATTTTATTTAATATATAATTAGTTTTGTCTTTATGTATTTCTTTTAGTAATTCTATTCTATTTAGTTTATTTATTCTGTTAAGTAAGTGCTCGTAGAAGTCTTGTTGTGGGATTCGTGATTGTTGGAATAGCAAGTACGAGAGAGTGCCTTCGTCGGGATGACGTCGTGTGAAATCTGTGCTTGTTCATTCTTAGATAGGACTGCTCCGTTGATCAAGAGTAGTTCCTCGAGGCGGGTTGTAAGCATGGCGCTTAGACCTTGACCTATGCACGTTTGGTACCCAGCCCCACGGAGGATGGTAGCCGCGAGTGTATGTGACAGCTGCACCGGTCTCTGTAATCCACCACGTCCGGGTTGGACTCAGCAGGGTCTTAATTATAGCATACGGTTCCCTAGGTTTGAACTAGCATCATCGGTTAACCTAGCACGTGTGTGCCCCGAAACGACATGACTTGTATGTGTATGAGCTTAACTAGAGTAGATAACCTTTGTAGACTAGACTGCTAGAGAGTAAATAATAGATAAACTACAGGTAGCCTTAACTCTATCTCGTTGCTCTCCCAAATGTATACTACGTTTTATTTCTTTTATTTACCTTGGATTTGAGGATGTGTGTGCCACCCATATATATCATGCCTATCTTACCCCCGTCTCAAGTATAGTTGATACATTATGTCTTTCTCCAAATTATCCAATGCATTGCTATTATTCAGCCCCCTTTTGCTCTACTTCCCTGCGGAAATCTAAATACGATAACCCTGAAATACTCCAAGGTAAAATGTTACAATAGTGATCTGTGCGCTTGCGGAATTAATGAATTTAATTTTATCGCATAAGAACCGCCAACAAGCATTTCTGGCGCCGTTGCCGGGGAAGTAGCAGCTAGGAACTGAATAAATGCATTGAAGTTTGTGAGAAGAGTAATTATCACTTACTTTTGCGGGCTTACCCTTGTCCTGTCTTTCTTTGTTGTGGAAATTTGAAACAGGACTGTGCATGACTGATTTCGACCTACCAGAAAACTTCCACTCAGATCCAGAGC
This sequence comes from Eragrostis nindensis, assembly GCA_012490785.1. NCBI lineage: Eukaryota > Viridiplantae > Streptophyta > Magnoliopsida > Poales > Poaceae > Eragrostis > Eragrostis nindensis. The sequence goes on along the minus strand of JAAXCT010001140.1, from coordinate 136,054 downwards.
AGTTCTTGAGGAAAGTTCGAGCAAAACCCACCAAACAAATCCGCAAGAACACTCTGGCCCTTGAATCGTCTCCTCCACCGGTAGTCAGGGCGTCCCCATCGAACAACATGGCCGACCCCGTTGTTGAGAAGACGATCAACGATTTCTCCGCGCCGACTACGGAGAACATCCGCGTGGGTCCCAACCCGCGCATCACCAACAAGGACTACGAGCTCAAGCCAGCCTTGATCAACATGATCTTGGCTAGTCCTTTCTGTGGGAAGCCGTCGGAGGATGCAAATGCTCACCTCCAAAGGTTCTTGATGACGTGCAACACTTTCGCTATGAAGAATGCACCTCAGGACGCCATCTGACTACAGCTTTTCCCATTCTCTCTGTTGGGGAAGGCTCTCCAGTGGTTCTACGCGAACCAAGAGTCCCTCGACACGTGGACGGCATGCTCTAATGCCTTCCTCGCCAAGTTCTTCCCGCCGGGCAAGACGACTGCCCTGCGGAACAAGATATCGGGCTTCCAACAGCTCGCAGATGAGTCGACCGCGGAAGCCTGGGACAGGATGCAGGAGTACGTTCTCTAGTGCCCACACCATGGCACGGAAGAATGGCTCTTTATACAGAGTTTCTACCACGGTTTGAGGCCGTCCGCTCGAGAACACCTCGACGTCGCAGCAGGCGGCTCCTTCTTCTCCCTTAGCGTGAAAAACGCTAAGAAATTGATTGAGAAGGTGGCGGCCAACCAGGCTCATGGTGAACGCCAAGCGGCGAGCACCAAGACCCGTGGAGTGCACCAAGTGGAGACGATGGACATGCTCGCCATCAAGCTCGATCAGCTACTCCGCAAGGTGGAGTCTCCACAGGACCTGCAAGTTGCGGATTCCCGCATGACATGTGAGGAATGCGGCAACGTTGGGCATATGGGCATCAATTGCCCAAACGCAAGAGAGGAATGCAATTTCCTCAACAATGGCAATGGGTACCGCTCCCAGAACAACTACGGCTGGAATTCCAGACCCGACCTCTCCTTCAACAAGAATCAGGGAGGTAACAATGGTAATCTTTCCCGATTTGAGCCCTCTATCAAGGATCTAGTTCTCGGCCAGGTCAAGATTAATGATAGCATTAGTAAGAAGTTTCTTACTACGGACAAGGCTTTAGAGAGCATAGATGCCAAGCTAGAGTCATTCAGCACTGCTCTGCAAAATCAGCTAAGCCATAATAAAATGCTAGAAACGCAAATCGCGCAAATAGCTTCAGCTGTGTGTTGGCAATCCTAAGGCCTAACAGAAATGAATTCGCAAGCGCACGGATACCGATGTAGCTTTCACCCCAAGAGTATTCCTAAGGTATCGAATCCACAGGGAACGAACAGTGTACTAAACTCGAGATCTATGCAGAATATCCGTAAAAAGGGACACGCTAAGCAGGGGATTAATACAGTAAAAAGATAGTCCTCTGGCCAGGTAATCTAATGCAAGATATTAAATAACTGAGCAATGCGATAAGGGTCTTTCGATATCATCTACTTCGGGGCACGGCCGCCGTCAAAAACACGCAACCCGAGAACTAGGTTCAACGTATCCGGTCAACGGACCGCGTCTAGGCCCTACACACTCAACCCGAACGTGGTGGACTACAGAGACCGGCGCAGCTGTCACCTGCACTCGCGGCTACCACACGCCGTGGGGTTGAGGGCAACTCAGGATAAATCAAAGTATAAACACCACGTTTACACCTATCATTAATACCAGCAACTAGGACGTTTCTAGAGCTAGCACATGCAGTAAATAAGAAATACTTACTACACACCTGAATCCCATAAATGATAAAGAAGAAAACCTTACTTTATTGCTCAATAAATAATACCTCACATGTTACCCGGCCTGGAAGACTAGGACGACTACTCCCAGGCGGAGTATAGACCCGAGGCACCGAGGAAGCAGAACCCCGACATCTCCGGAGCTTCCGCCCTTCCTCCTCCTCTCACTCACTCTCTACTTCACTTATCAAAGTGTTTCTCTACTAAGGTGCGAGTTCTACCGTGGGAGCTACCCTCTATTTATAGGCCTAAGTGAGGTAGAGTGGCGGGCACGTTGCTCAGGAAGTCGGTGGAGCGATTTGGCCGAAAAGTCAGGCCGGCCGGCCTCCCACCTAGGCCGGCCGGCCATCCATTGTCTTGGATGGCCACCGCCTTCGCCGTGGACGTCCGGGATCGCTTCCCAAGGTCGGCTCCGAAGTCGGTTTTCGAATGGGGGCGGCAGAAGTGCAGAAATCATCAAATTAAGGCCCAAAAGCCCACCTTCCGGATGTCGGTTGTTCACCCACCATGGAGACCACTTGGGCTTGATGTCTTGCAATGTGTAAAGCCCACTGGAGGAAGATCGGGTCCATTGGAGACAAAAGTAGGCCGGCCGGCCTAGGGGGGTGGCCGGCCGGTCAGAGAATTTCAGCATTTTCTGCAATTTTCGTTGAGGCTTAACTTCTGCTCCCGGACTCCGAATTGGGTGAACCAAAAGTCAATTTTGACTATCTTTTCAAGGGCTTTCACATGGAGATATCAAATGTTTTGTTTGGATAAATTTTCTTCATGGCAAAAACCCCTCTTTGTTTATAGTTTGTGGTGATTTTCCTTCATAATTGTACCTGCAATCAAAATATCACCAAAACTTGTGGAAAGCCATTAGTCCCTAAAGAAAGTTCATTTATTCTTGATTGATGGCTTTTATAAGCTGGTGTTGGCGGTAAAAAGTAGTCGTTAAGGACCGCCAACATCCCCCCCAGACTTAGATCTTTGCTCGTCCCGAGCAAAAAGATTGAACCAAAGAAAAGGCATCATCAAGGAGTTATGGCAAAGTTATTTCGACAATCTTCAAGAGTTGAGAGATTGAATAGCACCAATCAAAGATTCTTTCAAACTCAAAATCCCTCGGGTTTCAAAAATTCCCCCTTCCTTGTATGTCACAAAATCCATAACACATGAGTCACTCAATGTGGTGACAAAGCCTTTCTTCTCTCAAAAGTTATCTTCCCTTATCTCTAATAGGTCATTCTTTGGAGCTCGGTAGGGAGAGCACAATCTTTTTGCAGAATTTTGTAAGGCTAAGAAAGAATTCTAAAGAGAATACTGCACATCCTCATTGTTCAATCAAGATAAGAATTGATGCATGTGGTGGGGGAGAAAATGAATTTACATAGTGGTAGAATTTTGATCTATGTCATGCCCAATTTTGAATTTTTAAGTCAGCCATAGTGCCCCCCTTTTTTTTTTGACATCGGGGAACTATCTTTTTTTTTCTCTCTTTTTTTTCTTCTCTCTCTTTTTTTTTTTTTTTAGGGTTCCCCCGATGTATGAGGCAACTTGTGTGGCTCCTTTGACTTCCTTTCATGATTTTGTGGGCTTGAACATAGGGACAAAAATTCTTTAAAGATGAAAGAATTCGCTTGAATTTTGAGTCAAGCAAGTTTTCTAGTGGAAGCATTCGAGAACACACGCGAAGGATCAAGACTGGACTTTGAGGAGTGCATTTTTCTCAAGAGAATTAAATCTTAACCGAACTCACAACAAAAAGATTGGCTTTTGAGGAATTCATACCTATTTATCATTTTTGGCTCTAATAGGCTTTTTCAAGAGATTTTGTGACAACAAGTCCGAAAGAAAATTTTGATTCCCAAGAAAATCAAGAGAAGAAAGAAATCAAGATTTATGCATATATCAAATCTCACAACAAAATAGACAGGAGCGTCCTTAAATTTATTTTTGTGAGCAAGAAGAAACAGCGAAATAATAATGCCATAAACCTGATGATTAGCAAGAGTTTTATTTGGTTCATCTTCAAAAATTATTTTGTTTTGTCTTCTGGGTATGTGAAACAGATCAAGGGGGTCAATATAAAGATTGAGGAAAAATTGGACCTGATTGGAGTTTGGCCAAGGCCGGCCGGCCTGGGGTGTGGGCCGGCCGGTGTTTCCCTCCCCTGTTCCTTCTCTGTTTCATCGGGACGACGCGCCATTGTGTGTTCACAACTTTGTTCCTGCGCACTCGGGAAAATGTGAGTGTACAAAGGTTGGTTTATGTGGTTACCCACATAAACCAACACACAATTTAATAAAGCACTCACACAAACATGTCAGATATTATTTATTTTTTTATTATTTTTTTTATTTAGAAAAAGGAAGGAAAAAAAAAGGGTGCTTGGTTAAGGTCGAAGCCAGACCGTAGATGCAAGCATTTTTAGCTTTGGATAAATTCGAGGACATCTTCTTCCTCGAGAGCAGGCATGGAGGGTTCTAGGAATACTTTTAACCGCTGGCCTTGTACCTTAAAAAGGCTTCCATCATCGCTCTGGAGAGTGACAGCCCCGTGGTTGGAAGTTTCCACAACGGTATAAGGGCCGTCCCATTTACTCCGGAGTTTACCAAGGCCAAATAATTTAGCGCGGGAATTAAAAAGTAGTACCTTATCTCCTGGCGCGAAGTGCTTCTCACGGATGCGCTTGTCGTGCCATCTTTTAGTTCTTCCTTGTAGAGCTTGGAGCTATGGTATGCCTTCTCCCTCCATTCTTCAAGCTCGGCGATTTGAATTTGCCGCTTGACTTGGGCTTGATCTAAATCCATGTTCCATTTCCGGATTGCCCAATATGCCTTGAACTCTAGCTCGACAGGTAGATGGCATGTTTTCCCATATACCATTTGGTAAGGGGTCATGCCGATGGGTGTCTTATAAGCTGTCCTGTAAGCCCATAATGCTTCATGCAGTTTGCTTTTCCAGGACTTTCCCATCTTATCAACGGTCTTTTGGAGGATATTCTTGATCTGTTTGTTCGAAGTCTCCGCTTGACCGCTGGTTTGTGGGTGATAGGGGGTCGCTACTCTATGTTCAATTCCATATTTGTGTAGCATTTCCTTGAAAGATTTATCAATGAAATGTGAACCCCCATCGCTAATAATCACCCTTGGCGTGCCGAACCTTGGGAAGATGTGTTCCTGAAGCATCCTCTTTGAGTGGGTGGAGTCTGCATTGCGGCATGGTATTGCTTCTACCCACTTTGAGACATAGTCAACTGCCACTAGGATGTACTCATAGTTTTCGGACTTGGGAAAGGGTCCCATGAAGTCAATGCCCCATACATCGAAGATATCGATTTGGAGGTTATTTGTAAGGGGCATCGCATCTCGGGAGTTTATCCCTCCTATCCTTTGGCAGCGAGGACATCTCCGTACATACTCTTTGGTATCTTCATACATAGTCGGCCAGTAAAATCCACTCTGCCAGACTTTAGCATTGGTACGGAATGCTCCATAGTGGCCCCCATACGGCGAAGAGTGACATCTGTCAATGATCTGCATTGCTTCGCAGGTGGGCACACATCTTCTAAGTAGGCCATCAGAGCAGACTTTATATAGATAAGGATCATCCCATAGATAGTATCTGCTATCCCTGATGAGCTTCTTTTTGTCCTCCCCTGGTGGTATATATCCCGAAACGATATAGTTAACGATATTTGCATACCATGGGTCGGTGCTTGTTACCTTTAGTAACATATCATCTCTCAAGTAGTCATTGATAGGTAGTGCATTGGGATCTTCAACTTGTAGACGAGAGAGATGATCTGCCACTGTGTTTTCTACTCCTTTTCTGTCTCTGATTTCAATGTCAAATTCTTGGAGGAGTAGAATCCATCGGATAAGTCGTGGCTTTGCATCCTTCTTTGTAAGCAGGTACTTGAGGGCTGCGTGGTCAGAATAAACTATCACTTTCGCACCCACCAAGTATGACCTGAACTTATCAATGGCATAGACTACTGCAAGCAATTCCTTCTCAGTGGTAGCATAATTGAGTTGTGGCCCTGTGAGAGTCTTGCTTGCATAAGCTATGGCATGATGCTTCTTATCCTTGGTCTGTCCCAACACTGCCCCAACGGCATAGTCGCTTGCATCGCACATGATCTCGAATGGGAGCTTCCAATCTGGAGGTTGGATAATGGGGGCTGAGATTAACGCTCGCTTGAGTTCGTTAAATGCCTCCATGCACCTCTCATCAAAGACGAATGGTGCATCCTTAGCTAGCAGATTGGTGAGAGGTCTGGCTTTCTTGGAGAAATCTTTGATAAATCTCCTGTAGAACCCAGCATGCCCCAGGAAACTACGGATCCCTTTAATATTCCTCGGGGGTGGAAGTGATTCAATGACTTCAATCTTAGCCTTGTCAACTTCTATCTCCCTGGCAGAGACCTTGTGTCCTAAGACAATTCCTTCAGTTACCATGAAATGGCATTTCTCCCAGTTCAGGACTAGATCGGCTTCCTTGCATCTTTGTAGCACCTTCTCTAAGTTTCGTAGGCACCCATCAAATGTCTCTCCATAGACAGAGAAATCGTCCATGAATACCTCCATTACTTTCTCAACAAGATCTGAGAAGATAGCCATCATGCATCTTTGGAAGGAAGCAGGTGCATTGCATAATCCGAACGACATCCTGCGATATGCAAAGGTGCCATAGGGACATGTGAAGGTTGTCTTGTCTTGGTCATCAGGATGGATAGGAATTTGGTGATATCCTGAATAACCATTTAGGAAGCAGAAGAATGAATGCTTTGCTAGCCGCTCGAGCATTTCATCGATGAAAGGAAGAGGATAATGGTCTTTTCTTGTTGCCTTATTCAACTTCCTATAGTCGATGCACATCCGCCACCCTGTCACAGTGCGCTGAGGGATCAATTCATTCTTTTCATTCCGCACAACAGTCATCCCTCCTTCTTTGGCACAACCTGAACGGGACTGACCCATTGACTGTCCTGCACTGGATAAATAATCCCTGCCTTGAGTAGCTTCAAGATTTCCTTTTTCACTATCTCTCTCATGGCATGATTAAGACGTCGTTGGTGTTCACGAACAGGCTTGTGATCAGGTTCCACTGGGATTCTGTGTGTGCAGAATTCTGGACTGATCCCCTTGAGGTCTGCCAGTGAGTAACCTATTACTGATCGATATTTCTCCAATAAGGCTACCAGCTTCTTCTCTTCTTCATGGGATATCTTGTCACTGATGATAACTGGGGTGCTTTGATTCCCAAAGAGGAAGCTGTACTTGAGACCTGGCGGTAATGGTTTTAACTCGACGGGCGTTGGAGCAGTTTCTTCATGCTTGTCTAGTTCAACATATGGAGAAGCATCTTCATCTTTAGTAAAGAATTTAGTCTCTTCCTCCATATGGGGTGCTTCCAAGAATTCTCCAACTATTTCTTCAATAGAGGCTAATTCTTCCATAGTTTCAGGGTGCGTCTCAGCTTTGGTGTTGAGAGCACGCCTAATGTCAACGGGGAAGCTTTCTTTCCCAATACGAACATCCAACTTCTCCTGTAAGTACTTTACTTGGGAGAATGTGTAGATTGGAGTTCCGATCAGTAAGAAGTCTTGCTTGGGTATATCGAATATGTGAAAGGCGAGAACCATGGGCTGTTCATTTATCTCTGTCTCCACTTCCCGCAAAACTCCTACCGCTGGGTAATATTTATTCTCGAAGACCAACCATTTCTTTGAAGGTGTTAGGTTGTCTTCGGACAGCCATCCACTACTTTCAGCCATATGCTTTGACATGATATTGACTTTGGCTTTTAAGTCATATATGGCTTTCCTCCTAGCAGTGGATTGAATATTCACCATAACGCAGTCGGGTTTTGGATTTAACTTGATTGTCTCCCTCGTGCATTCGGCTTCTTGAAACCAATGTTCCCCCAGAACAGCTGACAGTTGATGTATTCTTTCTGTCTGCTCTTCTATATCTTCCCAATCCAGTTCTTCGGCGTCATCATTGTCAGGGTAACAATTTTCTCGATCGGATATGATCTTGTATCCCCGAATTTGGTGAAATCAAATTCCTCTTCGTAGGGCACGAGAGGAAGAATTGGTTCCACCACCTGAAGGTTTTCAGCTTCGGCAAGAGTTTGACCACCTTGGAACAAATTTGGATTTGTTGGCCAGACATAGAATGGTTCAGGAGTTTCTTCCATGATTGGAGCTTTTTCCATGATCGGAGCTTGAGAAACCTCAATTTGAAGCACAGGTTGAACAACGGGTACTTCTTATTTTGGTAGCTCGGGTGTAGTAGGTGGCACATAGCTGTCCAGATTGCTCAGAATTTTACTAAGAAGTTCGAATCCTTCAGTTGGTGTGATTCTTATGAAAGATCCTCCAGAAGCAGTATCCAAAAAAGTACGGCTCCCTGGAGTGAGCCCCCACATGAAGTGCTGAAGGAGTACTGCTGGTGAGAGTCCGAGATCTGGTCCTTTGACGGTGTATGACATGAAGCGCTCCCATGAGGCTCCCAATGTTTCTTCACTGCTCTGCTTGAAGGTAAGAAGCTCCATACGAAGAGCAATGACCTTTGCAACAGGGAAGTATTTGAAACAGAAGAGATCTCTGAGAGTTGTCCAATTTCCGTTGGCCCCTCCTACTGACATAGCATACCATTGTGTTGCCTTTCCACTGAGTGAGAACGGGAATAACTTCCATTTGAGCGTGTCCTGTGGAAATCCCTGGGTCGAAACAGTGGAACAAAGCAGCTCGAAGTATCTCAGGTGTTCATATGGATTCTCATCTTCACCTCCGCGGAAGATGTTCCCCTGAACCAGTGCTATGAGTTCTGGACGAATCTCATAGCTCTGGGCTGTGATTGGTGCAGATGCTGGAGGAGGCTCCAGCAATTCTCCTTTCGGAGCATTGGCGTAGACGATGGAGGATGGGTCCATGGTAATGATAAAGAAAAAGAAAAAGAAAAACAAAACAAAATAAACCTATTCACGGATGATCCTAGATTCGAGTTAGCACAGCTACCGTTCCCCGGCAACGGCGCCAGAAAGCTTGTTGGCAATCCTAAGGCCTAACAGAAATGAATCCGCAAGCGCACGGATACCGATGTAGCTTTCACCCCAAGAGTATTCCTAAGGTATCGAATCCACAGGGAACGAACAGTGTACTAAACTCGAGATCTATGCAGAATATCCGTAAAAAGGGACACGCTAAGCAGGGGATTAATACAATAAAAAGATAGTCCTCTGGCCAGGTAATCTAATGCAAGATATTAAATAACTGAGCAATGCGATAAGGGTCTTTCGATATCATCTACTTCGGGGCACGGCCGCCGCCAAGACACGCAACCCGAGAACTAGGTTCAACGTATCCGGTCAACGGACCGCGTCTAGGCCCTACACACTCAACCCGAACGTGGTGGACTACAGAGACCGGCGCAGCTGTCACCTGCACTCGCGGCTACCACACGCCGTGGGGTTGAGGGCAACTCAGGATAAATCAAAGTATAAACACCACGTTTACACCTATCATTAATACCAGCAACTAGGACGTTTCTAGAGCTAGCACATGCAGTAAATAAGAAATACTTACTACACACCTGAATCCCATAAATGATAAAGAAGAAAACCTTACTTTATTGCTCAATAAATAATACCTCACATGTTACCCAGCCTGGAAGACTAGGACGACTACTCCCAGGCGGAGTATAGACCCGAGGCACCGAGGAAGCAGAACCCCGACATCTCCGGAGCTTCCGCCCTTCCTCCTCCTCTCACTCACTCTCTACTTCACTTATCAAAGTGTTTCTCTACTAAGGTGCGAGTTCTACCGTGGGAGCTACCCTCTATTTATAGGCCTAAGTGAGGTAGAGTGGCGGGCACGGTGCTCAGGAAGTCGGTGGAGCGATTTGGCCGAAAAGTCAGGCCGGCCGGCCTCCCACCTAGGCCGGCCGGCCATCCATTGTCTTGGATGGCCACCGCCTTCGCCGTGGACGTCCGGGATCGCTTCCCAAGGTCGGCTCCGAAGTCGGTTTTCGAATGGGGGGGCGGCAGAGGTGCAGAAATCATCAAATTAAGGCCAAAAGCCCACCTTCCGGATGTCGGTTGTTCACCCACCATGGAGACCACTTGGGCTTGATGTCTTGCAATGTGTAAAGCCCACTGGAGGAAGATCGGGTCCATTGGAGACAAAAGTAGGCCGGCCGGCCTAGGGGGTGGCCGGCCGGTCAGCGAATTTCAGCATTTTCTGCAATTTTCGTTGAGGCTTAACTTCTGCTCCCGGACTCCGAATTGGGTGAACCAAAAGTCAATTTTGACTATCTTTTCAAGGGCTTTCACATGGAGATATCAAATGTTTTGTTTGGAAAAATTTTCTTCATGGCAAAAACCCCTCTTTGTTTATAGTTTGTGGTGATTTTCCTTCATAATTGTACCTGCAATCAAAATATCACCAAAAACTTGTGGAAAGCCATTAGTCCCTAAAGAAAGTTCATTTATTCTTGATTGATGGCTTTTATAAGCTGGTGTTGGCGGTAAAAAGTAGTCGTTAAGGACCGCCAACACTGTGCAGTCTCGTCGTGCGGGTAAACTTCCTGGGCAACCGGAAGTTAATCCCAAGGAGAGTGTGAATGCAATAACCATCAGGTGTGAAGAGAGCGACTTGGATGCTGCACTCCCCAAGGATGTGGTCAGAAAAGATCCCGGATGGCCAACCATTCCGTGTTTGGTCAACGACAGGTGCTTCGCTCGGGCACTATGTGACTTAGGAGCAAGTGTGAGCATCATGCCGAAGGCGATGTATGATGGGTTAAACCACCCGTTGTCCCCAACGACTATGAAGCTCCAGCTTGCAGACGGGTCACTACGCCTGCCCTTGGGGATTGTCGAAGAAGTGCCCATGCAGATCAGAAATCTCTTCGTTCCCGTCGATTTTGTTGTGCTTGTCATGGAAGTGGATGTCAAGACCCCTCTCATCCTTGGGAGGCCATTCTTGAGCACCACCAATGCCAACATCGACGTTGGGGCAGGAGAGATTCACTTGGACTTCAACGGCAGGGAAGAGACGTTCAGCTTCAAGCCTAAGGTTGAGCAATGCAAGCAAGTGAGGGTCATATATGGAAAGGACCCAAGGGAAGTGAAGAAGATCGAGATTACTCCACCCATGCCACAGCCAGAGAAGCTCATTGCATATATGAGAAACTATCTGGCAAGAGAGAATGCAAGAAGGCCAGCTAATTATTGGAGGACTCAAAGGAGAATGCCTCAGCCGCCAAACACACCACAATCCCCTCTTGCTCCTCCACCACAAGAAGGAGTAGGCGAGTCACAATCGCCTAAGAAGAGGAGAGCAAGGCGCTCAAGAAAGAAGAAGGCAGCTACGGTATCGACCGATGAGAGCACAACAAAGGCGCCTAATGAAGAAAAGGTCGCCGCCACAAGCACAAAGAAGACAATCAAAGTGTGGCGGAAGAAAGAAGGAACCTCTACCTCGCCAGATTCTCCAGCGAGCGAGGTCCAAACAAGTTGAAGACATGGAGAACGTCTAGCTCAAAGACGTAAAAATGAGAGCCCTCCGATTGGGGAGGCCATCCCAATCGTTATCCTAGCTAGGCCTAGCACTTGTTTTTCCTTTCATAAACTATAAAAACAAAACAAAAAGTGAAAAGTTTAAAAAACAACAAAAAAATAATAGGATTCCCGGCGATGCTCATTAGGGGCTAGCCACTTGTATCATCCTCACTCTTTTTTGCAGGTCAAGAAGGAGGAGGAAGAGCCTGAATCAAGCTTAAGTCTTACAAAGACTCAAGCATGGGGAGGGCCCCCCAGGTAAGAAGGAGTTCAATACAAGCTCGAGTCTTGCAAAGACTCAAGCTTGGGGAGGACCCCAAGGTAAGTATTCCTAACTTTCTTAATAAATAAATAAACTCCCTGTTTCGAATAAATGCTAGAATCTTGGTGTTATGCTATACTTAAGGGAAATGATAATCAAGTTACAAATTAGCTTCCCATGTGTCGCATAGATGCAACCTCCACTCCTGACATATGTGTTATTTTTATTTGAGCATGATCACATCATGAGTCTTGCTTATTTCCGTGGGTTGCATTTGTTACACTAAGTCTGAGCATTGTGGATTGTGATATGGCATTATTAGGACTTGTTGCACTTTCTTAGTATGGTCTCATCCAGAGATGTTTTTCTTGAAAAGCTGCAAGTACCTAAAACCCTTCTATTTTGGCACACTTCTCTTAGTGTGAGGATTTATTTACCTACCAGAGCCATATCATAATATTCGAAACAGCCCCACTCATAGCCATTTGTTTATGTATTGAGTTTTGTTAAGGTTTGATGTACTCTTGAAACTAAGCACCCCTAATTTTGGTCATAATTCCTTCGCGTGTGTTTTCGAAAATTTCTTTCCACCAAATAAAAAGGGGAATGTTTGGAAAATCAACCAAACATTTTTCAGAGTTTGCAAAACTTTTGGTCCATCCAAAAAGCTCAAGAATATTTCAAAATGTTTCTTTGAACCATGCAAAAAGTTATAGCCCCTTTGCACCATGGAGTAGTTAAAAAAAAAACCTCCATGGTTGCATGACAAAAGTCAAAGGCTATAGGGTTCTTATCATAAATATCTTGAGCAAAATAAAGGACCAATGTTTTTCAAAACCCCCTTCCACAAGTGTGAGTTCATTTTCTCCCCCTCCATCACATTATTTCCTATGACCAAAATACATGGAGTTGCTATGTTGATTAAGACTTATTCTTTAGCTTTACAATATATGCATGACATTTGTGCATTCCTTACCAAGCCCCACATACAAAGCCTCATTTGGTAGAAGGTAGGATGAGTGAAGCTTGTAGGAATAAGACTCACATTAGTAGGTAAGAGAAGTGCCTGCCAAAACAAAGGAGAATTTTTACGCCTTACCTTGCAGCACATAAAAACTCTGGATGCATACCTGCTAGAATTGTTTACTTGTCCAAAAGTGTCGTTCTAGTCTTCAATGCTGCATGACAAGGTGTGACATATAAGCCCCACGATTTTTGCAACACTCATGAATATTTTGTGCTCTCGTAAACTTACCACTGTTTAGGGAGTATGTTGTTGCATCTTTATTACCCATGGGGCGCTTCTTTGTAACTCCTGATCCGCCGGTACCCTGAGTTGAGTTTGCTCGGGACGAGCAAAGTTTAAGCTTGGGGAGGTTGTTGGCGGTCGTTAAACCATGATTTGACCGCCACCCTACCGGTAAATAAATACATAACACCAAGATTTTGTGCATAGTAGTTAGGAATAATGCTACTCCACTGGTTTTGGTGAATATTTGGATGCAGGAGTGAATAATGGAGAAAAGTGGGCCCAGCCAGGGAACTTCCCTGGCCGGCCAGCCCAACCCTAGGCCGGCCGGCCCCACCTGGTGGCCGCAGGCCCCAGACTTCCTCCAGTGGGCTGGAAACTGATCCACAACGCATAATTCAAGACCAGCCCAGCAGATTTGCACCGCCATTCTAGAAGGTGGGCCATTTGGGCCTTAACTTGGCCCCCACTGCAATTCTGCCGACCCCACGAAGAAGCCGACCTTCAGACCGCCTTCAGGGAGTGATCTGGAGCGTCGAGGCAGAAGTCGGTGGCAAACCGACACAGGGGACGGCCGGCCGGCCACCCCCCTAGGCCGGCCGGCCGACTTTGGCGCCACCGCCTCTCCAGCTTCGGCCAGGGTGCTCCCACCGCCTTCACAAGCTATAAATTGGACCCCTCGGCCTCCGAAGCAACTCGCACCATCACACTTCATCCAAGTGTTCATTAGTTTAGTTTAGTAGTAGCTTTGGGAGTTAGAGTAGAGTAGAGTAGAGTGAGAGCTCTCTCGGGCTTCCGGAGTCTTCTCGGAGTTCGGTATAGTTCTTTGTATCCTTACTCTTTTGAGATATTATTTTATTTAATATATAATTAGTTTTATCTTTATTTATTTTTTTTAGTAATTCTTTTCTATTTAGTTTATTTATTCTGTTAAGTAAGTGCTCGTAGAAGTCTTGTTGTGGGATTCGTGATTGTTGGAATAGCAAGTACGAGAGAGTGCCTTCGTCGGGGACGTCGTGTGAAATATGTGCTTGTTCATTCTTAGATAGGACTGCTCCGTTGATCAAGAGTAGTTCCTCTAGGCGGGTTGTAAGCATGGCGCTTAGAGCTTGGCCTATGCACGTTTGGCACCCAGCCCCACGGAGGATGGTAGCCGCGAGTGTATGTGACAGCTGCACCGGTCTCTGTAATCCACCACGTCCGGGTTGGACTCAGCAGGGTCTTAATTATAGCATACGGTTCCCTAGGTTTGAACTAGCATCATCGGTTAACCTAGCACGTGTGTGCCCCGAAACGACATGACTTGTATGTGTATGAGCTTAACTAGAGTAGATAACCTTTGTAGACTAGACTGCTAGAGAGTAAATAATAGATAAACATACAGGTAGCCTTAACTCTATCTCGTTGCTCTCCCAAATGTATACTACGTTTTATTTCTTTTATTTACCTTGGATTTGAGGATGTGTGTGCCACCCATATATATCATGCCTATCTTACCCCCGTCTCAAGTATAGTTGATACATTATGTCTTTCTCCAAATTATCCAATGCATTGCTATTATTCAGCCCCCTTTTGCTCTACTTCCCTGCGGAAATATAAATACGATAACCCTGGAATACTCCAAGGTGAAATGCTACAATGGTGATCCGTGCGCTTGCGGAATTAATGAATTTAATTTTATCGCATAAGAACCGCCAACACCCAACTTGATCAACTCATTGATCCTGGCTATCATCTTATTCAGCCGAGGAACATAGGTTGGAAGGCTCTTGTCCTAATCGCCATGGTTTGGCATTAAGCCATCAAGCTTGATTGAGGTGTTCTTTTCCTCCATATCCAAGATCAGATATTTGGCATCGTAAGTGCTCCAAGAAGACTTGTACTTTTACGGGATGAATTCTTTTCTGTCCCTAAGTACGAAGCCTACTGAGAAGACCATCATCTGATCCTTGTAGTATCGTGGCATGTGGTAATGACGCAACAGATTCAAGCAAGGGGCTACGCCTAACCAACATTCACACAAGGCGGCAAACATGCTAAGCATCATCACAGCATTGGGTTTGAGTTGAACAAGCTCTATATGATAGAATCTACAGATCTGCTCAAGAAATTTAGAAGGCGAAAGATTGAAACCACACATGAGATGAGCCTCGGGGAGCTCCTTGGTGTTGCAATGATGATAGTCGTACTCGCCGTTGTTTCGCCGAGTCAGGAAAGCCGAGATCAATCCCTTCCTCTCGAGTTCATCCAGATATTCCAAGGTGAGAGTGGATTTCTTCCAGTACGCGTACAGATTTGGGATCTCTCCCTTCTTCATCTTCTGTTTCGCTTGGGTGAGAGAAATGTTGGAGTTGTGGGAGTCAGAGGATTGGTTTTCGGTGGGATTGCCGGAGGCGGTTGCAGACGACGATGCGGTGGCCATGAGAAATGTTTAGGGTTAAGAGAAATGGAAAGGAGTGCCGACTGAAGGATGGAGGAAAGAGCATACGGCGTGAGGGGTTTAAGTGAAACCCAGCGTGACGGTTCGCCTTCCCATAAATGCGGAACTACCCCTCCTAAAGTTATGCGCGGAAGATATCGAGGTGATACCCCTTTTCTGTTATTAAAATATGTTTGGATCTGCGCCCAGTTTTGAAAGGAAAACTACCTGGATTTAAGAAAGGAAGTTGGAATATTTTTTGGGAATAGATGCTGAGAGGATTAAAAAGGTTTGATTAATGATCTGGATCGGAAAGAAACTTCGGTGCGTTAAAAAACGTGTTGAGTAATACTCCCGAAGAGTTCTCGGCCAGCGATCTGTTAGTTATCACGAAGACCTACTCAGTCAAGGTATATCAGAGAGGATAGTTCAGTTATCTCGAAGACTTATGCAAGGCGTATTGTCAAGAAGAGAAATCAACATCACAGATGCAATATTATTCAGAAATTATAACTTTGGATTGAAGGCAGCCATCAAGATTCTTGGTGTGCCCAAGTACGCCTCCCAGAACGACCTCAAGAAGGCTTACCGTGAGGTAGCCAAAAGTTCATTACAAGCAAGACAGGCAGAAAAGTATCTAGGTTCCACTCTCCTCACTGCTTGACAGAAGAATAAACAGGAGAAGAAGAAAACATAAGAAAAGCTAATCTATTACGAAGAGAATGGCCTGATAGCCATCCCCTTATTCCTAGTTCCGCTGATCATCAGCGTCCTCAGGGGCTGCAACAGCAGCATCAGCACCAACATCATCCTCCTCATATGTGATGAGAGGGAAGGATGCTTCGGCAACAGCAGCAGCAGAACCTGGACCTACGCCGCCCTCACCTTGAGTGATGAGTGGGAGGGGCACCTCGGTGGTGGAGAGGGTAGGACTCTCGTTCAATGCCATAACCGGATTGATGATCCCGGTAGGAAGGAGAGGATCTTCTGCGGCGGCGGGAATAGAGCCACTTGCCTGGCTGGACCCGGCTTGAGCGCTCGCGCAGGGAGCCCAGCCAGGGTCGTACAAGACCATGGCTTTCTTCTTGGCCGGTTTGTCGTCGTCGCTGTCGTCGTTGTCGTCGTCGGAGTCGTCGAGAAGGATGGGTTTGGCGTCCGCCGGAATCCCTCGTGGCCCCTTGTTTAGGGCGATGTGGAGGCGCGCCAACTCTTCGTCTCCCGCCGTGTCCGCCTCCAGATCTACGACCTGAGATAGATCTCGAGGGGGACTTGGAGGAGGGAGCCCGTAATCCTCCGCAGAAAGTGGAGGAGGAGCAGCAGCTATTGGCGGTGGTGCGTCGGCGGGATGCGCGGAGGAGGATCTCGACCCGCCGGCGAGCTCTTCGTCGAACCACTTCATGAACTGTGAGGTGGTGGGTCTTTTCTTGCCCATGGTGGATGATGGATGCGAAAGTGATACTTGGGGGTTCCGCCGTCCTCATCATTTATAACCAAAAGGTGGCCTTTTGGAAACTGAAATGTCAAGTGCAAAGCGGATTTTTTATGTGTCTTCCTGGGGAACCGTGCGGCGATGCGGTGAGTTCAGGGGAAACTTTGGTGGGCCTGGTTTGGAGAATAAAGATAAAGAGCTGAAGGGTCCTGTCAAAGTCTTTTCATACTCTGAAGCGGAGTCAATGCTATGGCTGGATCGAGAAAAGGGGATAAGGATGGGAATTAACAAATGTTTCCTCTAGATTCCCTGGATTGACGGTTCTCTTAAAGACCTGGTGTTGATGACGTTATATAAAGGAAGGTTATTCCGATCACTTGGCGTGGTCGCTGTTGTTCCGATGACCTGGTTCGCTCTGTTGTTCCGAAGACCTGGTTCGCTCAGTTGTTCCGATGATTCAAGGTTTGAAGATCAGAATATCTGAAGTATATGTGCTCAGTGAAGAACATATCCCTTGTCGGAAGTTCGCAAGAAGATGAAGACCTCTTCGTATCAAAGACGAATCTGTCAAGTGACATGTTCGGGGGCTTATGTCGTAACTCATATTTTCAGATATTTCCGAAGATTTAGTTTGGTATTTTCCGAAGACTTGTATCGTACGAAAGGAAACTTGTAGATAGACTCCGAATTTGTTACTACAGATCGGAAGTCTTGTAGAACAAGACAAGGACTCCTAGAGGCGGTAACATGACTATAAATATACATGCAACCCTCCGATGAGAGGACATCAGATCATAGATCATACACACCACCATATTCAACACGACATACACTGGACGTAGGGTTATTATCCTTCGAGAGGCCCGAACCAGTATAAACTCTCTGTGTGTCCTAGATTGACTCCTCGATTGATCGTTGCTTCCTCGACCCAAATATTTGCCGTTCTCAGGCGACGACAGGTGACAAAAATAGATCTCGCCCAATCATTCAGCAAACCATCTCCTGCAGGCTCTACTTCAACGTTGTTGAGCACCAGCGGTGATGTTACGGTTTTTAAGAACGTGTTTTTGTTGGTGATGTGCCCAAATGATAAGCATAAACAGTACGGATTGAATTCATATGTGAACCAAACATATATTTTTCCGTGTTGAGAGATCAGAGTACTAATAAGGAGTTCATAATATGAAAAATCTTATTAGTGGGGTCTATATAGGTGGAGGCAGGGCTGTGGGTGTAGGTTAATCAATCACTATCAGTGATGGAACTGAAAATCAATTTTAGAGGGGGGTCAAGTTGTTTGAACTAAATACATTTTTTTACAAAACTATGTAAGTGTTTAAATCTTACGTAAAGTGAGAGTGTATGTAGCTTCTATTTATTTATTTATTTTTTGGGAGGGGGGGGGGGGGGGGCCTGACGGAGCCAGTCCTCCCTCCAGTTCCGCTACTGTATAAAACCCTAGTCGCTTCCATCCGACCTCCCATGAAGATGAGAATTGTACGCATGATGCTAGCACAATGACACATGATATTCCACCCCATACGTGTGGATAGTTAGGAGGCGTTGTCGCTGCTGCAGTACATGCTATATGGCTGGACAAGGAGGACACGAGATAGACTACTTTGCTAGGCATATGTTGTACAATTAGTGGTAATACTCATGATCCCCTACTCTCATGGTTTCCTGTTTGAATCCAATAGATGAAATTGTTTTGTGCTACATAACCTACCGGTCTGTTACAGTTTTTGCCTCAAATTGCATTGTTAGGGTGACAGGGAAGGCAACCTCGTCAGGACAAATTGGTGGTTATGGCAGACACGATGGTGATTTAAAGAAAACATGACCATATTATCATCATTGGTGTAATCCAATTGCGACATTCAACATTGATATATATGAAATGCAAAGGTACCACAAGGTTTGTGCTCTTCCTACACGCACTAGTATATCTATCCATTACAATTGTGCAGAGGTCGAACTCATTAAAATTCATTTGAAATTTTGAGGCCTTTGTGTATTGGAAATTAGGTAAAAGGAGACATGCTTTTTTGCGACATCGATATGCCTCTACTCCTACTCAAATATTTTCAAGTCAAGAAAAATTCAAAATGTTTTAAGTTGGAAAAAACCCCAAAAAAGTGTATATTTGAACTAACTGAAATGAAAAGGGACAGAGTGGCACAAAATGGGAGGGGGGGGCACGCGCCTGGCTAAGATCATTGAGCTGATGAGAGTACAATACGCCTACCATAAAATTTTCTGCAATTTTAGCTAAACTACATTGTAAAACCATCTTTCACAAACTACATTTTATGAAGTTTATTACACTCAAGAACTCATTATTAACAATTATTCCTTTGTATCCCAAAAGTACACTTTTGCATAACTATTTCACATCATCTTTTTTTGGGAAAAGGGACTATTTCACATCATTTATGAAACTCTTTGAAATGTCTGCACTTAGTCATTCCTTATTACAAAATTTTATTCCCTCCAAACGCTTATTTCTTGACATTAAGACAACCTAGTTAGTGCAATTTTTCACTAAGTATGTAGCCATGGTTTTTCATTAAGTATGAAGCCATGGTAAATGTAGTTTTGCGCTGTATCGTAATTTTGTGATACAAATTATCAAAACTCTAGTTCTCTGATGTTAGAGGACAATACAAATGTATTTTGCAACATTCCTTCCTACAAAGTTTAGGCCCTGTTCGTTTCATTAGTCCTAAAGGTCACATCAAAACTAATCTTGCTATTTAGGCGTCTTAAATAAGTTTAATTACAAAACCTTTTTACAGATGTGTGCTAATTTGCGAGACGAATCTAACGAGCCTAATTAAGCTATGTTTTGCTACAGTGATGCTACAGTAACTATCGTCTAATCACGGCTTAATTACCCTCATTAGATTCGTCTCGCGAATTAGTATAAGGTTCTGTAGTTAGTTTTTTAATTAGACTTTATTTAATACCCTTAAATGACAAGATTCTAGGCGGCCTAAATTTAGTCCTAGAGAAACGAACACCCCCTTAGTATGATTACTCTCAATAAAATTTGTCATGTTGCGATAAAAAACTGATACTATTTTATTTTATTAGTGTGGTTTATGAAAGTATTTTGGTGAGCTTGTGCATCCGCTTGAATAAAAGTATACTCGTTCCAGAGAGGATCAAATATTGGTAGCAACATTCTCTTTATGATAATTTAAAAAAAATCTCTTTATCAATTGCGTTGATTGCCGATCCGATGGTCACAGACTACTGATCCTTCCCTGCTCTGTAATCTCGACATCGCTCCCCTGTCGCCGTTCTCCCCATTCCTAAACCCCTGAGCTAGGGTTCCACGCCTCGAGCTCCCATCCCATGGCGACCACGCCGGCGGCGGCGGCGGGCGCGGCTCTCCTAGACACGCTCGGCGACTTCACGTCGCGGGAGAACTGGGACAAGTTCTTCGCGCTCCGAGGCACCGGCGACAGCTTCGAGTGGTACGCGGAGTGGCCGCCACTCGAGGCCCCGCTCCTCGACCTCCTCCGGGGCAGTGGCGCCGGGGAGGCGGCGGAGATCCTGGTTCCCGGGTGCGGGAGCTCGGTGCTCTCGGAGCGGCTCTACGACGCGGGGTTCCGCCGCATCACCAACGTCGACTTCTCCCGCGTCGTCGTCGCCGACATGCTTCGCCGCCACGCACGCGCGCGCCCTGAGATGCGGTGGCGCGTCATGGACATGACCGACATGCAGGTACGGCCCGTGAAGAGCGCTACCATCAACTGCATCGTATGATTGTTTGGTACAGAGCTTGGATTTTGTGTTTATCCGTGACGTGTTTTTGTGGGGGAGAATTTGGGCAGCTGATAGTTCTGCAGGTGTACCACTTAAATTTGACTTAACTGAAAATTGAAATGATTACAACGCTTGTTATTACCTTTACCTTTATTAGAAATGTGAACTTTGAACTTGCTTATGATGTCGTAGGTAGGATAAAGCAATGTGGTTGGACTTGATGGTTGATAGAAGGTGCTATTAGACACTTAAAAGTGACAATTCAGTATCAAATGAGTTCACTAGTATCCAGTACATCTAGCATACAGACGCTTGATCATTGAGCTCAATGTTGCTGATTTGAGCAGGCAATGCAGATAATATGTAGTGTTTGGATGAGTGAATCAACCCCGTCCTGCATCAGATGGTACTGATCTGACACAGTCAAGTGTTTGGTTGGCTGCATCGGATGAACTCATCCTGAATCCTAATTCCAGGAATATTGTATGGAGATGCTGCATCATCCCGTGTGGGAAAACAACGCGTTTCAGGAATATTGTATGAAGATGCTGCATCATCCCGTGTGGGAAAAAAAACGCCGCACCATGCCGTCCGCGATTTGCTCACTGCTCGTTCAAGATGGGTAGTGTTTGGAGATGCTGCATCATCCCTATATCTCTCGCTCATGTATCCCTTCCGATCCACTTATCCCCTGGCCGCGCTGCCGCCGTTGCTTGTCCGCCGTGCTCATCCCCCGCAGCAACAGCGAGCTCCTTCACTCGCGCACCTTGTCTACCGCCTCCTGGCTGTGCACCGTGCCACCACAAGAACCTCCTGCTCGCCGCAAGGCTTCAATCGCCTCCCTGGCGCTCGCTAACTCCATCGCCTCTGCGCGGCTTGACAGCCTAGCGCATGCACCTCCGCGCCACCTTCGCGTTGATCGATGGTGTATTACCTGAGACATCAAACTGCCATTTTACTCGTAAACCCCTGATGTCATTCTTGCCAAGCTTTGGTGCTCTCTCTCTCCAGCATTTATATTTTATGCATTTCTTTCCCAAACAGCTTGACATATATACATGCCGGACAAGTCCATGATGCACAGTTCTTACCCAAATTACCTGACCTAAAAATCTACCAGTTTGCAGATGGGTCATTTGATGTCATACTTGATAAGGGAGGATTGGATGCTCTTATGGAGCCCGAGGCTGGTACAAAACTGGGGATGAAATATTTAAATGAGGTGCATAGTTGAGTTATGTTGAATATTTTATTATCTTATTCAGTTGTTGAGAAGGGTATATCTAGTAAACGTCTTGGAACTGCTTTTATCTTTATGATACGTCTGACTAAGCAGGCATCTTTTGCAGGCCAAGAGAGTTCTGAAATCAGGAGGGAAGTTTGTGTGCCTTACCCTTGCGGAATCGCATGTATTAGGTTGATTTCTGTCAAATTTCTTTACTTTTCTGCATTTTATCTTTCTTGACTTCTCATACATCTTCCTGATTGCAAGCTACACTATTTTTAATTGGCTCTGAGATTTTGAACTATGCTTCTTGCACTTTTTTCTTCTGTAAGTGGTTTTATTAAGTCCTTTTCTTAATTGTCAAGAGAACTTTGATTGAATTTTCAACTACACGTAGCATGTTCTGGAGTCTCTCTTTTCTCTCCACTAGAAATCCAATGTTCTCGATCAGCCAACTGACATTCCTTTACAGATATTGTTGACCAGCTTCTTGAAACTTTGGCTACGTGGATACTAAAACACTAATCTTGATGTTCTATTTTGTTAACTCACTAATGTCAAGAGTTGACTCAATGTTCTCTCCATTTCCTTTTTGTAGCTTTGCTTTTGCCTGAGTTCAGATTTGGCTGGGATATGAGTATTCAAGCTATACCATCTAAAAAATCCGCCTTCCAGACCTTCATGGTGGTCATGGTAAAAGGAAAGATGGGTGTTGCACAAACAATAACATCATCATTGGAACAGTCTGCTGAATACTGTAACATGAAACAGGTACTGTTATAATCCTCTAGTGAACTGACTGAAAAACGTAAGGTTAAATTTCCTCTCAGGATATGAAATTCATATCATCACTTCTATCTTCTGTTTGTTGACACCACAGGCAAATGCTGTTATTCGTGCTGTTGGAAACGAGAACATCATCCGGGAGTCATACTCTTCTGGTGTTGATGTGCTCCTTTCATTGCGAGATCTTCAGTTAGGAGCTATAGGAGATCTGAAGGTGATTGTTCCAGGACGAAGGAGACAGTTTATTCTTGTTGAACAGGGATGCTCACTCTTTTGCTACAAGGCTGTTCTATTGGATTCCAAGAAGCGAACTGAAGCGTTTGTATACCACTGCGGGGTTTTTATTGTGCCTAAGGTCTGTTGTATGTTATGATTTGCGGTATAGCCTTCAGTATTCACTATTGTTTTAACTGAATTTCCTGTCGATCTTTTCCTTGTTCTATTCTAGCATGCAAGAAACAAGTCAAATCCATTATCATGAGGAAACATATTTGAAAATCTGGAAGCTACCGGAGAAGTAGTAAACTATGTCGAGGCTGGCTTATCTTTTTGGGTTTGGGGGATGAGGGGCGTCGCGTTCCTTGTTTGTCTTCTATGTGCATTATTTCCATTTTTGATAGAAACCCAACCTATGCACTTTACAACAATTTCATATATAGATGTGGCATTGATTAAATCGGCTCAAAATGTGATGAAACGATAATAATTGACAACACATACGCTCAGCTACTTGAAATGACATAATATGTAACCCCTGGATTTGTTCTGGCCATGTCATCCTGTTTCCGTATGTAGACTGAATTCCAATTTTTATATGGTTTTTCTTACACACCCTCAGCCCTGGTCTACTTTATACCATGTCCTTGTTTTATTTTCCCATTCAAGTTTTGTGGTCTCTTCTGCGTTATAATGAGAGAGTTTCTGTGGGGGACGTTGGTCAGTTGATCTTCCCAGCTAGTATGGTACTGTACTGGAATAGCTTCTCTTCTATAACTTGGTGAAAATCATAATTTATAAATTCTACTCAAATTCACTAACAGAATGTTCTGTTTCAGGCTCGAGCGCACGAATGGTTATTTGCTTCAGAAGAAGGGCAGTGGCATGTTGTTGAAAGTGCAAAGGCTGCCCGTCTAATTATGGTACCAATATTGCAGACACAAACTCCTCGTTTAAGTTGCTTTGATTTACAATTATGTGACTGGACTGCATTTGAAATAGCCATATTTGTGTTATATTTTAGGTATTCTTGGATAGCAGACATGCAAGTGCTGACATGGATGTTATTAAGGTGACATTCTGTGGTCATTGTTTAAGTTGTTATTGTAATGTATGCCTATGCTAATTTTTTTTTTTTGGCTACTTCCAGAAGGATTTATCTCCCCTTGTTAAGGATCTAGAACCTGGAAATCCTGAAGAGGAGGCCCCTATACCGTATGTGCCGTTGCTTTCTAATTGGGAGTTTGTGCAACCAAAACTCACTTTCTCTTATGAAGAGCAAAACTCTTTAGTGGATGGCTTTTGTACAATTATTATTTGGATTGGCCCGTTAAGTCCATGGGGCCTAGGTTCAACAAAACTTTTTTTGTCAGATTTCTTTTAACTTATAATATTGAAACACCTGAAATATTTCTATTGATCATCATTAGTTGGTGATATGTCAACAATTGTGCAGGTTCATGATGGCTGGTGATGGTGTAAAACAAAGAGAGATTCTACAAGAGGTAACTATAATTGTCTGATTTTATCTGGAAGCCATTGTTAGCTTTAGCTAATTGTGAAATTGCTTAGGAAATAGGAATAGCCACCCGATCGGGTCTCATTATATACCCCGCCAAATTTTGAGTCTCCAGACTATCATACTCCAATCCAGACCATTCCTGCAATGAACCAGAAGACTTTCTGTTTGGGCATCATTAATTGGTGAATTGACTTGATTTGGTTTTTGTTTTTGTTACCTATGTCTGTTGTCTTCTAACTTAGCTCAGTAGTTCCAACAAAGAATCAGGCTTTTGTAAGTAGCATACTAGCAGACTGTCAATGATTTGACATGCCTTTGTTTTTGAAAGTCATATTTTTCTGTCGTGATGGGCCTCAGTGACAGGTATATCCAGCGGGCTAAGCAGCCCTGCTCCATTTTCATTTTCCATTAAGTTAGGGTGTCCTGGTTTTGTCGATTTTTAAAGATCACTTATTGAATGGGACTGTTCTCTATCAGTTAGACGTTATTGATACAAATCCTCTCTATATAAACTTATAAAGAGGCGTCGATGAATAGTGGCCAAGAAGTTACAGGGAACATATATCTACCCTATCCCCTCCCTCTGCCTTGCCCTCGCACCCTAGGGTGCTTGTTTCCTGTCTTCAAGTCTTCTGGCAAGGTCCAAAACCCTGAATACCCACTTCTTATTTATATTCTATTCTCTCACAATGCCGTGGCTATACCATCGCAGTTCACTTGTTACTTGCGATCTCTGATTACTGTTGAGTTGACTCACATTAGCTTATCAGCTGACCTCCTTGCATTGCATTTGGAAGGCAACTTCAGAAATAACTGGTCCAATGGTTGTCGAAGATGTTGTTTACGAAATGTTGATGGGGACCAAAATTCCACATCTGAAAAAATGTTCCGGCGGCTTATTTTTAAAAGAAGTTCTGGTTTAGTGCAATCTGAAGCATTGCTAGTTAGAGATTCTCCCAATGATGAGACAGACAAGAAGAACAAAAGCGGATCTGCAACAGCTAAAAAGAAAAGGAACCAGAAAAAAGGTATGTTCCTTTTTTTCCTTCTATAAATTTACCTATGCATTATACCACTTGGCCATTGTTTCTTGCTACATACATGACAAATTCTCCTTATGCCTTGTCGTTCCACTCGGTTTGAGTTGACATTTTTTTCTTTTGGTCTCTGGGGCCTTTTCTTGGTCTTATTTGTCTGTATGCAATCTTGTGTTACTGATTCTATGTTTTTTCTTATCATAGATCCACATTCTGAACATTTTTATTCGCTGACAACTAGTTCTTGCGTGCCAATTGTTCGATTTCATGGAGTACCCACTGCGATCAATCATAGCTTATTTTCATGTTTGTATTTACTTGGGCATATTTGTTCATTTAATTACCCTCTGAGCTATTCTAACATATAACCACTAAGGGCATCTCCAAGAGAGCCCCATAAACCTCCCTTAAATCAAAATAATGGGATCCAATCAAGAAAACCATCTCCAACAAGACCCCAAAACCACCCCCAGTTTTTTCATGGCCCCTAAACTCCCCTCATTTGTAGCTACAAACAGGAAGAATTGGGGCTCCCATCTCTTCTTTTTGCTATGGAATTAATGTTTGTGGCCCCAAATGCTGACGTGGCCCAATCAAAAGTGTTTTAATCATTTTTAGGGGAGGATTGTTAGAGAAGGAGAGATAAGTTGCCCCTCATAATTATTTGATTGCTCCCAAAAACAAGTTTGTAGGGCCAATTTTATGGGAGTCTCTTGGAGATGCTCTAAGGGCAACTTGTCTGTTTGAGGATGTACATTACCTATAATCTATTGCTGCGTAGGAGTTTCAGAAAATTTCACAAAGTCAATTCTAAAACTTGCCTCTTCCTATAGGAATTCTACTTTATCATACCAAGAATCCTAGCTGATCAAATCTGAAATGTAAACCCTAATTGATTTATTTGTTCTCAGCCATCTGAGGGTGACCATTAAAAGAAGAATGGTAAATCCTCTAGTGCTTTTTTTTTGGTGTTGTTGCCTTGTCGGAACATCTAGTGTTAAATTCTTTATTTCATCACTTCTTGTTGATTCTTTTTTATATTCACTAATTCAAAGGGCCAATCAAAATTAGATACAAATATCCTCATGTGTGGTTTTGAAATCCATCTGTTGGTTTTTGCATGACATTCAGGATCGAAGAACAGTCTGACGATCGACCATAGCTTTCTTGGTAGCTCGTATCACAGCAGTATCGTATCTGGGCTTTCATTAGTTGCATCTACTCTTAGTGCTGCAGTAGCTTCTGGAGTAAAAGTAAGTACTGTTATCGTTCTGAAAGTACAATTCAGGTTTCTAGAGCGTGAATCGAAGAGCAGAGAATGATCCAACATGAAGTAGGCAAATTACCAGGATCATTGAATGTTTGCATCCTTATAGTGTAACCATAAGTTCTTGTTTTCTGTTATTTGAATTTCCATTTTGTAGGTTAGCACCACCATTATAGGTCTTGGTGCAGGTTGTTTTCCAATGTTTCTCCGTGGATGTCTTCCCTTCGTAGATGTTGAGGTAAAAGGGATTTAGAGCTTTCATCTTGGTCAGCGAATTGAGTGGAGGCGATCACACTTCTCAAATTTTACAGGTTGTTGAGTTGGACCCTGTGGTAGCTGAACTAGCAAAGAAATATTTTGGCTTTTCAGTGGACGAACAATTGAAGGTGTGTTTCTGCACTGTTAGAAAAGGGCACAATTTGTTGTGGCACTGAATAAATGTAAAACTCTGCACTGTGAGATTGACAATATACTTTGGACTTTGAGGTTGGTCAAATATATGTGGCGTACTTAGTGCTGGCTAACATCTATTCCAACATAGTGCCGTGTTCCATTGTGGGTTGCAGCACTCTTACTCTCATGAAACAAGTGATGCTTTAGTTTACATGGAGTAGAACCATTAGTTACCATTTCTATGTCTAGCTTCAACATTTGAAAAGGGTTGCTAGATTTGTCTGTGAAAGTAGTGTCATTAGTTATAATTTGTTATGTATATCACAAGAAAATAATAGTCTAAGTTCAGTTTGGAGACTTTTGCTGTCCAAAACTACTATATTATGAAGGGGCATGTATTTTGACATCAGTAATTCAGTGTCTACTTTGATTTCTTTAATAAAACTTACAACTTTTCATTGACAAAGCATGATGGATGCTCTTGTGTTGTCAAAGTAATGTTTCTATCATGGCAGCTCAGTAAATCAGGTATAGCCATCTATAAGTATGTAGTAATATTAGCAACTATGTGCCTAGTTTATAATTCAGATTTGTGGTTTAACTAAGCTTTTGATGTCCTTATTTCAATTACTGTTTGTTGTGTGATACGAATCGTTCTTGTTTTTGCAATGAACTTGATTACATTTTTCCCGCAATCACCATGATAGGTCCATTTGGGGGATGGTATCAAATTTGTTGAAGATATTGCTGCAGCAACTCATTCTGTATCAAATGGCAGTGACAACAATGCGATCAAAATTCTTATCATCGATGTTGATTCATCTGATCTAAGGTATTGCCTTCTCCATGTTGCCAAACAAACTCACTATCTTTCTCCACAGAACTGTTTCTGCAATGTTTCTGCTGGGTGGATTTGGGGGGTTTGAATCTACTTAAAAAACGATAAGGGAAAAAGGCATTGTTTAAGTCGTATAGATTCTCACCTTGCGGATTGGAGATTTTTGTCTTCCATCTACCATTCCGTTAGATTATCAGTTTGTTACCATGCAATTTCATCATGATATAGACTGATCTGAAGCCTTTTGTTACAGCTCTGGGTTGTCTTGCCCACCAGTAAACTTTGTCGAGGATTCTTTCCTTCTGTCATCAAAACAGTTCCTTTCAGAAGGCGGTCTTTTTATCATCAACCTAGTCTCACGATCATCTTCAGTCAGGGACATGGTTGTTTCACGGCTGAAAACAGTAAGATCTTTGATGCCCTCATGCCTAGGATACTTCAACTTTCCAAATACGGTTCTTGAACCGTGTCACCTTTCCTTTGTAGGTCTTTGAACACCTGTACTCACTACAACTTGATGAAGACGTAAATGAGGTTCTATTTGCATCTCCAAGTAAAAGATACCTGGAAATTGATCACCTTGATGCAGCAGTAACCAAGCTGAAGGATCTGCTGAAATTTCCGGTGGATGTAGAATCAGATATAAAGAGGTTACAGAAGCTCCAGTAGTAGTCTCGCCTCATTCCAAACACCATTCGTTTGTACCCACTCAAATGGTACGTATCCTGTGAATTTTACCGGAAAGATCAGGATATGCATGTATGTTCCCCATATTTTTGTGTTGGCAACCTTGCATGGGTAAAAGAGCGTGCATCTGTACAGAGGTACCACATGTTGGTGAAGAAATATAAATGTGCGTCATGATTGATACTGGAAGATTGACGATTCTGGCGAACATATGGAGGTTGGATTTGATTCCTCAAGATTGCTAAGACTTTAAACCGAGTACGTACCCTCTCCATACTAAGAAAAATGAAGACATTATTTGCGTGTCTGGTAGTTAGATGGTACGTTAAGTGTAATAATACTCGGATTAAAAAAAAGTATCATAATACGCCGTGCTGCATGCATATTAAATATCATAATATCAAGGGGCGTACGTGAACCGGTTCCTTTCCTCACCTACTCAATTGGTACCTTATCTTCATGCTGCGTTGGGATTCCTTGTTTTATGAAACATCGATGGACTTCAAAATAGCTGACGAATCGGACTCATATATATCTGCTTCCTACGAACGTACTTTTCTAGGATTCGGAAGTTGAACACCACTAATTAGCCATGTGTCATGATTACATCAACCTATTATAGTTCTTATTATTTTGATTTGTTGTTTCCCTTGAGAAATTAAATGGACGCACAGAGACGGCATAGAGTTAGGAACGTGCAAGACCTAGCTAACCGAAATATTTCAGTTTTATCTTAATTCTGAAAACAATCTTTTTTCTAAAAATATATATAAATGCATAGATATAAGTTCTTATACACCTATCAAATGATTAAATGGCAAATTGATACTTCAGTTTTTATATAATGGAAATAATTCCGGTGCATGGGTCCCATTTGAAACTTGTCACATTATTTTTCTGATCAGTTGACCGCTTCGCAAGCCAGAGCCACAGTTGCCAGCGTATGGTCCTTGGAACCTGGCTTCAAGGTCATCTTCAGATGGCAACTAGATTCCGGTTTTCTTCAGCATGCGTGGTTGACTTGTACTGATTGATGCCGCCGGCTAGTGTAAAAGCTAGAGCAGTGTAGAATATTTTATTAATTCCATGTTTTCCATGGTGTGGAAGTTTGAGTGTTGTTGATGGCAACTTTCGCTCTAGACACAATCAATATCTGCCAAAATTATTCCAGAGAAAACGGCAGTCCTTGAATTCGGATGATGCCAGGAGATCGGTCGTCATGCAACGCTCATCAGACTTGTGTCATTTTTTCTAGTCACAACATTGTGAAAAATTTGGATATGACAATGTTCGTTCTTAGATGCTGTAGTTCAACAAAAGAACAAAACTTTTGATTTTATCTTAAAATATACATATAAGGTACAAATGGTCCTCTAAACCTCATTTATTTACTTGAGAATTTTCTTTTCGTGAGACCGCCGAAGCCTTCCCAACAATTACTACCTTCATTATCAAACAGATGCTTCTTAATGAAAAACCATTTAGTTCCTCCTAAATTAAATCTCATTTTTTTTCAACTATTGCATATAGATCTAATCATCGAGATCTTTACACTCACTCAATTTTAATCTTAGAAAAATGTTCCACTAATAATAAAATTATTCGAGCTCCAACAAAAAATTGTTCTAGCAGTAAAATAATGTTCCCACATGGATTTTATTTGTTCCTTAGAATGTTACCAAGTATTATGTTAGGTTGTAGTCTTTTAGGAATTAAATGTTTCAGGTTCAATCGAAAAATGTTTCATGATGTTTCAGCTTCACAAAAGAATGTTTCACGTATATATTTTGTTTGTTCCGAAAATATAACTGAAAGATCTACAAAATCTAGTCACTTGAGAAAGCAATTCCTCCATAAATATGGGCTGACACACTGATCTTACTAATTTTAGTGGATAAAGCCAAAATAATCCGGCATGAAGCATCAATATCTCCGTACCATTCTTTAATACGATAATAATAGAAGAAATAAAAATCAAAAGAGGAGCGTTTTTTTTTTGTTGAAAAAATCAAAAGAGGAGCTTTGAAGGCTTCGAACTGACAAGCAGCGGCGCTCTCTCCTTCGTCAACGGCTTTGTCCTCTTCCCTTCGCTTCTCCTTTTCTTCTCCCCCAACCTCTTCTCCCTACTCCAAATTCCTTATTCCTCTCTAGCACTCGTCTGTACATACATGCAAACATACTTCCGGGCTGTGAAGTCAGAGAAAGAATCGACCTCTGGCTTATTTTTGGGTGAATTTGGTTCCTTCCGTGAGGGGATTCGAGTGTTTCTTGGAGAAATTTGAGTTTCTCTCGAGCGGGTTTTAATGGTTTCGCTTGGGAGATTGGTGTGAAGGAAGGAAGCCGTTGATCCATATTCTTGAAGAGTCGGGTTCTTCCTAGCGTGAAAGAATTGAATTTTGACTCTTTCTGGGGTGGCTTCTTCTGATTTTTTGGTGAAAAAATCGGTTTATTTATTTATCTTTGGAGGATTGGTGGTTGGAGGCTTGTTCATTTCGAGTAGTTGGAAGGGTGTCTGGATGCAGTTTCAGTTTCGTTGATTTTGGTGGTCTTCTGAAGAACCAGGGAGCCAGATTAGCCACCTGGTTCTTCTCTTGGATGGATTTGAGTGGTTGCGGGAATCTTTAGTTTATCCTGGACGCAAACTCCTGTGATCCTTCCTGTCTTTGGAGGATTCGGAGTGGAAGGGGTCTCGTTCTGGTCTTGAATTCTGGTGATTTGGTGCTTTTCTTGGGAAATATTTGAGACTTGGTTTAGTTCCTTGCTTTCATTTGGAGTGTGGAAGGGTAGAATTTTCCCTGTACAGGTTGTGCTCAATTCCTCGCTGGTTCAAAGTGGCTGATGGCGGTGAGTAAATCATCTCTGATATTGCGTACCTATCATGTTACATTGAGTGGAGAAATATTGAGCTCTTGATACAGTAACTAAATTATAGCTACCTGAAGTCATTTGGGATTTGTCTATCTTGTGATGTCTAACTAAATCGTTAGTAAAGGACTGGCAGATTGATAGTTCCTGTTGGCCTTGTCTTGTTCAGATTGGAAATATTGTAGGCATTGGAGGATCGAGCATGTTTCCACAGTTGACTTCAAAGTAGTGATTCTAGTAGAAACAGGGACACATACAGTCATATGGAGACAGATAACACTTGTTGAATGAGCATTACATTTATTTATCTTGCGAAAAGAGTGTTACATTTAATTGATAATCAGCAAACAGACCTTGGTCTTTTTTTTATGGTAATTGGCACTACTATGTATACTGGGTATATTTATGTTCTGGACGATCGAGCATGTTTGAGGTTTGAAGTTTGATGGGTGGCAAATGCTTTTACAGAGAAAAGTATCCTTGTTCAACTAGCAGATTGCTTCACTATCCAGTACTAATTTGGAGTGGAATATATCCAGATTAATTACATCGTTAATAATGCTGACAATAGCTAACTAGCAACAAACTAGAAACTGCATAATAAACATTTGTCCTTAGATATACTTCTCTTTTACATCATCATACCTTTATGATTTTTCCTGTTCATAATAATATACAAGCATGCATTGTTATTTTAAGTATGCTATTCTGTTGTTACAGTTCTAGTGATTTTATAAAATCCTATGTCTTGAGTCTTGACTGTGAAGACCACAGCATAGTTAAGATTTACGATCCTTTTCTTTCTTTTTTTGGGTTATTCTTTTATTCCTCCTACAAAGTAATCCTGATAACGAGATGCTTATACTTTACCTACTTTTGGTTCATGTCATAAGGCTTTAGAAAATTAACAAGTGTACTAATTAATCTTGTTGAAACAGGACATTCCTGCTTTCGGGGACTGGGAAACCACTGGCAACACTCCTTACACACAGAAGTTTGAGGATGCACGGAAAAAAACAAGAAAACAGGAATTCCACCCCACCCAAATGATCAAGGGTGGCACCCTGAACCTCCTCGCAAGTCGCCTTTGCATCAATCAGCATACAAACCTGATCCTCGAGACCAAGGTCTAAAGAATTCACCACATGCAAGATTTGAAACTGATCAGCGACGACACTCTGAACACCCTACGCACCGTGAGTCTGCACCACGAAGACAGGCAAATCCTCAGCGAGAACAAGGGAGAAATGCAAGCACACCTAGAAGCCCCTATAGAGCCGCTGCTGGTTCTGCTTCACCAATGCAACCAAACAACCAAGCAAAGCCGAAGCAAAGATCAACTGGAATGCAGACTCCAGAAAGGAGGGTATCATCTGAGGGGCATGGCCAGCATACTCCTGGAAGAAGCAGGATGAAGCCCAGTGGCCGAGGATATGAGGTAATAATATATTGTGACCCTTCATTTTTTATCGATAGTCCTGAAAAAAAATGTAGGATAGAAATGCCTTCAGACTAATGTACTGCTGCCTTTGCATTTATCAATCAGCATGGCGAGGAAGTTGTGGTACCACCCTTTGGTGAATGGGATGATGCAAATGCAGCATCAGGTGAAAAGTACACTGGTATCTTCAATAAGGTGAGGGACAATAGACTGTCACCTTCCTCTTCTATTGGGCAACCATCTACGGCCCATGGCCAGGAGAATCAGGTGAAACAGGTACGCAAAAGCTTGTTGTGAGTACTTGTATCTTTATTTTTATGATTTCCTACTGCATAGCACAAATGGAATTGTATCATCCATTTTCTATAAGCGTGACTGTACCTTTCATGTTATGAATCGATAAAATAAATTCATATGCTCCAGTACTTAGGTTATTAGTATGACTATTTCATTGCACTAGCTTAAGAAGTGTTCAGCGTGCTTCTAATTGGAAAAAAAAAAATACCTATATGTAAATAAAAATTAACCATGTAAACTGCAACAAATTATTTAGTATTAAAATTCCTATATGTTCAGCCACGTCCCATGTGATCCTGCGCTCGACAACCTGGCTAGTAATGAATGCTTTTTATAGGCGACATTTGATAGTTACCTTGAAACATTTAATTTGGAGCATCAACTTTATTTAGTATCCATTGCAACATTGTTGTATGCTATACACTAGCTGTCAGGTTGGTAACTCTGGGAACTGGTTATTTTCTGCTGGTAATATAATTTAGAAACTTCAGTGTGAAATATTATTTTTATTTCTCATATGATACATAAAGTCTGCATGTTACATTATGTGTTGACTAGATTTCTTTGTTTTGATTCACGGATAGCTTACTTTGAACACTCTTCCTGCTGCTAAGTCAATAGTAAAATACTATGGCCTGGTTTACTCCAGAATATATTAAATCATGCTGCATTCAGATGCTTCATATGAGTGAAATCCCATAGAATTTATTCAGATACACAGCTCCAAAAACACAAGTAGCCTTATTAAATATTCTGTTCAATTCTCCATGTGGTACATAGATATCCTTGGGACTGATATTTTGTTTTCCCTCTCTAGAAATGCTCATGTTGTATACTTTGAGGAAATGAGGACATGATCTCAAAGAACTCTGGAGAACTTCCTTGCTACTGGTGTGATCAGATCACCAATCTTGGGACCCTTCCTTCGTTTGCTAGTTTTCTTTATTATTGCTCATGTGAGTGCATGTGTAATTGAGTTGTTATCATTTAGGTTCTTCTCTTGGACATACATATGACTCCATTGAGATTTGTAAAGTGTGAATTGAAGAGTTTCCTTCCTGATAATCTTAGACTGTCTCTGGAGATTCCATACTGAATATGGATATGGTACAATGTCTTTTTAAATTTAGAATGGTACAGTGTGCTTCTTTGTTATTGCATTAAGAATGAATAAACTCTTTATTAAGAGAAATTAGTATGTATTACATAGTTTTGAATAGCTATTATTTGGTTAAAACAGAAAAAGAAAACCTCATATGCTATAGTCCCCAACTATATCCATAATGAGTTTGTTCCCCTTTTCGAGAAAAAAAACGAGTTTGTTCCCCCTCTTGGAAGAGCATAGCAGCACAATTTGGTATTCCCCCCAGCCGCCCTGGTCCAGCAGATCGTGGATGAAGCCGCGCTTTGGAGCCAAGCAGGTCTTATCGTTCGGTCGGATTTCTTTGTAATATGAGTAGCGTCTTCTTTTTCCGGTGTGTTAGAGTAGGTGTAGTAGTAGTTGGTCGGTTTGTTTAGCGAGTAATCCCTCTTTTTTTTTTCGGTGTGCGTCGGCTGCCCCTCCTGTCAGGAGGGGCGGTATGGGGTGTGTTGTAAAACTCTCTTCTTCTTAATGAAATACGTGCATTGCACGTTCTCGAAAAAAAGCACAATTTGGTATTTTCCCTGCTTTTTTCTATAATATGGATCTTAATTAAAAGTGATTTGGTGTAATAATCAGCTTGTCCAAATAGTCGCCTTTCTATTTAAAGAAAGATTCATGAATTAGGTGATACGTAAATATAAGATACCATTTGAATTTTAAAAGTGCAGTTGTCATGAAACAGCTTAAGTAAATGCAGCATTGAACTGTTCTCACGGAAGATACATTATGATCCCAACTCCCAAGTATATATTACGAAAAGTAGCACAAGGCATATACATGTTCGTATTTGGCAAAAAAGTGTACATAATCCCCGATGCTTTACAAGTATGCTAATTTGGGAATGTTCTGTCACCACATAAAGAAAAAAGAGGATTCAAAATGTTTGCTGTTCAACAATCTGTTACTGTACGTAATGTCTCGGCAAATAGAATCTAGTTTGATCACTACTTGATAGCCTGTGTTCTTCAAGTCACCTTTGCACATGCCGGAGCGCTGCTAGAGCTACCTTAGCTTCCTCAGCGGCAATGCACGGCTGAAGACTTCCTCAACTTCGGTTGCCTCCATGTTCAGCTGATCCAACAGCTCCATTTCTTCCTTGCTCAGCCCTTGCAAGAAGTTCATTACGTCCTGCTTCACCTCCATGAAACCTTCTGCCAACCTCTGAAATAAAGTGACTTCCTCCTTCTCCAACTCCTCGACCTCCCCCTCGATTTCCCCCTCGATCTCCTGCACCTCCCTGATGATGGTCTTCTCTCCTTGCTCAACGGTCTTCTCGATTCTTTCAGCAAGAGGAGGCTCAGGACCACAGGTGTTGTCGGTCGTGATGAATGTGGAGAAGTCCCGGCCTACACTTTTTGCTGCCCTTTCTACCTCTGGTATTATTGTTTCAGGCACAACTTTACTTCTTGTGTACAAAACAGCACCACCATATCCATCCCATGCATCATTTCTGCCACGGTAGTACACAAATATGTAGTCATCTTCCTTGTTCTCAACCTTGGATGAGATAATGTACCTAGCGTGGCAAATATTAAAATCGTTCAATCTGAACAATGGCAAAGTGACAACAATAATAGAAAAGAGGGTTTACCAGTCATCTTGGTAATGCAGGTACTCATTATCATGGTTATAGAGTATGGCAGGTTGTGAGGGGTCCTGCACAAACCGCTGCACGGCCGACCTGGTGAAGAAACCATTGTCGGGGGTGCGTATTCTCCATGTTAAGTTTCCCACAAGTTTGTCTCCCTCGACATGAAACTCATGAAGCTGACAATCGAATGCGTCAAAAGTGGGATTCAGACCACTTGAAATATACCACTTGCCATTAAAATCTGCCATATTGAAGTTCTTGACAAGGGCGGATGGATCAGGGACTGGGAATTCGCCGACATCAGACCTTTTCGGGACACATTTCTTGCGTGAAACAGCACACTCATTGAATTGATCCACCACGCTGTTCTCAAACAGGTCTCCACATTTGATCTGTGGGATGACAAAACCAAGGCATTAAGAGTTTATGTTAATGACAAACTTTACTGGACGAAAAGTTTCTGGGAATAACCTGGCATTCTGTTTCGTCCGGTCGATTATTGCATGTCTGCAAGCATGCTATGTTTGCTGCACAGGAAGGGTTGGATATGCATTTGGCCAGCTCTATTCTGAAAAGAACAGTTTACTTAGGTAAAAGCTTGTGAACTGGGAACTCTTTGCTTCAAGCAGATTGTAAGTTCAGACACACTACTCGATAAAACGATGAAACATCTGTGCTACTACTGGAGTTCATTTTAACAATGCTGACAGACTATATAACGGCACAATAGCAATCCAGTGAACAAATCCTGCAGTCTCAATGAGTCTGCATGTCAGAATTGCGAAAGACGAAAAATAGAAACACTGAGTGCAACAAAGAACTGGAGGAAAGATGTGCACTCCTGTGATACAGACAGAAAACCAAAGAGCATCTGTTCACAGTAGTGACAAGGTGAACACATGTAACTTAAAAAAACTCGACTAACCTAGGAGGAACTAAGTGGCATTTAATTAAGAAGAAATAGGCACCCAAATTCGCATCGTAGAGGACTTGAACCTGGGTGATCAGGACTTGAACCTCCTACATATGTAGCTTAAAATCATGTTACACCAAGAGAATGAAGAAGAGTCACCTGCATTCCTTCAGCAGGCAAGTACATGTCTTGAGAGCATCGACCGCATCAGCAGAAGGAATTACCAGAACTGCACATGCTGCTATCCCTGTCAGGGTGACCATCTGCAACCTGCTCCATTTCTTGATGCTGCTGAAAACATCTGACCCTTGCAGCACTGCTATAATCTGTTGGCAGAGTAAAAAATCCTGTCATTCTTAACGGTAAAACAGGAGACGGAACGATTTGGTACCAAAGAAAACTAGCAATGGGGGATACCTCAGATGGAGAAATCCTGAGACGGTGATCGGCCCTCCACATATTGGCTCTCACCCAGCACCGGCTGAATCTGACGGCGCTGTTCCTCCTGCTAGCTGCACCTCTAGATTTCGGACCATGGAGGATTCCGGAACCTCCTGTCAGAAAGATGCGGTTCGTGCAGTGCCTCGACGTCATCTCTATGAATCTGCAACCTCAAGAGGAAAATTCAGTGTACCAAAATCACTTTGTCAGTGTCACCTAAAGCGAAGCTGAATCAGAGCAGGGAAGCGGAAGGAGAACAAGAGCCGAACCTGAGCTTCGCCGCCGCCGTGGCGCTCCCTCTGCCCCCGGACCGGATGGAGAAGCGAGGACGAGATAGGAGAGGGAGTGACTCGGATAGAAGGTGTGGCGCGGAGCATAATGCCAGAGGAAGCGCGCGCGCGTGCTGCTGCTGGCTTATCGGCAAGTACAAACGAGTCGCCCCGAAAAAAAGAGTAGCATATAAATTTCAAAAACCTGTATCGAAAACTAGTATCAGTTTTAGAAAACTCCAATATTTTGTCTGTTTCAATAAAAAAATATATTCAGTCCTATATGTCAGCTTTATGATTGGTAATTTTTTATTTACGAGACTCAAGTAGATTCAGACATAAAAATTATAGTTTTTTATTCAGTCCTACTGCGACCTAAAAATCAAGATTTTTAGAGAAAAATTATGCTCTTCTCCAACAAATAACCTAAAACAGAATACTTATAAAGCTTTCTGAAAGTACTTTCATTTTTAAGACGTATTTTACACTCACGTATCGCACTCACAGGCGAGCCGTCAACCCCCACGCGCCGCGCGACCTTGCGAGGCATCACGCGCTCCGGCGAGCCGCCCGTTCCCACGCCCGCGCGACCCTATCGCCTCCTCCGGCACCCCTCCCTGCCTCCCATCATGCCGCCTCTGACCGTCGCCCCTCGCTCGTCTCTGGCCAGTGCCCCGTCGAGTTGGCCGCCACCACGTCGTCGGCAAAGGCGAGCGGGACCAGGCCAGGAGAGGGAGGGGCGACATTGGGGATTGGAGCAGGTAGGGCAGGAATGAATTCGAAGGACGGCGGCGAGCTCCAGTTGGCGGTGCGTCGATGGAATCGCGACGGCGGGCGAATGAGAATGTGCTTCCCGCAATTGTTAAGGAATATAGGTTTTCAGGATGTGAAGACCCAAATATAAGTTCCGAAGAGAGAAATTTATGTAAAAATCTAAACAATTTAGGTATAAATATCCATTTAGATACTATAATGAAACAGTATTCTAAATCACAAAATCAAAGTTGTCGTAGAGATATTCTAAATCACAAAATCAAAGTTGTCAGTTTTATGAAATTAATATGAAGTTGCCTCATACAAAATGTTATAAATAGTTGTACTTGTGGATTTTTTTTTGACGGCATGGTAGTTTGTGAACTTTACTCAGGAAAAAAAAAGTACAAACGGTCCGATGCGATCCGCGAGACGGCAGCCGTTGATCTCACACGCGTGCGAGGTCCTTTCTCTCTTCTCAACCACCCCGTTTCGAAACCCAAAACCTCTCTCTAGGCGGGAGAGAGAGAGAGAGAGAGCGGCGGAGAGGAGTGGTCATGGCGGACGCCGTGGTGAGCCTAGTCCCGGCGCAGGGGGGCGAGGAGGCGCCCCTCGACGCGGCCGCCATTCGAAGGTGCGGCGCCCCCTACGCCTTCCACGCTGATTCGTCCACATGGATTTGGTTCCTCAAGGCTTTCCCCCTTATGTTGGTGTGCGTGTTTGGTTGCAGCCGGGTGGAGGAGCTCGCTCTGAAATGGCGGCGGGAAAGGGAGGAAGAGCAGGCTCTCGAGGCGGGGGCGGCGGCGGACGCCGCGAAGGGTCTGAGCTCGGTGTACGAGGTGAGTCAGGTCCTGTGGGTCTCTGCGAGGGTTTGGTTTGGTTTGGTTTAGCCGTCACCATTCCTGTGGTCAGATTGTTGGGCGTGTTTGATTTTTCTCCCCTTAATTGTTGGAGCTGGTTTAGGTGGCTGGGGAAGCAATGGACGAGTGGGACTCTGTCTCTGCGGTGAATCCAAGTGGCGATTTGGGCGACCTTGGTATGCTCTAATTTGTTTTTGTGTTGTGGTTGGGGAATTGCTCAGTGAAAATTGTGAATGTGGTCTTTTGCATTCAAATGAGAAATTGAAAGTGTATTGTTTACACTGACGTTATTGCCACCAGATGCATACCTGGAATGGTTGAGGACGAAGGTCAATGTGGCGGAGGAGATGAGCCGGAAAGTGTCTGATGAGATTTCTGTCCTTGCAGAGGCAACAGTCAATGGTTGTTTTCTCTCTCAGTTCGTTCCCGTTGATTGAGCTCATTCGAATTGGTGCAAGTCTGCTAATTGCTCTAGTAACCAATGCTATTGTTGTTCAGATATGATTCAGCTGGATGTTGGGATTGAAGAGCTGGAGTCTTCATTGTGGAAGCTCGATTCAAAGGTTTCTCTCTGCTCTAATCTTCTTGATTCAGCATTGCTCTAGTCTGGTGTAGAGGAAACTCGATTTGAAACTTTGTTCTTGGATTTAATCAATTATTAACACATAAACAAACCCCGAGGGTGATGAGACTATTCAAATGTTTGTGCTCTTATTAACATATATAACTTATTGATATTTTCTCTACTGCATTGTGTTCCCATTTTCCATGGTAATGTGAGTACACTTCCTGAAGATATGCCGCTGTAGAATTAGTTCGGATTTGTTAACTTAATTATATGATGGGTTGCTAAATTATTATGACTTGAAATTTCCAGTTTTTTGAAAATGGACCTGGACTACTTTTACTTGTGAAACAGTATTTTGTGGATTCTCGTCTTTGTTCTCTTTTGTCTAATAGCATTTCTTGTATGTCTGGGTCAGCTATACAGTCTTAACTTCAAGTGCCATGTGGCTTCAATTCCCTACTGTCTTGTGCTATCTGTTCTACCTGCACTTATAATTTTCCTCACGTTAAATTGATTTTTTATTATCCTTTTACGTGCAAGGTTTATTTTGGTTACATAAATATATTAAAATTCTTCCATCCCTCATGGTGTAGAATCTGAGTCATTTCGAAGCAAGTCCAATTGTTGAGCTGCCAGAATCAACTGATTCGTGCGGAAATCAAAGCATTGTTGACAAGGACTACAAATACGAGGTTTCCTTATATGTTCTATGATCGAAATGTTTCTGTCATCCTATCATTGTGATGCACATGGGGCACAATCTGTGGAATATCAGCTCATGTTCTGTAGTTTTGAAGGCTGTTACTTCTGATTGTTCTTCTGTAGGTGCTCAAGCTTGATCTGCAAATTGAAGAAAGTGAGATGGACCTTAAACTGTTGCAAAATTTGGAAAGGTAATAAATTTTTATGTTTGTTCTTATATTGACATGAGGAATCAAAGTTTTCATGCACCGCTTCTAGTAATAGTAGTTTAGATTTTTAACACCTAAGTTAGTACGAATAGTGCAAATTAAATCTCTTACCCTCCTATGTTGACGCTGATGGGAATAACATGATTCAGTGGTGCTACTTTGAATCCCATATCGTCGTATGTTTAAATGTCATGAGAATTGCGATTTAACAATG
This sequence comes from Eragrostis nindensis, assembly GCA_012490785.1. Lineage (NCBI taxonomy): Eukaryota > Viridiplantae > Streptophyta > Magnoliopsida > Poales > Poaceae > Eragrostis > Eragrostis nindensis. Next base: position 95,315 of record JAAXCT010001140.1, on the reverse strand, counting down.
ACTGTTTAGTTATGTATTGCATTTCCTACTTGCCTATTAATGTCACCATGTGATGGGAAAAATCAATCAATTACATGTCATACCTATGAAGTTTCTTACATTCTCCATAGTATTTTTGTTATGCTTTGGAATGCTATATGGGACAAGAAAACTTGCCATTGTTTCTTATTTTCCCTGTGTTCTGGAACAACATTATGCATATCATTCAAGCTCAGCTATGGTGAACAAATGCATTTGGATTAAGCCAGTTCATGGACATGGAGAATTGGTGGTTTTCTGGAAATTCATCATCGTTTTGTAGTTCCCACTTTCATTTCCCAAATCTCTTGCTAGTTTGCTAGGACTTTGAGCCCAACACTATGCCCATATATATATATATATATATATTCTGTCGCAACTTTTTATTTATGTATGCCTGTGTCTGCTAGTGAACTCATGATTGATTTTCTTCTGTATACATCTTCATCGCTGTTCCATGAACTCATGAAGTATATTGCTTGCTGTGCTCATGTTGAATGTCCATTCCCTCTAACTATCTGTGCATGGTGTGTCAATTATCACCTCACAGATATGAAACTGCTATCTTCTGCATAGTCACCTCTTGGAATTATCAACAGACAGTTGTACTTGACATTAAATCAAATTCTTAAATGACTATTTTATTGCGAGAAGTTCACCACAGCATCCTGTATTTATAATTTGAATTATATTGTACTATGAGTACATGAAATTCTTTTTGACATATCTAGCTATCTATATCCAGAGCTGATGCAATATGGCAACTTGAATCCGTGCTTTCGTCATCAGGAGCAAAGATCTTAGACTTTAAAGACAACTGTCTCAGAGTGTCGCTGAAGACACCTATACTGACCTCAGACTTAATCTATGAACACAAATTGGATTGTGCCATTGATTCATTTGTTTCAGACCACGAGTTGCTAATAGAAGTTGGTGAAGGAATTATGGAACTACAAAAAGTGCAGGTGATCATATAACCTTTTCTTATTGTCTTTTAGTGTTTGAAGTTTATTACTACTATGACCTTTTTTGGGGTCATACAACCACTATTATTACTATGACCTTTTTTCTTACTGAAGTTCACTCAAAGGAACTCAGTTTGATATATGTTGTCTGAGTATCTGTTGGGATTTTCAGATCTTTCCGAATGATGTATGTGTAGATATACTGATTGAGATGCTCAAGTCCTCCAGGTAACCTGCCCTTATCATGCTTGGCTGTTATTGAGATAACATAGGGCTTGTTATGCTTAAAGTTATGTTAGTTTCCTTTTCTGGTCTTAGTTTTGAATGAAATCATGAATAATGTGGATTTCACGGTGTATTTGACTACCCTGTTTTCTTTTTTCTCCTAACCGGTGCTTTGTAGGGAGGTTATTTCTTCTCCAACCTGGGGATGGATAATTCAACAAATCCAACACCAAATTATAGTGAACGCTTTAAGACGATCATTGGTGAATGATGCTAATAAGTCCAGGTGATATTTTTTTTGTCCATATGCTAGCTTTGCACTAATAGCTTGTCCATAGTTTGTGTATACATCTGTTGCTGAAGCTGGAATAGTTTATAAGGAGTATACAACAGATATAACTATTTCTGAAACCTCTAACTGCTAGTGCTAGGAAACTTGCTCTCTTGTTCCTTGAGTTTGCATTGTTGGCATAGTACCCCTTGCTTCTGTCATTATTCTGGTTTTTGTCAAAAATAGTAACATATGTATTTTCTTGTCATTCTTTTTGCACATTTATACATCCTTGAAATCTAGTTTTGTTGCGATTATAACAGAAATAAATTGATATCAATCTTATAGTACTATCACAACAACTTAAATTATTGTTTCTCTGCAATGACTATTGTTGACTGTGCAATGACTATTGTTGACTGTGCAATGACTATTGTTGACTTCTCTCTAAAAAACAAAATGGCTATTTTTTGACTTGATATTTAGGCCCTGTTTGTTTCCCATTCAGATTATATAATCTAGCTTATATAAGCTGAAACAAACAGGTCTCAAATTATAGCCAGGTTATCATAATCCAATAAGCTGCTCTCCCCCAGCTTATAGATTATATAAGCTGGATTATCTAATCTGGGTGGGAAACAAACATGGCCTTAGTGTCCAACCTGACTTTCTTATTGGAGCGAAACATTCCTTTCTTGCAGGCATTCATTTGAGTACTTTGACAAAGAGGAGACAATTGTAGCTCACTTGGTTCGTGGAATTGATCTCTCCATCAAGACGCCTGCAGACTGGCCATTGTCTTCCTATGGTCTGAGGTTAATCTCAATTTGCAATTCAGGGACCCATCCAACGAATATAACTTCAAGTTTGCTTGAAAAAACTAAGGTAAAAAAGGTTTGCCTTTCTAGAACCGACACTATATTTTCAATTACTTAATTTTTGGCTTAGTTTTGGCAAGGGCTAGGCCAATAAATGGTAGCGCTGAATTTGGAGAGTTTTTTTTTTTTGGGGGGGGGGGGGGGGGGGGGGGGGGGGGGTAAACTAACGGGGGCATAGTTGGGGCATAGATAATGATAATGCAAGTGGTATAAACTTATTGAACTGGTAGAAATTCTTTCCAGACTATTACTTTCGTCTTCATAATTTGCTGTAGTAATCATGTACTAGAATATCTGCACTATAAATGTTCTAAACCAGTAAGTTGCTAAACAGTATTGTCTGGGGGAAAAGTATGGAAATGATAACTGTTGACTCTTGACTGTTCTGTACGCTTTTCTTTTTCTCAATGGTGCACCTATTAACTTTTAAAAACTAGGGTAAACGCCCCATATAGTTTTATATTGTTTATTTAGTGCTGAAGCCACTAAAGTTTCTGCCGAAACTAGTTTTGCTCAGTAGACAGTGAACTTTTCAGCTATGTTGTTCTAATTGAGTAGCGTATACTCTATGTTCTTGATCATTTGGATTTTAGGAACTGGCCAATGGATTGGAGCTGCAGATTCGCCGACATCTTGGGAGATTTATAGACGCTGTTGAAGAGATCCTGGTTCGAGAGCTGCGGTCAGAGCTCCATGCTGGCCGCGCTTCTAGTTAGGACCATGCCTCCTTCCAAACATCGCCCTTTTTCCGCAGTTTCACTGTACAAAACAGAAATGTGTTCGCATCAAGAATTTTGTTATCAAACACGAGAGATTTCTTTTTTTATTATTATTTAGCCTTCTTGGTCAATTCATAGGTTCGTGCTAGCTTGAACTCAAGAGTATCTTTACGGAAGACATGTACATATGAAGACATAAAGCATCAGGTTATTCCTTGGTTGTGCAATAGAGTCACAACTTCTGTGACGGCGTTGACATTTATTGTTTGTACAAACAACCGATAAGTAGCGCTAGTGGATATACATCGCAACCATATATCATATACGGTATGTAGTGTATCGTATATTTTATAACCTTCGTAACCTTCAAAGAAAATTAAAACACAGTAATCGGCAGGAATTAATGTCAAAGACATCAGAAGTTTAGAGCTACTAAAACATTGATGAATAGCAAAGTACTTAAATTTAGACTCATCATGCACCAAAGTAAAGCTTGTCCATGTACAATCTCCATATTATTACTTTGAAACTTATAAGTCCTGTAGACTCAAGTTCACATAACTCCATCATATTTAATACAACAGAAGTTTACCCAGTTGAAACCGGAGCCGTTCATGGCTGTGACCGGCGCGCCAGCAGGCGGCATCTCACAGACGTCTCTCATCAGGCTCACACTGTCATCCAAACTTACAAGACAACATACTTCCGCGCGAGGAGACCGAAAAGTAATTGAATTCTACTGAGCTAGATAACCTAGACGCTGGTATAAGAAAGAACCTCTGAACTCACTGACATAGGATGTGATCTCATTGCTTGGCATTCTTGATTAAAGTTGGACCTTTCGGTCATAAATCCAACTGAACGGAATAACCGGACCTTGCTTCGCCCTGGCTTGCGCTCTCTCATCCAACCTCCTAATTCTTGGTGCCAAGGTACAGACAAAGTCCTGCGCCCGTCTCCCTTCAATAGATAGCCCAGTGAGATCCACAACTTTCCACCTCTGGACCAAGAACTCAAGAATATCGGCGTAGTCTTTAGCAGTGTACACACCCAGCCTCTGTGCCACAGCACTGAAGTGTTCAAACAGGTTGTCATCCTTGCCATCATACATGAGATGAGCAGGCATTGTAATCTTCTTCCTCATCATGTCAGCAAATGCGAGCACCGTATAATCAGGATCGATCTCAAAGAGCTTCTCGACTATTTTGGTGTAAGCTGTCTCATGGCGCTTTTCATCAGCTGCTATTGTACCACATATCTGAGCCAGCTTAAGATCTCCATACTCCTTGGCATGCCTTGCAGTATTGCCATGAGATATAAATGTTGCTCTCTCTTGGAATGACGTGTAAAGAAAACCCAAATAGGGATTATTCTCAGTACCTGGATCCTACAAAAGCCCAAAAAAGGTATGAATTTAGCTGCTCATGGTTATGTTCAACCAGTTAACCAATACAGCAACTTCACATTATAACTTTTACTCAGTGTTGTCCATTTAACAGCACATATATATTGCTCGCACGTGTTACCCAGTGTTGGTAACATTATGATTCATTAAGCTACCAATCAAAGAAAAGGTAAAAAGCAGATACAATGTCCTCAAAAGTATAAAATACTGGAGTAGTTCTTACCATTCCGGAACCAATTAGGTACTGGATGGTCTTCTCAATTTGTTTCATATCAACCCTTCCAGTAAGGTACATGTACTTATTAAGGAGATCACCATGCCTGTTCTCTTCAGCTGTCCATGCCCTCGTCCAAACAGCCCAAGTGGTTGGACTCGCACCGGTTTCATCTCGGACCCCATCAAGGGTGTTGAGCATTGTTTGATAGGTAGGAAGGGCTTCCTCAGTAACCATGTCACCAACTAAGCAAACAAAGTATTCATCAGGTATTTCCTTTGCCCGTTCCCTAAGTTCTTTAACTTCATCATAAAACCCATCAGAAGATGGCTCTGGTAGGAAGTCCTGTGGCTGCCACGACTTCTCAACTGGCTTCAGGAGGTTCAGTAGGTTATCCTTGGCCCAAGGTTGAAGTGAATCAAAGATCTCCTTCTTTTGGGCTGGTAGTGAATGGGTAACTTGGAGATGCACTTCCCGTGGAGGAGTATAGGGTTCCTTGACAGTTTTAACCCTGGGAAAGCAACATAATATAATCAGAGAAAAAGGAAAAAGGAGCATTGCACAGTAGAGAAGAAAGAAGTTGGCAATATATTCAATAGTTCGAAAAAATACTTATAATAAATTAGCACCACAACATCTCTAGACTCGAAATCTCCACAAGTTATTTGAAGAAAAGTTACAGTGACAAAGTAATTTGCTGAGCAATTCAGAATCACACATAGCACATAAACAACTTCCTACAGTATGGTATTCAAATGCTTCTGATATTTGCATCGACAGTTCTGCTAAAAAAGAGTGTACCATTTGGCCTTACACAGATCAAGCATCTGATTTACCACTCATTAGTGACATTTGTATAAAAAACAGTGGGTTGTAGTGCTTGTCACCATTGGGCGCAACTTCACAAAGTAAAACACAACCACCAAAACAACATAAAATGCTCAAATCCATATAGGAAAATAAAATATTACACTTGATATCACTAGTTTCTTAATTGCATACTCCTGATGCACACTATTGACAATTTCATCATTTACATGTTGGAAGTATTCTTGATTATATATGAATCAATGCTATCTTATGTAAGTACTGTTATTATACTAGGAGTATAAAGATTGAAAAATTCTTACCCCTATGACAATTTATTCTATCAACGGAAAGAGAGTCCAAATTTCAGTTGATAAATTAAAAAATATAGGCTCAAAATTACAAAGAAACCGATCGACCGTCAAATCCACAACCACTATCGCCATCAGCAGATTTCAACAAGCAGAGATGTGATGTCAAACAGACTGAGACTAGTTCCCGCATGGTATCCGTACAAGGGCGGATCAGACTGCTGTGGCATCACATGGTCACAAGCACGACAGGAGAATTGCAACAGACACGAATGAGACAACCGAAGCACAAATCTGTTAAACCTGAGAACTAAAACCCCATGATTTGGTTCGATCCATTAGGCAGAGTATATATATATATATATATTTTTCCCTTCGCCCCGCCCAGATCACGAGTTCCGCCAACCCAAAGATCACGAATCCCACCGGCACGAAGATCATTTCCAAGAACCGGCTCGCTCACCACCCCGGATCAGACACGAAAAACACTAACCCATCGAAGAGGCCAAGGATCCGCTCACCTGTTGATGGTGGACGCCATAGCCACCACCGGCGACGCCCCATTGGCCCTCCTTCCCCGCGCGCTCGACGGCAGCGGCGACGCCGGAGACGCCCTCAACGCCATGACGGATCCCACGCCGCCGCCTCAGCGAAGATCTCGACGGGGAAGATGCCCTGCTGCCACGGAGCCCGGGATCTTGGGCACTCGTGCTCGTCTCTCTCTCCCTCTGGCTTTCCACTTGGGCTTAAACAAAGTTTCGCGTTCGCAGGCCGGCGAGATCGGCTATTAAAAAGAGGTGTTTGCTCTTGTCTTCTTCACAGAACGATTTTTTTTATTATTTGTTAGTCACTGCATTTTTATATTATTTTTTGAGATTCTTTTCCTTGTGCCGCGTCACCGTTTTTTCAACCTGCCTGCTTTGGTGGCGTGCATTGAAAATCTGATCTCACTGTTTCATTTGCTGAAATAGTGTGTTTGAGCAAATTGCTCGTTTCAGTAAAAACTAAAAAATATCTGGCCGTTAAATTTGGTTTAGGCGCTAAATTTGGAGTTAGATTAGAAACAGGTAGCGTGGAGCCGTGCCCAGTAGTTACTGAGTAAGTAGCATCTTAGGTTCTGGGTTCGACACTCTTTAGGAGCGAATTTTGTAGGATTTAATAGCGTTATGCTTTTAGCACTAAGGCGACGTAGTCGACAGCGAGCCGTCAGTAGTGACTTCGTCAATCTAGTCTTTGAAGATGTTCATAGGGGTGAGTATGCGTGCGTTGTGAGTATCAAAGTTTGTGCCCCTAACTCTCCTCCTCTCCCTGCGACCATCGATAACGGCGGCGACGTGGTCGTCGTTGTTGTGGCTACAAGCCCACAATAGTAGAAGGGGATCCTCCAAGGGTCTACCACAAGTGAGGGACCCCTGGGAAGGATTAGGAAGGGACCAAACAAGAGCCAAGAGAGGTAGGTAATTAAGAGCTTGTATTGAATGCCTTGCCTTGAGGGTGGTAGGGGGGTATTTATAGGCTGATACACCCCTACAACCCTAGAATTACAAGTACCATATTGCCCTTCCTCCAGGGCACTATGGTCATTTCCTTATTACAAGGTGAGATTCCCTAACCCTAGTGGGCCAGAGGCCATCGTACATGGGCCTATCCTATAATATATATCATCTTGGGCCTTGATGGGCTTCGTAGCAGGCCAGGCCTTTGGGCCAGGGGGAGGGGACACAGTGGGCCTCCCCCAACAGCTAGCCCCACACAGTCGAGATCCACCTTCGGTAGGGCCGAAACTGTGTCCATCCGGAGGTCCGCCCGTCGTCCCCTCTTTCGGCGCTCCGAAGGTCTGGTCTGCGTCGGTTTCAGGAAGGAAGCTTTCTACGTGCCTCCGAAGGTCCCGCTTCCGAAGGTCGCCTTCCGAAGGTCCCGATACCGAAGGTCTCGCTTCCGACGGTCCCGACACCGAAGGTCCGGTCGACGAAGGTACGGAGGTCGACGAAGACTGTCGCAGATGGCCCGACGGTTGATTCAGGCGATGGTGCCGTGTTTGCCGAAGGGCGCGTTCGCCGAAGGTTGTTCGCTGATGGCGCGGAGATAGCTGCCGGCTATATCACCGCGATGGCCGAAAGTCACGGTCGCCGAAGGTGGCGCTGATGGCGCGAAGGTAGCTGCCTGCTACCTGTTAAAGGTGTCTTTAATGCTCGGCGCGAATTGCGGAGCGACGCCGTGATAGCCGAAGGGAATGATCGCCGGAAGTTGTCGCGGAAGGCGCGGAGATAGCTGCCGGCTGCATCGCCGTGATGGCCGAAGGGCACGGTCGCCGAAGGTGCGCGGTGCCGCCGGGGTCGGCCACGTGTTGAAGGTGTAACGCTCGGCGCGAATTGCGGAGCGACGCCGTCTCGTTTACTGGGACTGAATCGGCGCGGATCGCGATGCGACGCCGTTTCGCATGACGGGACGGGTCTGGTCGCGTGGCGTGATCTGCGGCCGTTGATCCTTCATCGGACGGTCGGACCGATTCACCAGGGGCTATATATTTACCGCCCGGGCGCCCCAGGTTTTCACCCCGCCAGTCATTCCTCGCGCCGCGCCGCAGCCGCTCAGTTAGCTTGCTTCGGCGTTCTTTTTGCTTCCGCGCGTTTCGCTGCTTCCAAGTAGTCGCCCTGGCTTCGGAAATGGCTCGGAAGGGGAAGACCGGCGCTTCGCAGCGCGTTCGCATCGATGACCGCTTCTCGGCGTCGCCGTTCGTTGACCGCAGCACGATCGACTCGAAGGCGCTGGACGAGATGGCCGCCGATGGGCTCCTGGAGCGGAGCCGGGCCGAAGCGCCAAGGAAGGGGGAGACGACCCCTAGTCCGAAGGACGGGTACATCATTCTGTACCGGCGGTTCTTCGAAGCCGGGTTTCGGATGCCCTGCTCCCCCTTCGTGGCCGAGGTGTTGGATCTCTTCGGCCTCGAGATCCAGCAGCTCACAGTTAACGCACTCGTGCGGCTGAGCGTCTTCGAGTGGGCGTTCTGGCTCGAAGGGGCTCGACCGCATGCTGGGGCCTTCGCGGCGACGCACTACGTGCACGCCGTGAAAAAGATGTTGAAGCTGGACGGGAAAGACCTCGTGGGATCCATGGGAGTTATCTCCTTCGTCCCCCGCCCCGAAGCCGTCGTTCCGGCGAAGGCGTACAAGCTGCACTGGGGGCGCTGGACAACCGGGTGGTTCTACTACCGCGTGGAGGAAGGGTGTCCCCTTCGGTCGACGATGTCGGAGGTGCTCTTCCATCGGTACCCGACGGTGCAGTTGGACGGGACCGGTGAGTCCCGGGTGAAGCTGTTGGAGACGGTGGCGCGGAAACTCTCGATGCGCGACCTCTGCGAAGAGTTCATCACCGCGGGGGTGTGGCCTTTGCTCCGAAACTGGGAGCAAAAGTTCGTGGTGGAAGTTCCGGGCGGAGACCCGGAGGTCCACTTGAAGCCGGAGAGTTTTCCAGGTACGTTTGCTCCGGTGGACATTTCCTTCGGCTGGTTGCCGAAACTTGACGATGTGGTTTGTGCAGCTAAGACGCTGAAGGATGTGGAAGACGGCGCCGCTGAGATCCTCGGCCCCTTCCTAGCAGACGAGGCTGCGCGTCGGGCGAAGCTTGTTGTGGGTCCCCGTATCAATCGGGTGTTCTCCATCAAGTACCCGGAGGTGCCGTTGCCGGAGCGAGAGGTGCTCGTTGCTGCCCCCGCCCCTGCCGGCGGCGAAGGGGAGGATGAGGAGGCCGAGAGCGAAGCGCCATTGGCTCCGGTGAGCAGTGTCCAGGTTGGCTCGAAGCGCGCTGCCGGGGATACCAACAGGCCGGCGCCGAAGAAGTCGCGGCCCGCCGCGACGCGCGTCGAGGGATCGAGTTCCCGAGCCGCGGCGTCGAGTGTCGCCGCAGACTTGGGATATGGCACCGATCCGGAGGAGTTGACCGACGACGCTGCCCGCGTGGGGATTGCCGTGGCAACGGCTCCGCGCGTTGCCGAGAAGGTGGTGAATCTGGAGTCCGACGATGAAGACGTCGGCTTCTTCGGGATGCCATCCTTCGCGGCAGACGTCGAGGAGACGATGGAGCCGGTCCCTCGGTCTCCCGGTATCATTTTCTCTTCCCATCGCTCTTGCTTTGCTGGTTGTGGAAGTCCCACTAACTCCGTTGCTCTAGCGGAAGGCCGCTGCGCCGAAGAGACTTCCGAGGAGCCTTCTGGAGGAGAGGTGGGGAGGACCGACCCGATGCCCAGTCATGGCCGGGGAAAGGGCTACTTCGGGAAGTCTCCCATCGAGGAGGCGGGAGAGCCGAAGGAGTCGGAGTGTCGCCTCGGCTGGCGCGACTTCGTAGATCGTCCGGAGGCCGCCGAGGTCCTTCGAGGGATCTACGACTTCAACGGGCTCGATGAGCTGGAGGGGGCAATGGAGGGAGTTGCTCCGGAGGACGCTGCCGCGGCCCTCTCTGGGCTGGCGATGAAGGTTGTGCTCCTTGTGCTTTGGCTCGACTTAGGTTCTTGTAGCTTACGTGCTTTGTTTCGACAGATCGCGGTGCTTGCACGATTTCTGCAAGGGTCGCTCGAGGGCTTCGACATTGCGCGGCTCCGGGCGCGTGTCGAAGTCGCGGAGGCGGCTGCCGAGACCGCCAAAGGGAACCTGAAGGCGGCGGAGCAGGGGCGCGACGCTCTTGCGTCGGAGCTGGAGAAGGCCTTGGCGGCGGTCAAGGAATCCTCCGATGCCGTGACGTCTGCGAAGAACGTCACCAAGAAGGCCTGGAAGGAGCTGGAGGAGCTGAAGACCTCCTACAGTGCCTTGGCGCGCGCGAAGGAGGCCACCGATAAGGAGCTGTCCGACACTCAGGCGCTGCTGGACGCGGCCAGGAAGCAGAGGGAGGAGGAGGCTGCTTCGGCATGGCAGGCACTTGGCGATTTCAACAGCCTGCTCGAAGGGCTGGGCGTCGAAGTGCAGCCGGTCAAGCATGCCGCCGACGACCTCGGAGGGAGCATCGGGCGCCTTGTGCGTTCCGTGAAGCTGGCTTCCCGCGCCATGAAGGCCTTCGGCACCTTCTGCGCCGAGACCGCATGGACTGCGGCCTTCGGCTCCCTCGAGCAAGTGGGCTGCACTCATCTTCCAGCTGCTGCTTCTGCTTCGCGACAGCTGGCGGAGATGGCAGCGGGTGACGGGAGCCGGTTTCGGGAGCTGGCCTCGAAGGTGCGGGACTTCGGGAACCGGCTCGGCCAGCACTTCTGGTTGCCGGTGGGTGAGAGACTGGCCCGCCAGTCTGCTCTCGCTGCTGCGGCATCCCGGAAGGCGAAGCCTGGAAGCAGTGCCTCTGTTCCCGCTCCGGCTCCGGCTGCCGCTTCCTCTGTGCTGACGCCCCATCGGGCGAGATCCCAGCCGGGGCCGGGAGCGCTAGCACCTTAGTCGGTAGCGGGGGTGGAGGCTCGGTGGCGGCCCGGGGCAATGTCACGGAGGTTGACTCATCGGCCCAGCCTCCCCCCAGGTGTGAGTTCTTCGCTGGCTTCGAGCCATGCTTTTTGGTGTACATAGATTGTACTAGGTGCCCTTCGGGCTTTGCAATGAACTTGGTCTTCAGGATGTTTATGCGGTTCTACTGCGATTTATAGGTTTCGAGCGAGGCCGGAGGCAATCGCACCTTAATGTGCCTTGACGTCGTTCCGGAGAGCATTCTGATTCCAGCACCGGAGGGTCGCCCTTACTATGTAAAGGGCACGCAGTGGCGTCGTTGGATTCGGCGTAACCCGGGCGGGTCCTTCGGGGACTTCTTTCGGGATTTGCGCCTGCGGAACGCACGGTTCATGGCGCAGGTGCCGAAGGTATCTTCCGAAGCTTTGCTTCAGAGGCGAGTTCGTCGCGAAGCGCATTGTTTGGACTTAGCGCTGAACCCTCCTCTTCTTGTTGCTCCGAAGGTAGAGGTGGTTGATGTGTCGAGCGATGACGAAGATGCTGCCGCCGAAGTGGACTTGGAGCAATTGCAGGCCGATGTTGTCTCTGCATCGACTCCGGCAGACTTCGCTTCGCTCCGGCGCACTCTGGCGCGAGCCCGGGAGGAGATAGCTAGGGCCGAAGCGTCATTAGGGATGCGCTCCGGTAGTGGACTGTAAGGGGCGGGCCCCGTGTCGAGGTGCCGACTTGAGCGGTTTGTAATTCATGTCGAGCTGTTTAGCTCGACGTATGTTAAATGTAAGCTCTTTCGAGCGTGTGATGATATTGTCGGCGTCGTCCCTTCTTTGTGGAACGAAAGTTTGTTCGTCGGGGGTACCTTCGGAGGTACTCTGTCGCACCACTTTCGGCGAGGAAGTGAGCTCGTTTCGAGCGTCGTCCCCCCTTTACTCGTCGGGAGTGGCACGAAAATTCGTCGAGGTCGAGGATAGCCTCGAAGGTGTTCCGTCGCTCTACTTTCGGCGAGGAAGTGAGCTCGTTTCGAGCGTCGTCCCCCCTTTGCTCGTCGGGAGTGGAACGAAAATTCGAAGTCGAGGATAGCCTCGAAGGTATTCCGTCGCTCTACTTTCGGCGAGGAAGTGAGCTCGTTTCGAGCGTCGTCCCCCCTTTGCTCGTCGGGAGTGGTACGAAAATTCGCCGAAGTCGAGGATAGCCTCGAAGGTATTCCGTCGCTCTACTTTCGGCGAGGAAGTGAGCTCGTTTCGAGCGTCGTCCCCCCTTTACTCGTCGGGAGTGGAACGAAAATTCGTCGCAGTCGAGGATAGCCTCGAAGGTATTCCGTCGCTCTACTTTCGGCGAGGAAGTGAGCTCGTTTCGAGCGTCGTCCCCCCTTTGCTCGTCGGGAGTGAAACGGAATTTATAAGTCGGAGGCGTCCCCCCATTGACTTAGTTTGGTTTCGTGCACGTTTTGCAGGGTCTTTAACGAATGCCCCGCCTTCGACGGTTACCGATGGGAGTTTTTCGGTTTATCGTGTCGGCATCGATTTCCCCTTAGGGTTCGGAATCTAGGACTTATGTGTGCCTAGCTTCAGCCTGTTGCGGCGTTGTGCCTCCGGCTCCCGGCTGGGTGTCTTCGTAATTGGGCACCGAAAGAGTTTCTCATTTCATTCAATGGTACCGATTACATGCCCCTCGGGGAATGCAGCTAAGGGGATCATCGTCGCCCTACTGCCGAAAGGAAGAAGAACACACTGAAAATAAGGTACAGGTAGCTTGTAGCGCGCAGGCTACGCGGCTTCGGAGGCCGGCGGATGCTAAGTCCTTAGACATAGTATCGGCGAAGGGCATCGGCGTTCCATGTCCTCGGAACCGGTGTCCCGTCGAGCTCCATCAGGTGAAATGCCCCGGGCGAATTGAGTTGTAGATGATGAAAGGCCCTTCCCACTTGCTGTTAAGCTTGCCGACAGACGTCGGGTGGGTATTTTGCTTCAGGACGAGGTCGCCGGGAATGAAGTGTCGGGGGTTGACCCTCTGGTTGTACGAGTTCTCCACCGAAGCCATGTATCGCTTCAGGTTGGCGACTGCTTGGAGTCTTGTTTCTTCGAGGAGGTCCTTGGACACGTCCTCGTCGTCGGCCGGCGGCGAAGTGGTGCGAAGTGAGCCATTTTGCACCTCCTCCGGGGTGACCGCCTCGGCGCCGAAGAGGAGGCGGAATGGCGAGAAGCCCGTCGGCCTTGACTTAGTCGTGCGCAGCGACCACAGCACATTGGGCAGTTGTTCGGCCCATTTGCCCTTCGGCAGGCCGAGGAGGCATTTTTTGATGCCATCGAAGACGGTGCCGTTGGCTTTCTCCACCGCTCCGTTGGCTCGAGGGTGGATGACGGAGACGAAGCACTCCCGAACGCCGATGGAGAGGCAGTACTCTTTGAAGAGGTGGGACTCGAATTGGGAGCCATTGTCGACGGTGATGCGCATCGGCACACCGAAGCGGCAGACGATGTTCTTCCAGAAGAACTTGCGGACGGACCGCGCCGTGATCTTGGCGAGGGGCTCGGCTTCGATCCACTTAGAGAAGTACTCATAGGCCACCACCGCCCATTTGAGGTTGCCGGGAGCGGTGGGAAGGGGGCCGACGATGTCGATGCCCCATCGGGCGAGGGGCCAGACCGGAGGGATTGGCTGGAGCGGGGTGGCTGGGCGATGAGATTGCCTTCCCATCCACTGGCAGCTGGGACAGGTGCGGACGAGTTCTTCGGCGTCGCGGGCTGCAGTGGGCCAGTAGAAACCTTGCCGGAACGCCTTGGCGACGAGGGCCCGAGGTGCGAGGTGCGATGAGCACAGGCCTTCGTGGATGTCGCGGAGGAGCGCTTTGCCTTCGTCGAACGAAAGGCAGCGCAGGAGTGGCTCCGAAACACCTTTCTTGTAGAGCATGTTGTTGAAGATGACATAGCTTCTGGTGCGCAGCTTGACCCTTTTTTCTTCGACCGGATCATCGGCACAGTAGCGCCCTTCGAGCTGCGCTCGGATCGGGGCGCGCCAGTCTTCACCACTCAGGATCATGACCGACCCCGGCTTCTTCGGAGCGAAGGATGCTTCCGATAACACCTCGTGGAAGGCGTCGGGAGGCACCGGGAGCTGATTTGCGGCTGCCTTTGCAAGGGCGTCGGCCTCCTGATTGTGTACCCTCGAGATGCTCTTCACGTCGAAACCGGAGAAGTGCTTCTCCATGCTCCGGACGACCTTGAGGTAGCTTGCCATCTCCGGGTCTCAGGCCATGTACTCCTTCGAGACTTGCTCGGCGATGAGCTGGGAGTCGGTGTAGACGGTGACCCTCCGGGCTCCGAGGGCTCGAAGCTGCCGGAGCCCGAGGAGGACACCCTCGTATTCCACTGCGTTATTTGTCGTTGGAAACGCGAGCGAAGCCGAGTACCGAAGCTTCTGGTTGCTTGGTGAGGTGATGACGGCAGCACATCCTGCCCCGGAGGAGCCCCAAGCCCCATCAACATGTACTGTCCAGAGCGGCTCTTGAGGCATCGTCTCCAGGATCGTAGCGGGTGTCCATTCTGCGATGAAGTCGGCGATAATACCGGACTTGATGGCTTTACGAGCCACGAACTTGATGTCGAAGGCTGCTAGCTCGATGGCCCACTTGGCCATGGTGTCGGACGCGTTCCTGTTGCCGAGGACGTCCTTCAGTGGGAATGAGGTGGGCACCGTGATCTCGTGGCCTTCGAAGTACCGGCGCAGCTTCCGAGATGCCATCAGCACGGCAAGCGCCAGCTTGGTGACGACGTTGTAGTTGAGGCGTGCTCCGGAGAGGGCTTCCGACACGTAGTATATGGGCTGCTGCACCAGCTTATCGCCGACAAGTACTTCATGCACGAGGACCGCGCTGATTGCTGCCGGAGCGGCCGACACGTACAGTAGAAGTGGCGCCTTCGGAGGCGGGGGGCGAAGCGTGGTCGCCTTGACCAGGTACGCCTTGATCTCTTCGAATGCTTTATCTTGCTCGTCCCCCCAGCGCATCGGGCCGGAGCCCCGAAGGCATTGGTAGAAGGGGAGGCACTTCTCTGCGGCGCGGGAAATGAACCTCCCGAGAGCTGCGAGTCTGCCGGTGAAGCGTTGTAGCTCCTTGGTGGTCTTGGGCGGCTCCATGTCGGTGATGGCCTTGATCTTCTCCGGGTTCGGGTCGATGCCTCGCTTCGAGACGAGGAAGCCGAGGAGTTTGCCGGCGCGCACGCCGAAGGTGCATTTCGCCGGGTTCAGCTTGAAGCCCACCTTGCGCAGGTTGGCGAAGGTTTCGGCCAAGTCGCCGAGGTGGCCGGTGTCGGAGGTGCTCTTAATGACGACGTCGTCGATGTAGGCGGCGGCGTTTCGGTTGAGCTGGTCCCCGAGGGTCTTCTGTATTGCCCTGGAGAAGGTTGCTCCGGCGTTCTTGAGGCCGAAGGGCATGCGGACGTAGCAGTAGGTCCCGTCGTCGGTCTTGAACGCCGTCTTTTCTTCGTCTTCGGGGGCCATCCATATTTGGTGGTACCCGGAGTAAGCGTCGAGGAAGCTCATGAGCTCGCACCCGGCCGTGGAGTCGACCAACTCGTCGATGCGAGCCAAGGGGAAGTCGTCCTTCGGGCATGCCTTATTGAGGGTGGTGTAGTCGATACACATCCTCCACTGACCGTTGTGTTTCTTGACGAGGACCGGGTTCGCGAGCCAGGTGGACTTGTTCACCTCTCGGATTACTTGAGCATCCTTGAGCTTCTGGATCTCCGCCCGAAGCGCCACTTTCTTTTCTTCCGACCACTCCCGCTTCCTTTGCTTGATCGGAGTGACCTTCGGGTCGATGTCGAGCGTGTGCTCGATGATGCTGCGGTCTACCCCGGAGAGCTCGCTGGTTGACCACGCGAAGACGTCTTTGTTGTTCCGGAGGAGGTCGATGACGCCTGCTTCCAGTTCCGGCGGGAGCCCCTCGCCGATGAGGACGGCTTGGTCGGGGCGGTCGGGAGATAGGACCACGCTCTTGACCTCGCCGTCGACGCGCGCCTTCGGAGTTCCGGCCGGAGGTGTCGGTGTGGCCGCTTCGACCGTCTCGGGTTTCGGCTCGCGTCGGAGCGGGTGCACTTGCTTCTGGCCAGGCGTTTGGCCATGCTCGATGCGACGGGCGGCGAGTTGATCGCCGTAAACAGTGATGACGCCGTTCGGAGCCGGAAGCTTCATGCAGAGGTAGCCGTGGTGGGTGACTGCGTTGAAGGCGTTGATGAGCCCCCTGCCGAAGATGGCGTTATAGGCGTAGGGCATGTCGACGACGTCGAAGGGGATCAGCTCGGTGCGGTGTCCCGCGGGCCCGGAGAAGGAAACTGCGATCTTCACGCTCCCGAGGGCGTGAATTGGCTCTCCCCCGAAGCCGACGAGGGGGCTGTCGGAGGCCCGTAGCTCAGATCGGGGGATGCCCAGTTGGTTGAAGGCGTCGATAAAGATGACATCAGCGGAGCTGCCGCCATCAATAAGCACGCGACGGACCTCCGTCCCGCGCATGTTGGCGTTGATCACGAAGGCATCCTTATGCGGGTACTCCATCGGGCGAAGGTCGGCCTGAGTGAAGGTGATCGGTACGTGCGACCAGCGGCACTGGGCCAATGGCGGGTGGGCGGCCACGTGGTTGACCCTTCGCACGTAGTCGCGACGCTGCCTCTTCGAGGCGTATGGCTGACTGGAGCCCCCAGTGATGGCCAGGATTACGTTGTAACTGGTTGGGTGGTGGTCCGGAGGCGGGGGCAAGGCCTCGCCCGCTCCGGAAGCCCCATGTATGACGTTGACTCCTCGCGCGGCGTCGGCGTCGCGGCGCTCCCTCGCCTCACGCAAGGCGGCGATTTGGGGGCACTGCTTCGACGTGT
Source organism: Eragrostis nindensis (assembly GCA_012490785.1). Lineage (NCBI taxonomy): Eukaryota > Viridiplantae > Streptophyta > Magnoliopsida > Poales > Poaceae > Eragrostis > Eragrostis nindensis. Next base: position 78,221 of record JAAXCT010001140.1, on the reverse strand, counting down.
GGCCCTGATTGACGCCATGCACCTCGCAGTATGGGTCGCGAGAGCTTCGATTGTTGTATCGGCGACCGTTGTCGGAGTGCCGCGAGTTGTTTCGTGAGCCACCGGAGCGATTGTCCGTCCTCTGCGGGCTCCGGCTTCGGGAGTTGTCGATGTTGTTGACCTCTCGGCGCTGGGAGCGGTGGCCTCGGCGATCATCCGGGGGGTCGTCGCTTCGGTCGCTGTGACGCTTCCCCCGGTCGTTCTTCTTTTGACTTGCTCGCGCCTCCTTCTCGCGCCGGAAGTCTTCGTCGGCGCGTGCGTGTGCTTCCAGGATTTGCAGCAGGTGAGTGCAGGTCTCCGGCTCAGTCCTTCGGATCTCGGACCTTGCCGGGCACAGGCTCATGCCCTTGGTGACGGCTTCGATGATGATCGAGTCTGGTACTCCCTCCACCTGGCACTTGAGGTGGATGAAGCGCCGGGTGTAGTCTTGCAGTGACTCGCCGTCCTTCTGCTTGCACGCCTGAAGGTCTGCCGCCGTGACCTTCGCGGCGTAATTGCCTTGGAAGTGGATCTGGAGCTGGTCCCGAAGCTGCTCCCATGAGTAGATGCTGTTCGCGGTAGCTTGGTGTACCATGTCTTGGCGATCCCGCTCGAAGCGAGGACGAAGGCCTTGGCTTTGATGTCATCGTCGCCCCCTGCCGACTCGATGGCGGTCTCGTAGCTGATGAAGAACTCTCGGGGGTCGGAGGTGCCGTCGAAGGTTGGCAGCTTCGCCGAGATGAACTTCCGGGGCCACGCCACTGATTGTAGACGCGCGGAGAGCGGCTGATTTGTGTCGGAGGAGCTTGCAGGACGCTTGCTCCCGCTGGAGTGGGTGTGCCTCTCGTCGCGCTCTTGGCGGTGTTCCGGCATCTCGGCCTCCCGGCGACCGGTGCGTCGGAGGGTGTTCAGCTGCGCTTGGAGGTGAACCTGCTGTCGACGAGCGGCTTCGGCTCGAAGGCGGTACGCTTCTTCGTCTCGATCGAAGTTCTCGAGGGCGCGCTGCCTCAGCAGCCGTTCGTCGGCTTCGCGAGCTTCGCGGTTGTACGCCTCCTGGAGTTCTGCCAGACGCTGCTCCTCGGCCACAGCTTCGGCGAGCCCCCTCTGGCTCCGCGCTTCGGCTTCGGCGTTCCTGCGAGGTGGTTCCATCGTTTCGTCGCGGCGTTCGATTTCGCCCGTGTCGATGTTTTTCTTCGTCTTCGGAGGAACCTTCGGCGCCTTCGGCCATTCGTCCACTGCCGGAAGGTCGACGTTGGTTGTGTTGTTGGTCTCCGAAGGTGGTACCACCGAGGTCGAAGCCGAAGGCAGCGTCGGTGCCGAAGGTAGTGTCGAGCCGACGGGGAAGGTGCGGATGACCGTCAGCGGGTCGACGCCTTCGTCCGAAGCCGCGGACCTGGTCTTCCGGGTGCCTCCTGCCGGAAGATCAGTTTTTGATTTTTCAGCCCGCTTTGTCATCTCGTTGTGGCTTCTTGTTCGATCCCCACGGACGGCGCCAACTGTTGTGGTTACAAGCCCACAATAGTAGAAGGGGATCCTCCAAGGGTCTACCACAAGTGAGGGACCCCTGGGAAGGATTAGGAAGGGACCAAACAAGAGCCAAGAGAGGTAGGTAATTAAGAGCTTGTATTGAATGCCTTGCCTTGAGGGTGGTAGGGGGGTATTTATAGGCTGATACACCCCTACAACCCTAGAATTACAAGTACCATATTGCCCTTCCTCCAGGGCACTATGGTCATTTCCTTATTACAAGGTGAGATTCCCTAACCCTAGTGGGCCAGAGGCCATCGTACATGGGCCTATCCTATAATATATATCATCTTGGGCCTTGATGGGCTTCGTAGCAGGCCAGGCCTTTGGGCCAGGGGGAGGGGACACAGTGGGCCTCCCCCAACAGTCGTCAGCAAGACGTCAGTGGTGACGTTGTCAATCCAGTTTCAGTGGTGACTTTGTCAATCCAGTCTTTAAAGATGCTCATAGGGGTGAGTTTGCGTGCGTTGTGAGTATCTGAGTCCATGAATAACGGCGGCGGGCTACAGGTGGTGGGCGGGGCGCGGCGAGGCGCCGCGGGCCGCGGCGGAGGAGCCATGCCAGAGTGGTTAGCGGCGGACGGGGCGAATGGGGGCAGAGAGGCGGCGGAGCGGCTAGGGCGGGGGGTAAAGGTTGGCGCGAGGAAGACGACGCTGGTCTACCAGTAGCCGGTTAGTCGCGTACTAATTATCATCTGCGTAAAAGCTGATGTTACCAGTACCACAATTTGGACAAGAAAAATCTTCACCTATGTGCCATAATATCATCAACTGGTTTAATAAAATTAAATAAACACATTTAAGTGGTTAAAACTATCAGATCTCGGGTTGCACACTGTCGTAAAAATAGATCTTGATAATATAAAGTGTCCAGTGCATGCCACAAGTAACCTATTAACTAGATTTAACTAAATTTCAGTGGCAAACCTTTTGATCACATTGGGTTAGAGTTAAGATTGCTTCCTCCACTCTTTGAACACGAAGAATACTCCCTTAGTTTTTAAATTGTCGCCGACTCGCTCGCTAGTTGTCGTTAATTTTTTGACTTACGTTTGACCGTTCGTCTTATTCAAAATATTAACTTAAATATGTAAAATTATAAATTATGTTTCAAATTGTGTTAGTGATAAAAAAAATCATAACAAAATATATGATGATTTATAATTTTTTTGAATAAGACGAATGGTCAAACGTAACTAAAAAAGTCAACAGCAACAACAATTTAAAACAGAGAGAGTATCACTAAAGCTTTGAGAGGTTGGTCAGCAAACCATTCGATGGTAATGTGTTTCATTTTCCGAAGTCAGTCACGTGAATAAATCTGTTGAAAGCACTTACGTGTGTAAATCAGAAGCTCCAGAATTTGAACTCTTCACCACGCCAAGACGTGGTTCCCGAATACCACCGTAAATTTGTCCAATCCCTTGATTTTCTTATGTCTTTTACCGATATTTACATGACTTATTTCTTTTTCCCTTTGTAAAAGAAAGGAGCTTATATTAAAACTTTAAGAAGTATAATCCTTTCTATAATTTATTTTGAAAGAAGAAAAATACAAAGGAAAAATCATCTTCACCTATATATTGATGCAGACATAGAGTATTTAAACCATATCAAAGTCAAGTCATTACAATCACCAGTCATATATAGGTTGTTGAAGCCACAATATCCATTGCTTTAAAACTCACTATCAAATATGGATCGAGAATTGGCTAAATCTCAACTGAAGACAAAGGGACATATTGTTATGATGATCGATGACTGATTATAGCATTTATAGGTACTGAAGTTTTTTGACGGAAGTCAGTAGGGAAACCTGAGTTGAACCCAGGTATGCTACTCAGGTGCTCTAATCATTAGGCTAGAGTCCTTTTCGCTCCGGGTACTAAAGTTTATGTATGATGAAACAAATTTCTGTCCATATATATGCACACATGCACCGATGGCGAGGCCGCAGGAAGCGAGAAGGCCGACCAATTTGCCTCCTTGAAGGCGTCGCGAGTCTCTGCCCCTTGAGGCTCCCGGTCATGAGTGTATCTGAATAAAAACTGGATGCGAACTATCCAGGTCAGAAACTTTGGTTTAAGTGAATGACGTTGCGTACAAATTAAGCAGAACGTCGCGTGCAAGATTTTACACGCCACATATACAAGTTTGAAACAATATTTTGTGACAAGAAAAGCAAGTTACGTGCAACTGGCATTAAGGGCCGCAACTCTTAGGTAGAAGGTGGCCAATTGACCACAGAGTGCTCGACTGGGCTCCACGGATGGTTGGGCAGCACCTATTTTTGCTGCAAGAATGGGTGGACATTCAAAGTTTCATTTATCTGATAGTTTCGTTTCATTCCAATAAGCTGGAAGCTTCCAGAATGCTGCAAGTACACACATTCAAGAGCCGGCCTCAACCGAATCGGCACCAAGGGGGGCGGTTCCTATGTAGTTTGTTCCCATGGTCATATTGTAGGAGACAAAATTGAGATGCTTAATGCTTGTATGTTTGAAATAATACACGGTATTGATTTTTCCATTCTAGTTTCGATTGTATAATAGCAAACACATAAGTAATGTTATTCAAGTATTTTCGGTGGCCATAATGGAGTAATATTATTTATTTAGTTTTACTAGAATGATACTGATGATAGATCTATTGTTTCATGGTAAATACTCCCTCCGTCCTAAATACTTGTCATTCTAGCCTTGTCAAGTGTTTTAAAATACTTGGCATTCTCACTTTCCGAGACACATTTCTCTCTTTCCAACATGTAGTACATCTCTATCCCAATCTCTCTCTTCTTCGTTTCCTGTGCACTCACATTTTTCATATCTTCTTAATCTCTGTTCCCAGGGCTAGGATGCCAACTATATTGAGACGGAGGGAGCCATAAGACAGACCCAGCCATTATATTTCTGTGGTTGATCCTTTTACCTTCTTGATTTAGACTGGACAGTGGCCTATTTTACTAATGATTTTATTGCTCATCTATTATAAGAAATAAATAAAAGGAAGCTCCAGATACGTCCACATATATGACCTTTAAGTGTTTTCATCAGTACATTTCTACTTATTGAAGGGCCAGCCGAGGATCCACATGCCTCAATATTAGTCAATATATGAGGACTAGAAATTATGACTAAGCAATTTTATTTTCTAAACTAATAAGGCACGAGTTGTGCGACCAAAGACCCCTCACCAAAATATTTGGCTACCATCCTCTATACCCACCTTTAATCTAATCGGACCCGCAACCTCCTAGGCGTTTAGATCGTTGATCTCAATGGGCCCGAGGGGAGCGTGATGCGTGATGCATGATGCGTGACGCCGTTTACACTGCGATTGTTTACGGTGGGAGGTCTTCAGAGCATTTTTTTTTCACCTGCAATTTCCCATACCCGCCCACCCCGACCCACCAGCGAAATTTCCGAGCATGATTTGGTAGTGCGAATAGACTTTCCAATTTTCCGAGCTTGTGTTTTGGTAATGCGATTAGACTTTCCATTTTTTTCACCTGCAGTTTCCCTCCTGTGGTTCCCAATTTTCCAAACACAATAGCGCACCTATATACTTTCTTCCAAGCTTGTGTTTTGGTAATGCCATTAGACTTTCCAATTTTTTCACCTCCAGTTTCCCTCCCGTGCTTTCCAATCACCTGCAGTTTCCCTCCCGTGCTTTCCAGTTCCAAACACAATAGCGCACCAGCACCGGCGACCGGTCTCACCGACGATCTCTCCTACGCGGCAGCACCGGCGCTGTTGATCGTCGCGAAGATCCCTCCTACGCGGCAGCACCGGCCCTGTTGATCGTCGCGAAGATCACTCCTGCGCGGCAGCACCGACCGTGGTGATCGGGGACGATATCATCGATCTGGTTGTGCTTCGCATCGCTCCATTTAGGTAACTCTCTATCTTGCCGTTTCCCCTGCGCCCTGGCTTGCCGCTTGCCTTCGCCGGTGTTGCCGGAGTCGCCGATGCGTCGTCGTGGACGGGGGCGGTTTGCTGTCCGGAGAGGCGAGGAGTCGTGTAGCCTGCCGCATAGGCCAGGCAACTATAATGGCGATTTGTCGTCCCGAGCCCACGTCCAATCCGCCGCCAAATCCCGGGACGATCCGCTGACGCGTCCGCCTGTACGCAATCACGCGCAGGCGGCTATCGATGCGAACAAGGGCGTAGTGGTGAGATATGCAATCAATTGATTCGATCTCCTGGTACCTTCCAATTTGTTGTCTCTTCCATGACGTTCCCTTGTTGATGCAGAATTGGTGTCTGAAATGTGGCGACATGCACACGCCATTCAGAATCCAGAAGGTGTCTCTTCAAAGGAATTTCGCAGCATCGTACAGGAGAAGGCTTCCATGGCTGGCTCCTCCCTCATCCCCGGTCTCAGCCCGCAGGCGGGGGAGAAGAAGCCTTCCCGCGTTGATCTGCGTGCCCAAGCACCTGCCTCGCCGCAGCCGCCTCAGGCCAAGATGGCTGTACGCCTGTACCAAGATTTCCTTCGATCTGGTTCTTGATTTCTTCCCCTTTTCTTTTGAATATTTGGTGTACTGGAATTCTTGAACTGATCAGGTAGTATGGTTTGGTTGGCTGGCGCAGATGAGCAGGACGCCTCACTAGCCTCAGTGACTCTGTGGCACATAAGCTCTCCGGGTACCAGAATAAAGACTGAGGAGTGCCGCCCCCTGCTCAAGATGGTGGGGAAGCTGCCTTGTTCTTCTTTTTCAACTCCAATCAACTGTGTTGGAGGACAATTCTTACGAGGATATGTGAATTCGGAAGAAATATGTGCTTCTTGCAGAGTTCAATTCATTTAGTTTCAGTTCGTCCTGTAAATTTCGATAATTTATGATTGCTACATACTGGAGTAGTATATACATAACATTTGGTGGATAATATATATTTTATTAACTTTTTGTTGTTGAGTGCAGATGTGAATATCAACTTGAAGAGATTAATTGGAAAGCCGTCCATATGTACTGACAATGTGTGCAGGTTAGTTTTTTGTTTTTTGCCACTTGCCATGTTTAATTTTCCTCGCTTTTAGAGATGGCTCTCATTAATTGTGTTCAGTGATACAAAGCATTTCGTCATGAATAAAATGGAATGATCTTGTAACAGTAGAATGGGTTCAGCAAGAAAAAATGGTCGATACTTTTGATAGATTCTTGGAAGTATGCAGTGAATGGAATCATCTTGTAATAGAATTTAGGGTGCTGCTTTCCTTTGCTGAGTTGGCAACAGGAATATAAATTGGAGTTTTAACTCTTTTATGTTGCACAAGAGTCAACAGTGATGTTTGAATTTGAACTTCCTTAAATCTTGAGTTTTTCTATGAACATATTACATGAAGATGTAGACTCCATGATTCATAGTCATTGATCACTGCCAGTCGGATGGTAGTCGGACGAAGCCATTCCGATTGGTGAATTGCTGAACTAAAACATGAATGTGTTATTGGTCTTATATGGTTTTCCACTCATCTGAATTCGGTCAAACTTATATATCAAAGAATGTGTCTTTCTCATTTTCTTTGTATGTTTAGTTTTCTTTTTCTTATTTATGCTCAACAATTGTACTACATATTGATATTTTTCACCTACCACATTGCATTTTTTTGACAACTAAGATGTGTATTAGAATCGATCATCAATGCTATCTGTTTTCATGAAAGGATTTTACTGATGGATTGTGAATAAAAAATCAACAGAGAAGCTTGAAAAATTTCTACTTAGTGGTGGGATGTATTCTTCTCCCTTTTCTCTTTTCCGTTTGATGTGTTGTAAAGGCTTTCGACATAACTAAATGATCTTCTCCTGGTTCGCAAGTCATCACGGCGGTACGGTTTTCTTGAAAAGACTCCAGGATCTGCTCGATCCAACACACATGGTGAGTTCAGATGAGTGGAGGCACCAGATCTCCGTCTCTACATGTTTTTTTCCTTTTCAACCCTGGTTCGCAAGTCATCACGGCGGTACGGTTTTCTTGAAAAGACTCCAGGATCTGCTCGATCCAACACACATGGTGAGTTCAGATGAGTGGAGGCACCAGATCTCCGTCTCTACATGTTTTTTTCCTTTTCAACACATGCCTATATGTGATTATTTATTTTTAACAAGAGTCCTTTCTAAATGTTTTCCTTGGACCACCAGACCATCTTCTAGGCGGAAGCAGCTGAAGTGTTCTGTCTTTTGTATTGCAACCTTTCATTGCTCTTCCTCGGTAATGCAGGTGCTTCTTTTCTTTTTATTTCGATGTAATACATTTTCATCAATCTATGGAGCCATGATTAAGATTTTATTTTTGTACCACCCACATATATTACATGTCTTTTCAGTAAGTTGTGGACAAATCACAGTATGCAGTTGTTCTCCATATATTGAACACTGTAGTTTTAATATACAAAATTTTATTTATGCACTTTCTCACCCTATTTTCTTCTCTTGAATAAATACTTGATCTGCACTGTTACAATTTGTCCTATTCACAGCTTACTTTGTTTCATGAGGAGAATGAGACTGATAGGTTAATATTGATTTCAGATTTTGGAAGTCGAGATATTGAGAACCAGCATCTGTGTTCCTTGCCTTTTTCAGAACAATAATTTTGAACTCTCTTTTTGTTTGTTTGATTGCAGATTATAAGGATATAGTGTGTTTAAGTGGTTTTTGTTGGATTATCTACTTGCAGTAGAGGTAATGAAAATATATTGCATCGTAAATGTGAACACTTTCCTTTGTGATACCTGCGACTGATTTCTATGGCTAATATATTGGAGCAATTGAAAGGCCAGTCGCTCATTTGTGATAATTTGAGTTATCCTGAATCCCACTAAATACTGAATATGTGCTCAATATTATGAATTTGCCTGCGATATAAGTTTTACCAACAACCTATCTACGCAGCACCCCTAATCTGCAGTGCATGTGTTTTCTTCTAGCAAATCTGGTAGCAATAAACCCAGATAACAGAATCAGGTCCTATCTTGTAGTTACTTAGGGAATATTCAGTGGAAAACCACATCTTCAGTGGTCTTTAGTCTACTTTATTTGGTTTCAAATGTAGTAGGTACTAGGTATAGCAGCCTATAAGTTTCAGCACTATCTTTTAATGCTCAACGTTTTCCCTGTTGGATCAAAGTTTTGCTAGCTGTTAGCAATCGCTGTCTTTGACATTACATGAATGATAATTACGTGAAAAACTGTATAGCTGCACTAATGAAGAAAATAGTGATAAGTCTAGCCATTAGGCAGTGTCAACAGTCATTTAAATAAGGTTGACTTGCAACCTACCAAGGCATCACATGCTATTCTGGCCCTAAAATTCTATTATGTATGTCGACTCTCAGCGGCCATTGAGTTCTATACCACATCGATGGAAAAAGGAACTTTATTTTCTTATTACTTGGAGTTTTCTGTTCGGTAAATTTTATTGCTGCCTGCTTCTCTTCCACACTAAATGCTAATATGTGATGGTTAACTGTCTTCTGTCCTCGTAACCTTTTCAAACAACTGTCATCTGAATTACGTCCTCGTAACCTTTTCAAACAACTGTCATCTGAATTACGTGAATAATCGTGAATGATATATCCAGGTTTTGTTGTGAATGTTTTTAATCATATTTTCTCTTAATAATTCACATGGATCCCAAATGGGTAGAATTTAGCATCTGGCATGCTTTTTTTCAGGGAATGCATCACATTGCATGCGGTACTACTTATGTCCACTGTAAGGCTGGAAGAGGACATAGCACCACAATTGTTTTGTGCTATTTGGTAGCACAATTAAATCGCTAGCCTTTGATTGACAACTTCGAAATCTTTGTCATCCAGATGGTTTTTCCATGGCCACTACGTGCTTCTTTGTTTTAGATTAGAAAGATATTATCAGTTTATAAACAGTACAAATTATTTGATTCACACTGTCACAAACTTGGGATCAGTTGGGTTACATGTCCTTACATTCTTATGGTTACATGTCCTGTTGTTCCGTCACAAACTTGGGCTCAGTTAGTCCATCTATTGGCTGGCAAAGTTTCCAGAGTTACAGCGCCTGTTCTTTCATAATTGCACTAACCCAGCTTATTTTTATTTTGTTTCGCATTCACAAGTGGTCGCACTCTTGGGTTTCTGTAGAACAGAGCAAACCCTTTTTCTTCCAAAGTAGGTTGTCAGTGGCTGGAGCTATATCATAGTTTCTTCCAGCAAATTATTTCTTCCGTTATTAGTTCGACTTTTCTTTCTGGGGTTTGGATACTTGCTGTGATCATGGTGAGGGCTATATCATAGTTTTTTCTATCGATGTTGGAGCTTAAAGGAAACGAATGCGAGGATACAAAGTAGTTGGTAGTATACAAGATTCTTGGAGGAGAATTAAAGTGAAATAAAAATTATGTATCTTGTTACATTTATTACGACATATTTTTGAACATGTGTGGCACTGATACAAATATTACCAAAATTTGGGATGGTAAGTCGACGTCTTTTATTTCTTTTCATGACAATGTCTCACGGATATGAACGTGGCCTAATTCAACGTAAGGATGAAGACATATAAGACAATTGCATAGAGCGCAATATATTTAATTTTTATTTGAAGGCTGATAGGTATGAATACTTTTAGTACATATGGTTACACGAAACATAAAGATTAATTGTTTGTTTTATAGATGATGAGGTTTTGTTATTATTGGTGTGTCTTCATCAAACTATTTAGCGTGTGCTAACAAGACAGTTCAGTTCTATTAAACATCTAGCTGATATGAATGTTGTAATGATGTCTTTTTATGGTGGCTCAGTATTATAAGAAATAACATCTTTGAATATTACAAAATAACAAATATAAAACATGTCGTATACATCTTTGTACGTGCGTGTTGCACGTGATGATCAGATCAACTTTTGTATTCTAAGTTGACGATATGATGTAGAGAGACTAAATATTCGAAAAGTTACAAACGACGAATTTGTCAGCGCTGGCCCTATAGGAAAAAGTGACGAGTAGTAGTAGGGAATGATTTAGTGTTAAAATTTCTTTATTGTACTTTAATCATTTAGTATAAATTATGAATGGTGTTTCTATACATCCTTGTTAAATTATAAGTGCTCATATTTTGGTCATTTTAAAATAAAGTGGAGCCAACATCCAACCATCCATTTTGTTGATTTTTGCTATTTAAATATATATTTAATCATGTGTTAAATTTTCTTTATCGTGATATCATAAAACCATTTTAAAATATATTTTTGTTATTCGTGATATCATAAGAACACATCACGATATATGCTGCATGGAATATTATGTGAATGGTTTGGTTTTCTATAATATATTAAACGATCTTTAGCTATGTTTGCTTCAAGAATATATTATACCATCTTATACTTGTCTGGGTAGAAACAATAAATAACATCATATTATTAATGTTTTTTACAATGTCATGATGTTTTGGGCTCAACAATATATTGAAGTTGTGTTTCATGCCAATGATGTCGCTTGGAACGATACTTTGCCGTGCGTGTCGCACGGGGTTAGTAACTAGTTTAATAGAAATAGGAGTGAACTTTTTTCTGCGAGGAACAAACAGGAGGCGTCTGTGGTTAATAAAATTTCTAAACAGTATGACCACATTTAATTAAATTTGGCGTCTGTTGATTCACTTATATCGCTATTGTGATAAATAGTATTATAAATTTTGGCACTCGACAGAGACTTAATTTGATGGCGAGAATTACTCCAGAAAAAAAGTTTAAGAATTCGCAATAGCTGGGTCAGGTCATACCCTAGTACCGCTTCTTCATCACTAGCAACCCTTTCTTTATCAGAAGCTGGCTACCAGCTGTTTTGTCCTGACGAATCGTGTTGGATGGTACCCGCATGATACGACATTTAGCCGTAGGGCTGTAAAATGGGATTTCATGATTTAATCGTGTCTTTTTTTTGATACATATACACCTTGTCTGCATTTCACGTGCTAGGTTTATCCTTTTAATTGACTACTATGCCGGCAGGTAACAAATGAATGCGACCTGATGGATTTGCTTGATATAGTCAATGTAATCTCGTGAAACACGAATTCACGTGGGATATCTGAAACGCTGAATCCTTTCATATGAATGTTTTTGTATTTCGAAATTAATCAATTCATTATATCAATATATCATCTTCTCTAAAAAAAGATCCTCTGTGTGCAAATCTTTCAAGACTAGCCTCGTCTCAAAATAAAGGCGAAGAGCACGCACTGTTTTAACAGACGTCTTAATTTAGAGCGCCATGAAATCAATGGGAGCCATATATATATATATGAATGGTCTCGACTGACCTCCGTACACTGATATATACTACTAGGCGAAAGAAACTGGTGTTTCCTACCGTACGACCGTACGTAGCCCCCCTAGAACTACAAGGTCCATACGATCGAGTGCGGCATGTATCCGTGTACTTGGTAGGGCTACGTACACGCACTAGATACACACCTGACGTCGGTCCCCAGAAAAAACGGTACTGCAGTCACATTGATCTTAGCTTGAACGCCGCCTTTTCTCGTGGAACAGAGATACGGTACACAGCGTCCGGACATGTGTCGTGTGACGCTCGTGACCACGTTTCTTGTTTGTACGTAAGATCAGAAAGCAACTCATCACTTACTGAACGCGTCACGTATATGGGTTCGCCGAACTTGTGAAATCATAATCACGCAAGTAAAAAGTTGTAATAAACAATACAACACGTACGACATGCATACGTGTTCGTACAACAACGACCGATAGATTAAAATAAACCATCGGTCGATCGATCGGTCAGCTACTGCTAGAAGTATCCATCGAAATAATGAACTAGATGAAGTAGTACTCCCTCTAGTCTTTTATTGATTACGCTCATCAATAAATAAAACAAAGGGAGTATTATTTTTTATTAACTACTGCCTACCACCAAAAAAGTTTAACTAGCTACAAATACAACGGGAGGATATAGCCAGGTTTTCACTTTTCAGTGAGTGAAGTATTTGTCTCTACGTTCAAAGCTTCTACCGTAGAACAAATTTGAGAGCCACCCGCGTCGTGTCGGTGCAAGTATGTATGCATAATTAAGTGGATTTAGCTAGATGAGGATTAACTAGTAGGATTATAATTTGCTGCGCAACCAATAATCATGAAGATATTAATGGTGGGCACATATAGGTCGGTCGTATGGAGCTCCATCTCAGCACGCATGCAGTAGTACGAGTACACACACAGCTCGATCACGGTCACACAGCAACATGGACGTGCTGAGATTGAGACTCTAGAGTACGGCTACGACGTGTGTGCGCGTGCAGGCCATCCTTCCTCGGTCATCACGCCGGCCTGGACGAATCCAGATCGAGGCCTGCGCTAATAATTGTTCGAGGAGCTAATAATTGTTCGAGGAGAGCATTTGCAGGTTGGGGCTCACGCATGGGGTGCCATGCATGCATGAAGCCCTCTCAACAATAGATGGGAACAGGTGGAGTCAAGAGCTAGGAGATGGGGATCGTTGGATCTATCGATGGTGACGAGCCGGCGAGACCTGCTTTCAATTCGTCGTCACGTCCATTTGGACATTTGGTTTTTCGCCGGCCGGCGGCATGGGGCTCGTATCTGCTCTTTGGAGCCGTTCATTTCATTGGGAATGGACATGGGCGAGCATGCATGTGGACCTTAATTAATCCTGTTAGGCACTGCTGATGACCTTGCGCGATGTAGCTTGTGCCCATCGTGCACAGTATCTTGCCTAGGTTGCAGTAACGTCGCTGTCGATGTATCTCGATCGTGGAGGGAATCATCGAAATAGAAACGACGAAATAAGATAACTTGTCTGAATTGCTAGCTACTACTTCCTCCGTCCATAATATAAAGATTCGGAAACTTTCAACTAACTCGTTTGACCACTCGTGTTATTCAAAAATATTATGTAATTATTATTAATTTTATTATGATATGTTTTATCACTAAATATACTTAAGTATAGTTTATTTGTTTTTATATTTTCACAATTTTTTCAAATAAAACGAGTGGTCAAACGAGTTGGTTGAAAGTCAACAAATGCTTATATTTATGGACGGAGGAAGTAGTACGCATATGCCTCTCTCACCTTTGCTTACATGTATGACTGAATTCAGAGGCTGCAAATAATATCTCCCTTTCTGTAAAAACAAATTTGGGTATTATCTCACCTTCCAAGTCGAACTTCTATCCTATCAAAAAAGGGAAAAAAGTCGAACTTCTATGCCGCGGAACTTGAGCGGTGCATACTTTTATAATGGGCCTCGCACTGTCCGAATTGAGCAGCTTGTAGAGTTAGGCACGCCCAAGCCCAGAATGGATCGAGCCCAGGGTCGTGGTGTGGGCTCTTCTATGAATTGAGCTCGTAGCATCGCATAGGTCCAACTATCACCACCTCCATGATGGACTGACTGACTGCTTTCACTTCGTCGAATTGAAAATCGTTGTTGGGCCTCTTACACCTATTGAATGTTCCAAACTACGAACACATGTCGTGTATTGAAATAGTTTGAGCTAATTTTTAACATACAAGGAAACCATCTCACGAGACTACAAAACAAAGGTTTAGATGGGAGGATGGTAAGAGAAACAAGAACCTGAGGCGATGCAGAAGGCCACGGAACAAAGAAGTCTTCTCACATCTCTGTTACAGGTAGACAAATTTAGCAGTGGCATATATAAGTGTCACAGTTTCTTCCACCGTTTCGACCGTTGAAAGAGCGACAGCGGAATCACTGAGCGAAGCCACGCACCATATATTTGTTTTCGCACCAGTTTGCGATTGTATTTTTGCAACAATTACACGTGTGCGGTCAGGCACAGGGAACATTTCATGACCACAGGGCTAGTCCGTCAGGAGAACCAATAATAGCTGACCATGATGGAAAGACGACTTGTACTAGTATTATATACATGGTACGTAGGATGTGAGTAGGACATGAAGAAAAAAAATTTGTTAAATATTTTCCAGGTGAAGCTAGCAAAATTTGTATTTCGAATACGGAAGAGGTATTTTTTATGCGGTCATAAAGCCGGGCTTTTCTGATATTATTTTTTTGCAGAACTACAAGTATATATGTTGCCAGTTGTAGGGAAAACTAATTTTTGATACATACACATGGTTGGATGTGAGTAGTAAATGAGGGGGAGAAAGAAAAAAAAAATCGGTAAAACAATGTCCAGGTGAACTAGCGATCTTACGGCTTCAACAAAGTTTGGCATCTCTTGCCGGTGGTTGGAGAGGTCATGGCTTCGATTTGGTTCCTGCTCTTTGTTGGCGTCAATCGAATAAGTGATGTTGGAGGTGAGTAAAAGACTTGGTACATGTCTTTTTTTTCGTATTTTATTCGTCTTTCAGAGTCTTGATGCAAGAGGTTTGTACTGCTTCAGATTTAATACAATCCCCTTTCATTCGCAAAAAAAAAAAAAAAAAAGTGAACTAGCAACTTTGAACACGGAGGCGGAGCTTCTTTCATGGTCGTAAAATCTGGCCTTTGCACTCTTTGACGAAATGCACTTGTAAAATCTGCCCTTTCGGATATGCTGCTCGTATATTATTCTGGACGTCCACTCTTTGAAAATGTACTAGCTTCCATTATGATATTCTGTGGCCGGAATTAGAATTACACGTGTGTCCAGAGTGTTCTTCGGTGCAGGGGGAAGGGAGAATCATACGACATAACCCGGTTCCAATCCAAAAGGGGAGCGGATATAGATGAATAATGGACGCGCAACAAAAGCAGAGGGGAAATAAAGAAGGAATTAATCCTAGCCTACAACGTGGCAGTGGAGCACTGGAGCGCCTAGCTCATACTACCACCGAACGCATAATACGCACAGGAAGGAAGTCAGGAGGAAGCAATGATCAGCTTGGACGTGCAGCTCGAGTTGCACGAGGCGGAATAAGTAGCGCGGCACGTTGGCTGCCACCTACTGTGGTCGACAAGCGAAGAAGCGAGACGCGGCGCGCACGCACGCACACGGTTTTTTGCTGAAGCGAATCGAGATGGGGTGTTGTTTTTGCTGATCGATGAGATGGAATAGGCGTGATGCGCGACACGATTGGCGCCGCCTACCTGCCATCGACTCGACGCGGGAACACGGCGTGATCGCGAATCCCCTCTCCCCTCCGCCCAACGCGCTCGATCGCCACGCACGCACGCACAAGGCTCTTTCCCCACGGGCCATCCATCCATTGTCATCAAAACGCTCCCCCCCTGCGCTAGCTCGCTGCCTCCTGCTCCGATTCCTTCCTTCCATCCTTTTCGCAAACTGTCGTGGAGGTCGCGGTCGCACGCGGCAACACCAGCATCAATCCCCTCCTCTTCAGACCGCCACTCTAACTCCCGCCTTCTTCTCCCTCTCCTCCATCCAACTCTCCCGCCATTGCGCGGCCTGAGAGCATCCTGCCTGCGTATACAATCTGCCGCGATTTGCGCCAGTCTCCTCTCGATCGGTTCCAGTCTGCGATGAGGCACCGGGTCGTCGCTAGGAACTCCGCCTCCTCCAACGGCTCTCCTCTCGCCCGCCGCCTGCCGGACGCCGCCAAGAACGCCGTCGGAAGACCGGATCGCGACGCCACGGAGAACGGTACGCGCGCCGCGTCCCTTAATTGCACCGTCACAGTTTTTTCTTTTTCTTTTTATTTTCTTTTTGTCCCTTCGTTTCTTTTGCTACGCGCGCGTTGGTGTTCTGTGTTGTGATCTTGGGGTACAATACAACCGGTGTGCATCATGCATCATCGGGAAAAATGGCCGGCGCAGCTTGTATGCCGGGGCTACCTTTCTTGCTCGATCTTGATTCGTGCCTACCATTGATGCAAAACATTGCTTGCGTTCTCCTCCTCGTTATTCTTTATTCTTCTTCTTCTTTATTAGTATTCACAAAGAAAAGGGAATTTCTTTTTTACCGAGATTAAACTACTACGCCCTTCGATTTTTATGGTACCACTTTACTACTTTTGTTACAGGTGGCCTGGGGAAGTTGGTTCTATAACTGATCGTCGCACCATAGAATTTCTCATATATCAATTAATTAACTTTCTTATCTTAATTAGCATGCATTCAGGACGGGAGCTAGTTGAGTGCTGTTTGCATAATCCTCCAACTGTACCAGTCTGTGCTGTCCTGTCCATTCCGTTCGGTAGGATCAGGATGTATCGCTCCGTCCGTGTTCATACCTACGGTGAGTTGTCAATGGGACCAAGGAAGGGTACGTGTGGCGTGTGATCAGGGCCACCAATTAGATCACCTGATTGGACCATCGGGTGATGCCGTTCAGCGCATAAAACATGTGCTTTTCGCAAATGCAGCGTAGACACGTACTAGCACTGTACGTTTCATTGACATAATGGATCGGAATCAAAGCATTGAAATGTTACAGTGAAACCAATGGATCGGGATTAGGATTAGGAAAAGTGCTTGCGCTGTCTGAATTAATGGTGTCCTGCAGATGAGGTCCGCATATCACCTTTTTCTGTACAATTAAGAAATTTGAATTCCAGAAATATGGTTTTAATACTTCAGGGTTGCAGTTTGTTTATGTAGATAGACATGTCATATTCAACAATTAATACCCTGTATAAAACTAATAATGAAACAATAAAGAAATCACTCGTTTTCGTTCCTCCTTACAAAGTGGAAGCCACAACCTGGAACTGTGATATTCGTTGACCTTTGAATGTGAATGCTGCCACCTGTGGAAACAGTTGGATTTTATTTCCACACTTTTTTGTATTTTTACTTGATTTTCTTTTCACACCTGTGCTGCTGAGCATACAGTACTTCAAAGTCATTATTTTCCAGTAAACAAGGCATTTTCTCTGACTCTGTTTCAACTGCAATGGATCGTCCTCTTGTAAAAATGCACAAACGTTAGAAAACCGGGAAGAAATTTTTTGTGCTAATAAACATCTATTGGTTGTGCCAGGAAGCAAAGATGAGTCATTCTTTGAGGCGAGGCCTTGGTTAGACTCTGACAGCGACGATGATTTTTACAGCGTCAGAGGAGGTAAAAAAACTCAACTAGAGAGCATATGTGCCATGGAAATTTTCTTGAGTCTTGACATGTTTCTTTATCTTGTTTCTGAAGATTTCACTCCATCAAGAGGCAGCACCCCAGACCATCAGAGACAGACGCCGTTCAGTGGCCAGATTCCTGTAGACAGAACGAAGCCTTCTCTAGTTCAAAAGAAGCAGAGACTTATTGAGCTTCTCCAAGAGAAGCAGCATTACGATGATGAAGATGACAGTGCCACTGATATCAGTAGCTATTTGGAGGACAGCGCTGTCCATGCTGAAGAGCACCTGAAGCCTTCTCGCAAAGGTGGGAAAGTGAAGAAGTCGTCCAAGTCAGGCTGCTTTCCGAGATCAATTTGGAAGCATAGTTTTAAGATGTGCATGGACACGAGCAAAGAGCAGGTGCACAAGTAAAATACCCCTATGACGTCAAAATATTAGTTTTTGGAAAAAAAATCGTGTACATATATTTATTCCATTCCTCTTCCATCGGATGGAGGTTTTGGTGGCGTATAGCGGTGTGAAAACAAGAAAAGGAAAGCTAATATAGAGTGAAATAGAGATGATTGCTTTTCTCTTTTATTCTAATAATCTTAATCGAGTCTTGTTCAGGCTATTTCTGCTGGACCATCAATGTTCTTACTGTTGCGATGTCAAATGACGCTTATTCAAGAAGCCTTTATGGTCCCCCATCTTTGCTCTGAAATACAAATAGTATAATGGTAAATGGGTGGTTTGAGATAAGTTGCATTCGTAGAGCCCTACATGTTATAGTTGATAAATTAATGTATTAACATAAGTCAAGTACTTTTTCATGAGTTAACTAAAAAAGTAGAGCTCGAAAATTAATCACATTTGGCAGGATAAACCCAAATGAAGGGTAAGTGTAGATATGAATTTTTGGTACTGTTATAGTATTCCGTTTGGCCAAAATAAGAAAGGAGTTAAACATGTGCACTACTAAATCCGAAAATATAACATATAAAAACATGTGCCATCTATCTCTCGAAATGTTATTTCGTTATGTATTTTTTCAGCAGAGAGAAAACCTGAAAGGTGGCAATGTTACATAACTGTAAGATCAAACTCAATGCATTCTGAAACAATATAACAATATAATGGATGGAATGAACCAAATATCTGAACAATAGGCAGAATGTGCAATCTTCGCTACAAACTTAT
Organism: Eragrostis nindensis; assembly: GCA_012490785.1. NCBI lineage: Eukaryota > Viridiplantae > Streptophyta > Magnoliopsida > Poales > Poaceae > Eragrostis > Eragrostis nindensis. The sequence goes on along the minus strand of JAAXCT010001140.1, from coordinate 59,467 downwards.
TTATGTTTTCCAATATCCCAAATGAAGTTTCTTTGATCGTGAAACTGTAAATAGATTTTTTTTGAGGAGATGTAAATAGATAATATGGTTCCCCTCCTCCCTAGTATATATATATATTTTTTAATATCAAAGGAAGGAAGCTTAGGGTGTAGAGGAAAGGGTTTATCATGCTTGATGGCCCAGTTACTACTTATGGTCTCCATCCATTATCCCAATCTTCCACTTTCAGCCCAATATCTTTAAACTTTTAGCCCCGCTTTGTAGCCTGGCCCAAAGAGTTTTTTTCTGTTTGAACCCCTATTGAAAATTTAGGAGTTCCTTTTTTCGCGAGCGGGATCTTTATTCATTAAGTAACACCATTACAGGTTCTGGAGTCCGCACACTCCATGGTGATCAAGTGCGAAATACAATAAGGGAAACTAACAAAACAAACTTTACTACTACTTGATCGAATTGCCCATTGAGCCAGCTCATGGGCAATTTTATTCTGCTCCCGCCAGACTTTTGAAACTCTGAATGTCTGATACTGCATTTTCTCTGTGAGGAGGTCGTTGATCACTGGCGCCACAAGAGAACGATCACACCTCTTTGCTTCGATCTTCTCCACTAGATTAGCACAGTCTGATTCCATCACAAATCAGATGGAAACGAAACTTCAACATCGCTATTCGGTTCATCAAAAACCAAGTATGCCAATTGAGTGCTTGTTCACTGAAAGTTGGTCGATCATACCCATATGGATAACAGTATCTTCCGCGATTAAGGAATCAAAATTAGAAATCTGTGCAACAAAGACATTAGCCTGAAACTTCACAAAAATCAGATGATCAAAGTAACATTTCCTTTTGGAATCAGTGGCAATAGTTCTCCCTATTCGTTGACAAGAGAAGTAGAATTCGAATTCCAGGCTACTTTAATACACCAACGAGCACCAATGTGAATCCTCTGACTGATGCTGCAGAAGAACAGACAGGGACTACAGAATGCAAAGATGCCATCTTCGCCAATCTGTAGCATCAAACTTCGATGGTTACGCTGCATATGCACAACCCTGACGGCTTAAGCTTGGACGTTCGCCATTCAGATCCTCTCGGCGCAGCCGGGTCATACATCAGCGTCTGGTACCCAGGTTCTTCCTCTGCCGAGAACAGAAGCACCTTCCCGCCGAGCACGCCAAGGCAAAACCGAGTGCTCGAACTGCCCGTAAGCGGCACCGGAATCCTCTGCCATGAACTGTCCTCCGGGTTGAAGATCACAAGTGCCCTTTGGTTCTGCCACTCGATGCAGAACAGCTTCTTGTTAACAACAGCATGGGAGGTGACCATCACGCAGCCTCTCTTGATCTCTTCCCAGACATGGTGATGGGGATCGTAGACGTCGATGGTGCGGGCATTGCCAATGGTGAAGCTTGAACGCCCACTCATGATGTGGAGCTTGCCGTTGAAGCCAGAGGCGAAACAGCCCCATCTCGGCCTGCGAAGGCTCTCGATCAATGTCCATTTGTTTTGCTGTGGACTGTATGCTTCAACGCTGCAGAGGCTATCACCAGCAGGTCCAAATCCACCAGCCACGTATATCATACCATCGACCTCTGCGCAGGCAAAGTCGCGTCGTGCAACGTTCAACTTGGCAACGGCAGCCCACCTGGAATTTTGGCAGATAGAAAAACTGATGAGTTTCCATTCACTGAAGAGCCTAATTACTTTTCTTTTCAGAAAGTCATTGTAATCAGAGAATCGAAAGAGTGAGAGTTTGACCGTAAAAAAAAAAGAGTGAGCATTCTAATTTTTTCTCTTTACAACTCATGCACTAAATCAACAAGAGGAGAGTATCACTGCCCTTCGGTAAAAAGAAATGACTTTGTCTGATTCTTATAAGGATCAAAGCATACCTGTTCAGACAAGCATCATATCTGTAAACCTCATCAGAAACAAAATCCTTCCCATTATCAGCATCATAGCCAGCCATCACAAACAGCTTTCCATCAAGAACTACCACACCAAACCCGGCTTTCCTCGGACCGGGCATTGGAGGAAGTACCCTCTTCTTCTGATCGAGGCTCCCCAGCACCTCCCAACGGCTTCCCTTTCCCTGTGCTTCAGCTGTGAGGACATAAATCCATTCTTCGAGCTTCCCAACCTCCTTCCTAACAGCGATGAACTCTCTGCTCTCGATGAATTTCATCCACCCCTTTGATACAGCAACCATTACTGGGAAATAGGTCCGAGGCACAAGAGCAAGGCATACCTTTGCAAGGTCTTCTGGCAAGCCTGGTATCAGCGCACTGCTAGAATCACTTTCCTTTTGAAACATGGTACTGAAAGGATGCATTTTCTCAGCTTGAAACTTGACCTGCATTCTAGCACTGAGGGACGCCTGTGGTTGAGCAAGTGGTTCGCTTGCTCCGATAAGTGGGAGCATTGTCCAATGTGGCACCAAGTACCTTTTGATCCTTACTTATTACTCTCCTCGTTGATGCAAAATGGCTAGAGTTGTTTGCCTTGCTTATTTCCTATGAGTGGTGGAGATCCAAACAAAAAAGTTCATGATATCCATCACCAGTGGGAATTGCATGGGACACAGGTTTGAATGGTACTGAAATGAGATTCTTCAACTTCGATTTCTCTGTGGGTGTTGTTTTCGCCCTATCAAATGCCATCCGATAGTGAAAGGCCTCAGAGTGGTTTCGGTTGGTGGAGTATAGAGCCTTGGTCGTTTTAGTGATGATGTGGGAGCAGGTTTCTTTATAAAACACTGCCCCAATATCTGCCGAAAAGAATTGTAATAGTAAATAAATAAATATAATAGGTAGAATATAGCGACATAATGTGAGTTGCCAAGTACAGTTATCATATAGACATATATGTACCAATGACCATACGATTTGATGACAATTAACCGCCAGTAGATTCCATTTTCACCGTGGTTAATTACCTACAACAGAACAGAAAAGCAACTCACTACCCAATCAAGGAAATAGTAATCAAGAGAGAAGATTATGACATAGCGTTTGTCTAAACATATCATCAGATCGAGGGGAACTCTAATAATATAAACAAGACATAAAACAAAACACTGTGAAAAATACTACAGTTCAATCATGAAAACAGAACGTTGGTGCACTTATTTTAGTAATGACCAAAATAAAATTCTGCCAAGCTGAAGCTGTCAATGTCAATCAGCACAAGACACAGGTAGCATAAAATTGTATTTTTCACAGTGTAATCTTAAAAAAACTCTCTGAGATTAGATAAGTTGGCAACTAGATTAAACAACCCCCCCCCCCCCCCCCCCCCCCCACACACACACGCACAATGTAACACGGCAAAAATCTACTTTCTCCTAACGACTCTGTGAGCTTCTTCTTCCTGGTTCCACAGCCGGTTTGACCGGCTCCCAACGGCCTTCTTTTTGAGTCCACCGGCCATAGAATTTGGATCCTCGTAACTCCACCGGCGAAAACCCCACCTCCTAACTCCTCCAGCTATGCTTGGTAGCAAATGCCAAAAAACAGGCAGCCTTATGCATTTTGTTGCCAATAAGAACCGGTAGAACAAATCGCAAATTGGAGCTTGAGCTGGGCGCATGACCACCCATATGTTCTGCAGCAATCGAAGCTGAGATAAGGGATGCAATCAAAGTTCACCAGCAACAACCCTGGAACAGCCACCACAGTTCCCACGAGACCAGCAGGGACACCGTGCTACAAATTCTAGCAACGTAGACAACCGAAAATTTCCTTGCAAAAAGAAAAGACAACCGCAAATTCTACCGCCAAGATCAGGCCCGAGAGCGAACTTGCTGAATGCCGAGGAGAAAGGTAAAATGAACCTACCTGTAGCAGAGGATCGTCGCCTCAGCACGCCAAGCCTTGTGCGCCAGAAGCAAGTGAGCACCTGCAATATATAGCTTCTGGGATTCTTGAGAATGAACAAGAGAATGGAAGGGAGACCAGGAGGAAGACGAAGAGACACTGTTCGTTATATACCGGTGATAATTCGTTGCAAGATATAGACTGCGACCGGGATTTGCGTTTGTGTTCGGTGAGGACCAAGATTGATGAAGCATGTGCAACATTGGGTACTTAAAAATGTAATACGTACGGTATAGCTCTTAATTATATGGCGGAGGCTCGCGGCCACTTGAATATCTGGGAAAAATAATCTGTGGATATCTGGTTTCTCTTCTCGGCCGCAGCTACATACGCTATCATTTTCTTTTTCCCAACCTCCGTCTTTGATTTCTGTAAAATATTAACGTGAAAAACTAATGTTTGTAGATACACAACCCCTTCTTGGAAAGACCCTCGCGGCAAGACGAAGAGGCGGAGAGTGCCAAGGTCAACTTGTTTCGCTGACAGCCGCCATGCATATCTCAACCCTCTGGGAGGTGGAGAGGCTACAAGAGCGCGTTGTCAAATAGGAGTATCGTAAGTCCATTGGCACGATCAGTCCGTGCAGTTCTTGTTTTCTTTAACAAATGGTCGGCGAGTCAGTGCGTCGTAAGCAAGCTTATCTGAACGGGGTATACGCAGCAGTACGGCGGCAAGAGTAAGCCGATAAGCTATGCCAGTTCAATGGATATGTGCAAATTGCACATATATTAGTGACCAGAGCTGAATCAGTTACTTCTTGAGTACTCGCATCTTATTTACAGGTCTGAATTTTGAACACTGCTCCAAAAGGCTACGTTTCAATCTAACCGAAATCTTCTTTGGAAGCAAGCACAATTGCCTTGTCAACAACTCGACATTATATTAGGTAGCATGAAAACTCTATTGGACAGGCTTCATAGAAGATTTGTATCGGACAGACGTAGTAAGCAGGTTAACTGCCGCGTTCGTAATGTGTGAAGCAGATTCTGCCAAAACGATTTGACTTTTGATAATTTGACTTTTAAGCTGTTAATAGCCTTATCCATGAGGAGGGATAAACATGGCGGTACGGTTTCTGTGCGGCTCTGACCACTCGTTAATTTATTATGTTACTACTTCAAAGAAAATTTAAAGACATGCAAATATTCGTTGAAGTTTTTAAAGTGAACTAGACTGAGATGGAGTCATGAGTAGGCCATAATTTCGTTACTAGTGCGTCGCAAAATTTGCAGACTGAATTGTGAAAGTGAAATGAGATTCCCTGATCCAAAGATAACAAAACGTGTCCACAACTTCTCGTGTTGAAAGTAACTAGTGCGTTGCAAAATTTTCAGACTTAATTCGGAAAGTGAAATGAGATTCCCTGATCCAAGGATAACAAAACGTGTCCACAACTTCTCATGTTGAAAGTAACTAAACGCAAAACAAAGATGCTTTTGTAAACACTTGGAGACAAAAATCAGCTACCGTGGAAGTGGAGAGATAAGATTTTTGTTTTTGTTGTTTCTCACATGAGCATAGATATAGTTATTTTTTTTTGCAAAAGGGAATTTTCATTGATATTAAAGCACATTACATCCATTGATTACATAAGCCACCCAAACAAAGCCAACCTCATTAAAAAACCTTGAAAGAGCCACAAATTATATTCCATCATCTAGAATCACCATCCCAGACATATATGCCATGAACGAGAACTCCGATTTGAACAAAATGCGGCCATCTCACCTTCCACTACCGTCATCCTCATCTCCGACGGGGAAAAACTAAAACCCAAATCTTTTGCAAAAGAGGGGTAGACTAACCTTCCACATGCAAATACGATGAACTTGCTGCCATCGTCGCCCTCTTCACTAGTTTCGTCATGGAAAAACACAAATCCGAACAACATCCGGAAGGATGTTACCGGAAACAAAGCTCTCACTAGCCCACAACCATGGCTATGATGAACCACGATAAGACAAAGGAGATGTCGGAGTACCTTATTCTCCATCGATATTGACGCCTTTGACTCACCACCATCGTTGAGACACCTCGTCCTCCATTGTTCCATGCCAACGAACTTGGCACCATCACACCACCATTACCACTTTCGTCGACTAGACCACTAGAGAAACCCTAACCCTAACAATTGCAGTAGCCGCCGCCTGGAACGACCACCACAGGAAGACCTAAACCTAGACCTCAGAACGAACAGGATGAACACCGGATGCCGGGCCTCCCTCCTCCACCGACGGCGATGCCACCAGAGACGAAGGGGCCGGCCAATCTTCCACGCTAGAGAGCTGCCGCCCGACTCCTCCTGTTCGCTTTATGACAGGACGAATCATTTTTAACTTGTGCGTAGATAATTTTGTGGTAATAGGAAAACGAATCGCCTCTTATACGAACCCTTGTTCTCCTCGGATGCCTGAATGCTTGATCCCATCTGCAGGCGTGTCAATGTTTCTCTTCAAAAGCGCCTTCAGAATCGTGTTCCACATTGGCGAATGTTGCCCCTCCTCCCCCACCCATCATGCCGAATCGACTACATCTTCTTGGACTGCACCTTCGCGCGATGCACCCTGCAGTTCCCACCAAGCATGACTCCATCCGACAGGTCCTGCTGCTTTGCTACATCAATAGTGAGTGAATCGCAGCACAACAATCATTCATCTAATCTCTCACGCAGTTTCAATTTTCTTCCTGACAATTCAAGGTGATCAGCTGCATCTGAAAGCAATCGAACGCGCCGGCGGTGTACCTAGTCTATGACATGCTTGACTAGGAGGATGTCCTCGTTCAGGTGTCCAGGTCGTTCGGCTTAAGATACACATCAACAGGGACAAGAACCACGACTTCCACTACAGACTCCTGCACATCACGCTAGAGATACAAAACGATGACCCCGTCTTCCGCTTCCACGTTATATCGTTTCCCTGGCTCTTGGACCAAGCGACTGAGATCCTCACGCTGGCACGGGTGAGGCAGGAGTCGGAGCCTCCCATCATCAGGCCTTCCTCGTAGTGGTATGTGTACTACAAGGCACCCGAGGCATCGGTGTAGCAGAGATAGTGCTGACGGAACCGATGCGGGACGAGTTCGGGGTGTGACAGTGGCATGTCTGCCTGTTGATGCACTCGTTGTGCGAGGAGCTATTCAAGCATTGGGGATCCTTGGGCCCATATGGGTTGTCTCGATGATGCCTCCTTGCATTGGGATGGACCTGTGTCAGCACTGCTGCCTGTCTCGTTTGTGTCCTGATGATCCACTCTGGAGGTAGATCGGGGTCTAGGGGGAATGACTATTGTTATCATTTCACCGCAGCCATCGGTGCGGACTGTGGAATCCATTGAGGACAGCGAATTGATAGTTCAACTCTGACGATAATGCTCAGGTTCAAGTTGGAGAACCTACACTGGAAGGTTTTGAGATCAAAGTGTGACCACCTTTGACGCTGTTCGGAGTGCAAGGTTTGGGTTACCGCGAGATGAATCTCTACTACGGAGAGATGGAGAGATGACTACGTGAGTGTTGAGGCGATATATGATGTTGAAATTTAAGACATTTATTCAGCTACATAATCTTGGCTGTCAAAGGAGGGTATGGCTGATAAGGGCGTCAAAGTAACTGCTGAAGTTGCAGGTAAGGGGAAATTCAGCTATCGTATCTGACATCTTACAATGAAGTCAAAGCAATTGATTTATCTGACAATGAGAAGTCAAAGCAATTGATTTATCTGACAATGAGAAGACACTACGGAGATTTAGTAAAGCATTGAATTCCATAAGGATGACAACAGTGTGAAGGTTGTCAAAGCAAACAGGAAGCTGAATAGTTTAGAAAGTACAATATCTCAGTGCGCATTCCGATGTGAGAACAATTTGTAAGTCGAGGGTGAGCAAACAAGATAAAAACATAACAAAAGAAGTCTAAGGAGATTTTAGATGTGCATATCACAATACCATCCCAAAGAAGCATGGAAGCAGCAGAGGATGGTGCCAGTCCATCAGAATGTTGACAAGAATGTTAATAATGCTTTTGAAAGAATGAATGATTCCTTGACAGTTATCAGATCATCAAAGGCTCTCAATGTGAACCTGATTCGGCTGAACAGGTTGATGAATGCATCTATTCCACGACCCCTTTCGTCACTAGTTAAGGTCATGGGTGCCTCGAAGCGACGCAGAATTTCTCAAACTGTGCAGCTCTAAACTTATAGAAGTTTAATTCTTCAGTTGCGGCAGGCGCTGTGGCGGCCGTTGCAGTTGTGGCGGCCAGAGTGAAAATAAAAGTTGAGTGTGCTTTGCGATTATTTTATTCAGTTTTAATTTAAAAAGTGAAGAAAATAAATTGCAATTACTCTTTTGTTCATCGGACCTGAGTGTGCCGCAGGCGCGAATTTTCGTGCTAAGTACCGAAAATGTTTCAATCACCGACAGTTGGCCTATGCTAAAGTAAACGGAGGTGCGCAGTTGATGGGACTGTGGCAGCAGGCCAATAAATGAGCTTGAGACCTGGATTTGAGCCCGTTTTCAGGAGAGGGAGCGTTTGGGCCAGAGGAAGATCCGGCCTATGACGTGCAGAGCCATTTCGTGATGATACCCAAAATTTGTCATGTAGCAATTACTCACGGGCAAACGAAATGAGGGATAAAAAATATTGAACTCTAGGCCTCACCGTACCTGACATGTGAGAACGCGATGTGCTTCATAGCGCGCCACCGTGCCAACACTCGCGGAAAAAGGAAATCAATGACGAAAAATATTTGAATGTAGGCCTCAGGGAACCTTGCAGTGTGCTTTATAGTGTGGCTCGTGGCAATACTCGCGGGCAAAGGAAATCACTAATAAGAAATTTTTGACTGTGGGCCCCACGGAACCTAACATGTGGGCCTACGATGTCCTTCATTGTGCACCATGTGGCAATACTCGTGAGCAAGAAAATCAGTGACGAGTGAGCCCGCTCTTGCTTACTAGGACGCCACGTAGGCCAGATACACCGGTAGGGTGGGGTTTAGTGACGAATAATACCCTAGTGTGTGGGCTCCATTGGTCACTACTTGTAATAGCAATTTTACTGAAGAATCGGCACGTCAAACCATTACGGTGTACGTTTTCGTCACCAAATCATCAAATGATACGATTTTTCGTCACAAATAGAGCTTGTTAATGATGGAGCATGAAAACGTCAATTAAGTTAGCCGAAAACGGGGAAAAGAGCCAAAACAGTGTCAGAATGCAAAATGTGCACTCTTATAATGTCATAAATCATCGTAGTGGTCAAAGCCAACTTATTCGACATCTATGACTACAAACAAAATTACAATCAAGCTTCTGATGCGGAAAGCCTTAACAGGTAATGAGACAGCATGCAAAATTATTTGATCCAGCCAAAACTTATTTGCTCGAGCAAAACACTATATATCAGAACAATTCGTAGGAATTGCTATGCAGTTGCCAAAGCTTAACAATTGACAGTTCACCTAAAATTCGTGTCAAACACGAACTGACATGTTTGTGTTCTGCAGTCCAAGAACATACGTAAATCATCATGACCTAGTGTGCATAGTCAACAAGACATACAGCTCACAGGCACTTCATCAAAAAGTATAACTGCACTAAAAACTGAAATTTCTTCTCAACAATAGTGAAGTCCTCAACGATCTTCCTAAGTATTCCTTTATCTCAGTCTTGAACACAATTCCAGAGATTTAGCTACACAAATGTTACATGTCGACGACGTCCGTGGGTCAATCGATGTTGCTCCAGATCGAGAAGCGTCGGAGGAAGAGGACGGCGCTGCACAACCATGTAGGAGAACTAAAGATCGGGCCAGGGCAACCAGACGGCGCTGCCCGGCATGTGACAATGGTGTGGAAGACGTTTTCGACGCAGTCGGGAATCGATGCGCCGGCCGTGATCCTCAACGGCGTGGCGGGGGGGGGGGGGGGGGGGAGGCTGGTGAATCGAGTTGCGCAGCCGGGAATCGAATGCACGAGGGGGAACAGGATCGACGGCTATGGAGGCGTGAGGGAGAACTGGATCGACGGCGAAGGAGCCTCAGGCGGCGGGCGGGTCGATGGCGTCTGGCGGCGTGCGTTCGAATTGTGCGGCAGCGCGCATTCAGATTAATCCAAATTGGGCCACCTATCCGTCCAAATTGGGCTTGACCGGTCATGTTCCAAATTGGGCCGCCTTTGCTGACCCTCAGGGGCATTCATCATAAATTAATCTATGTCAAAACTACGCCCAACAATACAAGCTAGTATTATTTTCCTATTCAAATGATACTAGCTAGTATGGGGGACAGTAAAAGTCCTCCTCTCAGCCCAAGTCAGCCTAAGAGACAGGCTTACCGCAGCCTCTCAAGGCAAAATGGACGCGGTGGTGAGCTTGTCCGCGACAGGGGCGGACCTAGGATTTCGGCATGGTGGGGAGGTGGGTGGGGGGGGGGGGGGGGGGGGGGGGGCAACTTTAAGTGACCGATTATACAATGCATGGCTGTGTGGCACGGATACGGTTACATGTATCGATATCCGCACAATATGGATTCGGCGAGTCGGCCACACGTTGTTTTCTTAGAAAAATCGATATGTCGGCATGTTTTAATACTAAATAAAAAGCAACTAAATAGTGGATATGAAAAATAATAATGGTTAGCAGCCTACAACGTGTATAATCATTTGAGCTGGCCACCATTTTAATATAATCATTAGTACATGCTTTTAGCGCTGTAGTGGTATTCTTGAGTTTGCAAATCAACAGAACTTTTTTAGCATGACTGACTCTTGAACAACTTTGAAAAATCATTGATGGATTTTGCCCTATCATCTTGGCTGAGCAATTAAGTGAAATTGGAAACAAGTGGATTAGGGAACCCTCGTTCGATATGCAATTTTTCACATCTAAACCGTTTGTAGGCTAAATTGGAGATTGGAATGAATTAAATTGAAGATTGGAGAGACAGGTACCTATACGGAAGACGACGGTACCCATGGCCATGACGAGCAATTTTCGGCACTTCCATGCCGCATTCGGCGGACGGCGGCGGTGCATACTTACTTGAGTAGATGAGAAAGGAGACTTGGTTCTCTCAAAAAAAAAAAAAAGAAAGGAGACTTGGGGAAATCGTGTGTAGATTGGGTGCAAGTTTGCTAGGCTTCCTCTTTAACTTACATGGAATAAAAGGCTTTAAAACTTTTTTTTTGGTTGGGCTCTATGTGGGCTGCAAGCGTACAAACATCATGCGGGGGGCCTGGCCCCCCAACGACGGTGCATTTTCAGAGTGCCTCCCTGCATCAAAGCCTTTGTTTCTGTTTCCCAGAGACCGGATATGAAGGAGGTCTTAGTACGTTGCGTGGTGCAGCTCTTTCGTGAGCTTGATGACGATGTACGTTCATTGGATGGACTCGAGATACTTCAATGGATCAGTGAGTATCTCTCTCAAATAGAAGGTATGCGCGAATAATTGCTTTTTATTTTGTTTTACCAAAGGAAAGTTGTATGGTCCAGATCTTGGTATTTACTAGTAGTCTTTAACTGCAGTTTAGTGGGGTCTGAACTGAATTGCTTGCTAGCCCATTTGCCACCGTTTCTTTCATTTTAGGTTGCACTTTAATACCTGAATTCTTAGGACTTTTCACATTGAAATCTAGCTCTTTTGTTATTTGGGTTAGATTTGTCGTCGTCATTGATGATATCTGGTCTACTACTGCTTGGGATACCTTAATGTTTGCATTCCTAGCAAATAAATGTGGTAGTAGATTGGTCATCACTACCCACTTGTTGACTTATCTCCTTGTATTGCATAATCCTTTGGATAAATGCTTAGGTACAGGAGGCACAACTTCATATGTCGTGAGTGGTCGTTGTTGCTCATCATTAAAATCACACTCACCCTCTTCTCCAATTGAGAAGAGATGGAATCTCACACATTGATCCATTCCTCCTTCATAGCAAGTTTACTGACCAGCACCCGGGATATACAGATGATATAACAAGGGTAAGCCCCCACATTTCTCTACTATGTCGTTCGCCACATCCTCAAATAGATCTTTGCATTTCTTGAAAAATAAGCTTTTGGGCTGATGGATGTCGAGTGTGTGACACCCCTGGTGTCTCATTTCCTTTTTGCCATTTGCTGGACACTAAAACCTTGTTGGAGAGAAAAATCAAAGTTATTACATAAACCGATAATAAAGTTTGAATTTAATTTAAATTGAGAGATAAAATATAAAGAAGCTTTAAATTTTTGAACAGAACTGTGTGCAACCAAAGATATATGTGAAAGACCTCAGTATAATGAAAGTACAGTAAAATTTTTGAAGTCAAACTCAAATTGGAAGTGCTCCAAATAATTCAAACAAGTTCAAAATTTAAACACCTTAATTAATTTTCGAATTCAAATTTGAAAGCTTCTAGAAGACCTTCCAGCACATCTGTCCTCTCCAGGTGTCAACCTTTACCCATGCAAAAATTGGGAATTTTTGGAAGCCTTTTACCCCTTCAAATTGGATTTACAAAAGAGGGAGGGAATTCTGCCGAAAATGAGAAATCCCTGCGGGACCCATTCGTCAGCCACTCATCTGCCTCTCTCTTCTCTCTCGCTGCTCTCCCACGCGCGATGCATGGCCGCCACGCACACCAGCGCCGCTCCAGCTCACCCCCACTCCCTCTGGCGATCAAAACGGCAGCCCAGCACTCTCTCTCACTCCCTCCTCGCACATTCCGCCGTTTCATCGCTCGCTCCGCCCCCATTCATCTCCAACTCACCCACGCCGCCGCCATGGACGCCGGGGCTTGAAGCCCGCCGTGTCGCCGCGTCCATCCACCACAGCTCAAGCTAGACCCCGCCTAAGCTTCGCTGTGACGCCCTCTTCACTCCCCGAGCGCACCTCGACCACATCGACGACTCCTTCAACCGGAATCGAGCCATCTTCCCCGGAGCTCTCCACCAACCGCCGTCGACCTCACCGCTGATTTCTCGGTCTACGGTGAGCTTCCGACCAATTCCTCGCGTTGGCTAGACCTTCTCACTCTTGCGCATCTCTGGAGGTTGATCTCGTTCGCGATTGTGCAGTCTTTCGGTCGCTATCCGCTCGCCACCGTCCGCCGTCGAGTCGCCGTCCCCGAGCTCCGCCTCTCCACGGTGCCACGCATCTCCGGTGAGCCTCCTCCCTCGCCGACCACGTCGGCGGATTGCCCGAGGTTCACTGATGCTCGCGCACTAGCACATTCACGTGGAGGTCCATCCCTCATCGCCGGCGAGCCGCGCCACTGCCGCGCCGCCGTGCGCGCCGACCGCGCCAGTGTGCGCGCTGGGTTCTATTCGGTTCAGTGGCAGTTTTGTAATTAAGTCAAACATTCTCAGAATTTGAACGAACTTCAAAAATCGATATAAAAAGATTCTGAAGTCGAAAAATTGCAAACTAAATTTTGTTGGGTTCCTCTTGAGTAGATCTATCCATAGAGTATCTTGGTGCTCAATGTTCTGATGTATTTTTGCCTGTATGATTTTTGGAAGCTAAACCATGTTTAATTCATAGTAAATGATTGGCTTGTGCTAAAATTGCAAACTAGGACTTTTTGGAATCCTTGGAACATGCTCTGTCCAGTTGTTCATGATGTGCATCTTGATTCTGTATATTTTGACCTGTATGATTTTTGTAAGTCTAGCACCAATTAATTCATAGTTAATTATTTTCCTGTCACAAAAATGCAAACTCATGCTTGTTAGAATCCTCTTGCCATGCTCTGTCCAGTGATGTATTACATGTACATTGTTTCTGTAGAAATAATTAATTAAGTGTTTCTCTTTGATAAACTTGTCATCTTCTTTATAATTATTCTGGTGCTCTATAAATCATGAACCTGTGCATGCATGATCCTTAGATGATGTTATATCACCCTGCTGACTGTTATCATCAGATTTGCTTCTGGGATTTTTGTAGGATTTAATTTCTGTTGCCACATTGTTTTAGGCTTTTAAATAATTCTACTAGGTATAAAATTATGAAAATTGGGCGCATGATGTGTTGTTGCATGTTAGTATCAGTAGTAGGTCAGTCATATCCAGATATGCTTTTAAAGAATTTTCTTGTTTATCTTTGGTTGCTATGTTGTGAACTTAACTAGATAATTAAATAAGTCAATGAAGGAAATACTTCAGACGAAAGTATACAAATTTTATGAACATTTCAGAACTGAAATCACCATTATGAAACTGAAACCAAATCACCCCATTGCATATACATGTTGAGTTATATTGTCTTTGTATTCCTTCTATTGACATATAATGCATTTTTAGGAAACGATAATCAAGAAGTTGGAGAGGATTTTCAGCAGGATATCTCCACTCAAGAAACTGACTTTGCAGCAGCTAACTTAGTTGCTGAACCTCAAGGCAAGCACCGGTGCATCCCACCCCGTTTGCAAATATTTTTGTTTCTGGAAATAATAATGCTAGTGTGTCTAGTATGTATGTGCACTTAAGTTTATAGTAGTTGTTTGAAAATCCTCCTGCATGTTTCCCCAAATGTCCTATGTTGTTTATGTGTCTATCCTAGTAGCTCGGTAGAATGTCTGCTATGCCTAGTTGAAGTACGTCGCATCGATCAAGTATTGTATTTCGGGAATGAAACTTGATCACTAAATTGAAGATAATGGAATGAGTTTATGTTTATTCGCTGAGACCGGGCAGGATGACATATGCATGTATAGTTGTAGCAACATATGGAGGTGTTGGCTACTGTAGCCCTGCCTAGTCGATTAAGGACCGATTCGTTGTTGGCCCTCTTGATCGAGCATTGAACAGTACCGGGTACATACTAGTTTTATGGGAACTAGCAAACTTAGTAGCATGTATGGTGGCAATGTTAGACGGTACCCTGTACAGGTGTATTGGGCAGGTTCAGGCCATGGGAGGTACGAGGTACCGTTGGTGGGACGGCTGCCCAATCCCTGAGACTAGACCCGCCTTTATTGTTTACTGTCTTGCAAAATGTTGCCGTATATGACTTTTGTGCATATACGTCGTGTATCTCGGGTTTTTCCCAGCTGGTGTAAATCGATTGCAGTCGCTATCCCTCGCAGTAATGAGTACCCGCTCGTGAATTGCGCCTTCACGTAGTACACATGACTGGATGATGATGATGAATGGTTGTTAGAATGATGGATTATTGTTGATATTACTCTCATACTTGTTGTTCATATATTATATGTTAAATTGCTTGTTACTGTCTTTTCTCACTTATGCTATTGTTTAATGAAGATAAAACTTGGCTAAAACATGCTAGAAAGAATTATTGCTGCTTAAGTGCGAGTCTTTTAAATTCAGCCTTCCTATGCAAACCTTGCATGTCTAGAGGTCATTTGACGGGTAAGACTTGCTGAGTAAATAGTACTCAGGCTTTGTGCCATTGTTGTTTCCAGGTAGTGCAGATATTACTTTACCTGCTGGTGTCCTGCCTTGGGATGTGCAAGTCCCTGAGGGTTGGACCGCCCAATGGGAATCTGATCCACCGCTGCAGTAATGTGTTTGCTGCTAGTGTGATTATCTGGATGGGCATCGGATGATCACTCATGCTATATCGATGAGAGTAGTGTAGCTCTCGTGTATCTTTCGTTTTCGAACTTGTCGTTTAAAATTTCGCTTCCGCTGAACTCTGAACCTTGTTGTAATAAAGATAATAACCTTGTTAATTAAGATGAAAGTGTTGTATTATCTCGTGTCTGCTTAAACAGCACCGTGGGACAAAGATCCTGTGGATCGGACTATTAGAGAGTGTCTGCATAAGGAAAATAAGGCCATCTATAGGCAATACCCACGATTCAGCAACTTAGTGATGATCAATTTGCTACCACATTTATTTGCTGTGAATGCAAACATCAAGGTATCCCAAGCAACAGTCGACCAGATATCATCAATGACGACGACAAATCTAACCGAAACAACAACAGAGCATGATTGCTGTGTAAAAGTCCTAAGAATTCAGGTATTAAAGTGCGACCTAAAATGAAAAAAAGCGGTGGCAAATGGGCAAGCAAGCAATTAATTTCAGACCCCACTAAACTGCAGTTATAGACTACTAGTGCTAGTTACCAAGAACTGGACCATACGACTTTCCGTTGGGAAACAAAATAAAAAGCAATTATGCACGCATACCTTCTATTTGAGAGATACTCACTGATCCATTGAAGTATCTCGAGTCCATCCAATGAATGTACATCGTCATCAAGCTCACGAAAGAGCTGCACCACGCAACGTACTAAGACCTCCTTCGGATCCGGTCTCTGAGAAACAGAAATAAGGATGTGTTGCAGGGATCTTGCAGAATGATTCTTTTATAGACTCTTCTTTTATAGACTCTTCTTGCCAGAGTTGTTTTTCCTATTCCTCCAAAGCGCGCCAGATCGTATCCCCTCAACAGCAGCCAGCTTTCGAGCTCCTTGCTCGGTCTGGCAATGTCAACGATGTCAGCCTCTTCCGCGAATAGAGCAAGAAAACACAGATCGAGGGCCGGACTCCTAGAATGGACACAAGAAAAATGTCGATATTGTACCTTACCCTCCGCTCGCCGACCTCGACCACGCGAAGTTGTGGGACATGCGGATGGTGAGAAGGAATTGGCCGCATGTGCGGAAGAAAGTAGTGATTCTTCCGCTGACACCCTGGCCCTGGTAGCCTCCACCGGCGCGGGCGAGGCGGAGACTGGTCGTGAAGGCGCCGACGCAATCCTCCCGTCGTAGGAGGTGTCCAGCACGTCCCGCGCCCACGCCTTCACTGGAACGTTGACGGTGCCTCCCTCCTCCATGGCCTCCACCTTGAGGAGCATCGCGTGCATCATGGCGAGCTCGCCACGGAGGAAGAACACTTGCCTCAGTGCGCACCCCCACGATGCGGGAGCACTGGGTGGCGAGGAAGTGCAGTTTCTGCAGCAGCTCTCCTATGCATCCCGCCAACAAGCTCACCCACCACCTCTATCTAGCCCGTCGCCGCCGCTGCGGTATTCTGCTCGAGGTGCGGTGATGCCAGGAAGCCCATCTCCTAGAATGAGAGGAGCGAGAGCAGCATATATAGCTCAGCGGGAAAAATATAAAAGAGGTGGTGATGTGTTTATGCTTGCTTGCAACTGCAGGACAGCTCGTGGCTGTAGCAGCAAGATCAAGAGAAGCCAGAGCTTTTGTGTGTCCTATGTTTGCATGCTTTGCTTGCCACTCACTCAAAGCTCCCCGATCCTTCGTCACGTTGCCGGCTCCACAAGTCTTTCTTCGTCGTCCTCTCTTTCATGCATGACAGAGTGACACAGGCTAACCATTGCTCGCTACAGAGACACTGCAAATCGTATTTACACACTCGGTCACTGCACTTAATTAGACGCCGAATTAAGAACCGAAACTTTCTGATAATTAATCGCATGTCATTTGTAGCGAATGCTTAAAGTTCTTTATCACCCTTTCTTGCGACCAGGAGCCAAACCAACTCAAAGGCAACGGATATGCATGTCTCTGCAAGCCAATAACGGTCAGTGGCTTCAGGAACATGCAAGTATCTTAAGGTTCCAATGTCCGCATGCCAGAAAACGGAGGCGTAATATGCAGCCCCCGGCGGTCACGTGGCAACCTTTGATCCATTGCTTGATATATAGAGATTAGCGCCAGTCTTTGCTCTCTTTATGCTTTTCTCCTCTTTACTCCTTTCTTTTCTTTGTTCCTTTCTCTTCAATTAAGACGTACGGACGGGTATTATGCCTTTCTTCTTTTTAACTCAGACGTACAGACAGACAGGTTGCTTTGCTCTCTTTAGTCTTTATGTCTTTCTTCTAAGAAGTGGGCGTTAGCTCACTGGTTATGCCTTCCTTGATGCCACTCTGTTCTGAAGCCAAATGGGATGTAGCATGTTATTGTACTTTGTATAGTTTCTACATTAACAAGTGACTGATTTAATGTAAAATTGTTTAACACTAAAACTATTTCATTGTGCGTATATAGTGATTCCTTGCTATAATCTCTTACTAATATAGAAGATTGATCGGTTCCCCTGTCATCCATGTCACACATCCAAATCACTGGCTGCATGTTCTTTTTATCCGTTGCATAAATAGTTGGACTGGTAACACTGCAGCTTGCTTCTTGTTGCTCTCTTCTTAATCCCCCAATGATACAATGCGGCAGATGAAGATGTCACATCAGCTCATTAATCACAGCTAAAACCAAGAGCCAAGTTTGCATATTATTTTTGGTGGGATAAATGTATAATCTTGAAATCATTATAAATGTATTTTCCCTAGCATTACTAAGGTTATAGAGTGGAGAAAGGATATCTTCATTTTATTGATTAATATTTAGTGCAGCATCGAAAACCATTCATTCGTCGGCTCATGCTCTGAAATCTTCCATCAAAAGCAAATGGCTAGAAGTTATTGGTTCATAACGTCTCCCACATTCCCACAAAACTAATGGCCATCATGCGTATGCCCTATGTTTCACACAAATGTGTATAAATCAGGGTCCCACTACACATGTAGTTTGTAGTCAAGATACAGAAAACAGAGGAGGAAGATGAGAAGAGGAATACAATAAGAAAAGCTGTGCACTGCATTTTGAAGTAGGAATATGAGGCAACAGGGACAAACGAGGACTTTGGAGGATTCACAATGAGCAGCGTGGGGAAGAACAGCAAGCATCCGCACAACACGATTCTATTATTTTAAAAACCCATAATTGTGGTTTCCAAAAAAAAAAATCAGACCATGATTTTATATCATAATTCGAGTGCGTTCTTCTCAAAAACAGTTAATTCCCCCACTAAACATGAAATGAAATATGAACACTCTTCTCCCATGCATGCAAGCCAAAGGTGATCACTCATTGTTGTACTTCCTCGTTTTGTGTCCCCATGATGCAGTGATATTTTGGTCAATTTTGTTTATAACTCACAGAAGAGGTTTTTGAATATCTTCCTAGTTTTATTGAGCAACCAGAGTAACAACATACCCCTCATGAATGAGTCGATATGGCCAATGGCATCATGCTTCTCGGGGGGATGATCAATATGTGAGACATGCACAGCAAGGCAAACAAGCATGAATTTCCTGCCACCGGCCACGATGATGACGAAGATTATGGGGTGTAACATCGCACGTTCCAAGAATATTAGGAGCTGGATTTTGGCAGATGAATATTCATTTGGTAATTTAAGAGGCAGAGTTGACATATGTAAAATCAGAATGAGTAATATTTAGAACACTATTATATGTATGAACCGTTTGGATGACCATGTATTAGATGTCTTAAACCAATTGGGTAAACCAGTGATGATCAAAAAGTCCTGTGACAGTGACACGCCAATGTATGTGACTTTCAGTGCATATGTTCCACAGACTGAAAGCCATCGTGAGTTCTCTTCTGAAATGAGCTGCCTTCGAGAGTGCACATTTTCTGAATGACCCTGAAATTAACGTGCACACTAGCTGCCTGGGAGTTGTGCACAAGGCCAAAGAAGGAAGGAGGATTGGGCATCAAGAAGCTAAGAGTGCAAAATGATGCACTTTTAATTAAGCATCTGCATAAGTTCTACAAAAGAGAAAATCTGCCCTGGGTCAAGCTTTTATGGTAGAATTGTTACCAAAATGGTAAACTACCAGGCATGCAAAACAAGGGATCATTCTGGTGGAGCGACATAGTTAAATTGTTGGATAATTTCAAAGGAATTGAGTTAGTCACAGTTAAGAATGGTGCTTCGGTCCTACTGTGGCAAGATTTGTGGAAAAAATTGATACTCAAGTTGCAGTACCCAGAGCTCTTCAGCTATGCAAAGAATCGAAGAATAACAATCAAGATGGCAAAGGAATGTGAGCAGTTAATTATCAACTCTTTTTCACGTACCTTTGTCAGAACAGGCATATGACCAGTTTCAGGAATTGCAAATAGTGATGCAGGACATGGAAAGAACAACAGAGGCAGATAGATGGTTGCAGCAGGGTGCTCATCGAAACCACTCGGCTAATTCAAGAACATATAAGGTCCTAATTGGACACATGCCAGTACATCCTGCATTCAAATGGATATGGACTTCCTCTTGTCAACCTAAGCATAGAGTATTTTTTTTTTGGCTTTCTGCATGAAAGAATAAACACAAGAGGTATGTTAAGAAGATGAAACATGCATCTGGATTCATATATATGTGAGCTATGCTTGTGGCAGAGGGAAGAGACCTTAAGGCACCTGTTTATGAGATGCAATTTTGCCAAGGCAGTATTGCATCATATTGGATTAATATTCCACAGCACATGAGTTCTTTGCAAGTGGTTAAATATCTCAACAGAAGGTTCCTTTTGCATGGACATCATAATACTCTCATGTGCTGGAGCATATCTCAAAAGAGCGTCATCCATTGGATATTCAATCAGATAGATCCTAATTTTGTGAGGAAGTTTTTCAGAGAGCTTAAGATGGTTGTCCATCGGGCTAAAGCTAGGCACATTCAACCTCTAAAACAATGGATACAGTATTGGGATTGACCTTCATCTTTTTATTTGATTTTTGGGTCTTCTCTTTTTTAGTTTTTGTTGGCCATCTTGGTCTGTATTTGTGTTGTTGGACTCTTTCTTTTTAATAAATAAATTGCTGTAGGGGCTTGCTCCTCCAGTTTGCTTCAAAAAAAAAAATGTGCACACGATGGTGCCTCGGGTAGCCGCCGAGCTTGCTCCCACGCGTGTCAATGGCCTTAGAGCCTAGCTCACCCACTCGCACGTGCATGTACTTTGCCAGATCTTGTGCCCGTCTCCTTATCAGGTAATTGATCGACTCGAGATTAGTCACGGCCTCCTCTGAGCCCTTGGGAGAGCTCAAGAAATGTCCACCGGCAATGTCCTCTCCAAGGTGTGCTTTGTTCTAGTGATTGATGGAAGAAAAAGGAGAAAGGGGAGATGGAAGAATCCCACCTTGGGTCCATTTGATAGCAACACGAATGGTGGATCCATTACTATCTAGCTGAACTGCTCCAGAGAGTGCTAAAGGTACCCTATTGGGCACCAAACTATGTTCTTCACGTGTAAGGCTTGGATTTTTTTTTTTGGGTTGAGAGGATCTACAGAAGATGTGATTCTGTACGAATACAAATGGTGTAATATTTTAATTTTGGAAAAACTGTGAGGACATGATGATTACATAAGTAAAAAATCTGTGTCCATGGCAACTCTGGAGTATTTTAATTTTATTTGTTCACGTCACATGATGATTACATAATAACTACATCTGCAATCTGCCATTTTTCTTTTGAACTTCTCAGCATGCTCATAGGGTACACGAGTAGTACAGAGAGAAGAGAGGGATTAGCATACTTATACTCATGTTCCTCTCTTTTTATTTCTTGTACCCTCAAAGCATGATCTGTGTGTTGATAGTTAAATTTATGAGTACTTAAGGAAGAAATTCTGAAACAAAATCTGAAATATTAGTTTTGAACATTAGTAGAACAGAGGAGGTATAAAGTTCGTACATGTAACTCTGGATCAATTTTTAGCACTGCCAAATATAATTAGAAGAAATCTATGCAATTGTAAAAGATAATTGTTCCTGTTCCCGTCATATAACAGAAATGTAAAGCGATAAATGTCATGAACATTTTTTCTATTTTTCAGATGTGGAATGAGTCCCACTAATATTTGGGCGGATCAGTGTATGTACTTCTAATTTATACTCAATTTGGATGGGCAAGTAATTTTTTAATAGTAATAGAGGAACTGTTGTTAGGTGCTGTACAAAATAGAACCACTTTGATTCTGTTAAAAGAAGAGAATAAAGGGTTCACTTTTTTGCGGAGTATAGAACACATCTATAGATGGTATAGTTTCCAGCATGATTCTGGAAATATGGGCTACTCGATCTGTTTAGTAATCCAAGATCCGAAAAGATTTTACTGTTGTTGCAAAGGTTTGTTGATTCAAAATTTGGAACATATAAGGCTGGGCAGCTGGGATGAGTTGGGCAAGTGGGTTCACGTGTTTTATTTACATCTCCATTATGGACTCAAAATTCAAATGGAGCTCTTTCGTTAAAAACAAAATCAAATGGTGCTCCATTTATTGTGGCTGAGATGGTACCATGCATGAGATCACAAACTCTACTATTGCAAAGATGTCTCTCCTCACTCCCTCTACACGGCCAAAAAAAATTGGGATACAAGAGAAAATACTCTGGAGGACCCAGAGCTCACCATAAATTAGCAACATCCAACATCCCGCATCCGGAACAGTGGTTGCTAGGAGCCAAGAGCATTTTTGGGATTCCCTATGCATCCCACTCCCTGGCTACATGTCTTTTCATGCAATGGATATTTCGACCTCCTCATCATCAAGTCTTGATAACTTCGCAAAGCTCGGCTGGTTAGGTTTTTTTTTTTTGGTAGACCTAACCCACCCAGGTTCAACTCCCAGACTTGGTATGGGTATTACGTCTTTATGGCTATTTATTCTTTCAGCAAGAGGCGACGCCTTCGACAGCAAGAAGTATGTGGGGATTTTGTGAATCTCAAGATCAGCCGGTCCAGTCTTTTCGGATCCCCTCATAGGGGTAGGTGTTGCGTGCATGTGTTGATAGGGTGAGTACTCGTGCGTGTTTGTGAGTGTCAGCGTCTATATTGTGTCCGATAACCTCTCTCCAGTCAAGTACTTAATTAACTATACCTGCTAATGCAGGGCCGTCGCCCAGAATCCTTAGGCCCCGTGCGAAATGGAAACGAGGCCCCATCAGAGCCCATTCTTCTTACGTTTTGAACCAAGGTAGCCCAATAAAGTACCTTCTTCAACCTTGACCATCCGATCAAACAATGTTTCCTCTCTCTTCCACCATGGCTGGCCAGACGAGCTCGAATCAGCGCACCATTTAAGGGCGAAACAATAATAAACAAGCAAAATGGAGTGCACTATCGCATCCTCCATCATTCCACTTAGTTAAAACTCGAAATTCTTCTTACCGATGCAACATCAGGAGTGCTGAAAGAAAGGAGGAGGAAATTGGAGGCCCTATTTTTTGGGAGGCTCTGTGCGGTCGTCCACCCTGCCCATACTCATCGACACATAGCTTCAGTGAAATGCATCACGCGCTTTTACATGCGCAACAACCTTTTCTACCTTGATTAGATGCCACCAGTAATGTCGTAGCGCTGCAGTATGACATGACACAAAGTTTTGTATATTTCTCACGTGACAAGCTGCATTGAGTTCTTGACCGTTGAAGGACCGAACAAGGCGACTAGAGGGGGGGGGGGGGGGGGGGGTGAATAGGCGCCTCGACAAATTTCTTGCGAAACAAAAATCTTTTCTAATTTTCACCCGACGCGCCTCTCTTCCAACCTACCACGATCTCGTAGTCACAGCGGACATACAAACCGTAGGAATAGGTCGGGGATTTTCTCAAAGCAGTGCAATGCGGAAAGAAAACAAATACTGAGGCTATGCAAAAAGCTAACACAATGATTAAGCGACTAAACGAAGTGCTGGCCGAAAGAGACTTGAATAAATTAGATGCTAGCAAACATGTGTGTTGCAGAGACAACCATAGCTAATAACAGAACCTCAAGATGATTTATGTGTTAAACGGAAGATCATGCAAGCTACAGTGCTACCAGGAGAAACGACTAAGAAGATATAGCACTAGTTGATAGAAAAAAAGCTAAAACTAGATTAGCAACACACTGCACAGATCACTCTTTACTGCTGTCCTGCTTAAGAGAGAAACAAGCCAAAGAGATCTTAACTGAAGCTGTTCACGAAACTAACAGGCAGAAGCTATTAAACTGTTATAGAAAGATTAAAGCTATCAAATGCAAAGAACAGTGCTAGGAAATAAAACTGTTACTAAGATGAGCTACTGCTAACGACGCAAGCAAGATTAAATCAGCAACTGCTACAGAAACTAGTAAGCTAGCAAGGATACTTAACTGGTGCTCAACTGCTGGAGCCAAAGTTCAGACAAGAGAACTTGTCTTCGTTCAGTTAACAGGAACAATGATTAACTGACACAGATCACTATTCCACGCAAGAGGTTATTAAGTAAATGCTTGATATAAAACAAAGCTCATGACTAGCGACAGGAACTAGTGATTGGAAAATTACTTCACAGTAATAGAGATCAAAAGGATCGCTGGAGTCAAAGTTCGGAGCTTTTCTACACTTGTTCAGACCTGCACATAAAGAGCACTACACTCACAAGAGCAGCTGATCTGTAGAGAAAAACCAGCTCGATTAACAGGGACAAGTGCAGCCAACAAGCAGTGTTAGTTCAAACACAAGTTCACAGTGTGTTTGCATGCACAGGAGCAGTTCGGCCAAAAGGATTTTAATATAGCAAGCAACAAGGGCAAAACAAAATGTTGCTTGTCTGAATTTCTTACAGCCAGGCCAAACCTGTGCACCTGCACTTTCTTCAGACCAGCACACAAAGCAGGATACAGTTCACATACTCTCCATACCTGAATTGATACATCGAAGCTTGTCTTGTGTGCCCGTGTGGCTTCAGACCTGCATACACAAAAGCACTACAGAGCCATGGCGACTTGATTTGCAAATAAGAGCTCTGCGACTGGTAAAACTGAAGGAACAAATCACTGCAAGAGTTGCGAGACTAGCAGAGCAGACACAGAGATGGACTAGTCTGAAACTCTGAGTAACTAGCAACACAAGAACAGAGGACCGGCCACAACACAAGCAGTCTGCGTTCCACCAAACAATCACCGAAAAGCTCAGCCAAAAGACCTCCTCAAAACACGAAATCTAAACAGCTTGCTCGCCACATCACGTGTGATCTAGTTCAATCAAAAGCCCCCGAAAAGATCCAGATTCTATCACCAATTTTACAAATTCGGGAACCCTAGTAAAATGGGGAAAATTCGGAGGAATCCGAAATTAGAGGTGCTCGTGAGATGGATTGATCAATCGAAGACACAGATGGATACTCACATGTCCTAGCACCAATTCCACCAAAGAAATCTGGCCCAAATCGCAAGCAAAGCGAAGAACAAAAAATCACAGAAAAGGAGCTCCGAAAATAGGAGAAAATAACAAATCGGGATTCAACACGAGGGACAAGATTTGAGCAGGAATTGGACTTTGTATTACTCAACGATGTAATGTTCAAGCCACTCCTAGCCAACTTAAAGCTTAGGATGACAACAAGCTCAATCAAAGAGCCATCTCCTCTCTTCTCCCCTCTCTTCTCTCCTCTCTCTAGCCCTCTCCCTACAACTCAAATGAAAGGCTCAAGGGGGCAGCCACAACCAGCCACCCACCTTATCTCCTTGGACATTTCCACATCCCAGAAATGCCCCTCACACTACAACACACCCATACAACACATAAGGGCGTTTCCGTCCAACTTTTTCTCCTTCGTCCGAACGCCGTCGGGGCCTTCACACCGTAGCTTCACCTCGAAGCCACCTCTACGATGGTGCCACATGCACCTCCATCCGTCACCGTCGGTTTTGAGGCATAAACCGGGAAACCGCCTTGCACGCTTCTCAAAGCGCGACTTCCGCCACCGGTTTTGAGGCCCAAACCGGGAAACCGTCCACCGCCGGTTTTAAGGCATAAACCGGGAAACCACCCTCCACCGGTTTTGAGGCCCAAACCGGGAAACCGTTCACCGCCGTTTTGAGGCAAAACCGGGAAAACCGTCGCAACCGGTTTTGAGGCCAAACCGAGAAACCATCTCGATGTCGACGCGTGTCACCTCGTCCCGCGAACCTCGCCGTCAAGTCTCCTCGGTCCAGCCCGTCGGGACCCTTCGCTTGACTCGGCCTGTCATTCGCCTTGACTTGGTCAACCCGCCGTCTTCATCACCTCCACGGTTTTGAGGCCAAACGCGAAACCCTCCGTGCTTCTTGTCCGCTACGTGTACGGTGTGGATCACCCTTGACTTCACCCGGCCTCTCGACCGCCTGGACCCAAGCCTCCTCGGTCCCAGCCCGTCGGGACCTTTCGCTTGGTCCTCCCGATCCTCCTGCCGTTGACCATCAAGATGACTCCATTGACCTACACATCATTAGACAAGCAAACACGTTTCCTCCTTCTCCGCCAATCATCCCAACACCTTCACCAACTCCGGTTAGCCATAAACATAATAATGCACATGCTTATGTAACCCACAAAATCCCGCAATTCAAACCCGAAACCCCGAGTTCAACTCAAACCAAATCCGTTGTCAATTACTCATCACATCATGAACCATAGTACATCTCAACATGGTTCCTCAATCTCCCCCTTGATGAGTACATTGACAACAACACCAATCTCAAGGATTCGAAGTTTCAAATGCGAAATCAAGCAAGCTCATTAAATGGTCCAAAACCAAAGAAAAGGTATAAAATGACCATCTAGTAGCAAAAGATCACAAAAGCCATGAGTTAGCAAAGAAAGCGGCTCATGGTTCATAAACGAGAACAATTGTTCAGCATGACCATTTCATCGCAAAAACACAAGAGACTCTAGAAAATCTCAAATACATAGAATGCTCCCCCTCAAGTTGTGACTACCTCTCATGCAATGCATATGTTATCATTTTCTCACATTCTGTGCACTACTCCCCCTGAAATCTCTCCCCCTTTGGCAATGAACTCATCAAGAGATAAAAAAGCTAAAAAAATGCAATGCATGAGGATTTAAACTTATGGAGCTTCAACAATCATGTCAACAAGCATTTATCATTGCTTAGTAATCAGCATAAAACCTTGAAGTGTAAAAGCATGAGCTCACAATCGCACAAAGGCCGTAATAGAGAGCATAGCACAAAAAGCAATAAGCTAGACAAGCTAAGCATGAAGATTGAATTGAGCAAGATAGATTCAAATTTGCTACATCATGATAAAAGCTGCCACCACATGTATAATTACCGCTAGCCAAGGCAAAACAAGTATTAAGTGAATCCAAGAAAACTAGCAAGTGGCAATCTCAACTCAAGCAACAAACATTCGGAAAGATGTGCTTTGACAAACGCTCACATATGCAACAAAGACTCAATTTGATCAAGTGAGTAATCAACAAGTGAGATATAAGATTTAGGAACAAAAGTAATTACTTATGTTATTTTATCCTCAAGTAACCTCTTATCCATGCGGAGGGTCGCACGACTGGGTACGGCAAACACCCCGAGGCATCAAGGCACCGTATTGGATTTTATCCTCAAGTAACCTCTTATCCATACAGAGGGTCGCACGACTGGTTACGGCAAACACCCTGAGGCATCAAGGCACCGTATTGGATTTATCATTAAGCACAAAAGATCAAATTGATTTTAGAAATAAAGCACAAGAGCAAAAGAGCATGCCTTTTGGCAAAAGGAACATTCGTTCCCCCAAAGTCCCATCATGAGCTAAAACATTCGCCAAAGTCCACCCCCCAAACAACAAGTTGCCGAAGCCAAGATATTTTCCAAAACTAGCCTTAACACAAGTCTTGACAAGGATAAAAGCAATTATATACATGGTGAGCAAACATAGGCATGCATAGTCATAAGTCTCACAAAAGCCAATTTTCATCTCAAAGTTTAGCTAGCTTGCTCAAAATGCACCTATGCCAAGCCATCTAGAAGAGCCTAAGTTTGTAAAGTTTGCTACTAGCAACCACACAACTTAGCTCAAACTCAACCATAGCAACAATAAATACAAGAAGACATAAGAATTGAAGCTCAACATCTATAAAGCACATGTTACATGATGAGATGCAATGCAAAAAAGTAAGATACAATTTTTACAGGAAAAAACATCTCAAAGCTTCAAAGCAAAAATACAAGCTCTAAATGTCAATGTAAGCAACAACTCCAAAAGTCCGAAGCACAAGACAAGCTCCAATATCAATGAAAACAACACTCCCCTCTCAAACCAAGCCAATCTCCCCCTCAACAAAACAACTTTAGAATCATTCAAATTGTGGACAAAGAGACACTTGAAAAGGGGTAAACATTACACAATCAAAGAAGGGAGTTGTGCAAATAAAGCAATATGGAGCATACTTCAAACTCAAATTTGCAAAGCATGACAAAACATGAGAGGATCAAGTAATCACATGTCAAAGTGAGGGATATAAAAAAAAATAAGACCATAAGGAGCACTCATCACATGAGGGTAAGCATGTGAGAACCATTATCTAACCAAGAAAATATATATTACGGTTCACACAAGATACAAGAAGGAGTGACAAAGTCACAAGAGCGATCACAAAGCTAGCATGGTAGGATATAACAAGACGATCACATGCTAACCAAATAAAGGCAAAAGAGATCGAGAGAGAAAACCGAAAACATGATACATGATATACACAAACAATACATGCCAGAGGGTCAAGTGAGCATATGAACAAGCATCTCATACCATAAGTAAATGTACATGAATGTAGAAGGTATGAGTGTATAGGAAAGCTCACAAAATAGGTGAAGACGCTACAATGAAGCGCATGCCTCTTGGAGGCCATGTACAAGGGTATGGAGAACCATCCATGTCTCAATCACGTCATGCAAAAGACCGAGACGAATTATGCTCATGTCCTCCAACCCGTCGTCCCCAACCTATATATGAGAAGAGAGAAATGTCCGAGTCTTGGATCCCGAAGGGTTAGTAAGTAAATACTTGGGAATCCAACACTTGGACACATGACCAATAGATGTACTCAATTTATCATGAGGGTTAGCATGACGCAAACTTTGGTTCAAATGTGAAGACCTTGAATCACCCTTAGGAGCATGTCGCGAAATGGCAACTCGAGAAGAAAAACGAGTGCAACCACTGGAAAAACGACGAACCTCTAAAGGAAACACTTGAGAAGAACCACGGAAAGCATCATGAGAACTATGTCGTGGACCAACACAAGAAGCATTAGAAGCATGTCCACGAGCACGTTCAAACCCACAAGAGAAAGAGTCAAAGAAACCATTAATAAAGCGAGGCTTCATGCTAGGCTCCCGAGTCTTCATGCCATGGGAAAAGCAATGAACACCCGAAGAGTTAGAAGCACGAGAACGACGCAAGCGTTTGGCACGCCTAAAGCAAAAGTCAATTTGATGTCCATCATTCCCACAATAAGAGCAATGGTACAATGGCCTATCGGGAGAGACGGTTTGAGATGGAGAAGTACCATTCTTGCTCAAGGAAGAAGTCCTTTGAGACTTGCATGAAGGTCTAGAAGCATCTCTTGACTTGGAGTCAACATTAGGTCCACACATGCCATGGAAAGGACGATGTGTGTTCCTAAAAGCTTTTGCACGAATGCGACGCTCGTGTTTCACACGGCGAAAGCAAAACTCAACAACATGCCCATCTTTCTTGCAAAAGGTGCAATAGTACTTTTCTTTCAAGGTTGATGTACCATTTGAGCAAGAAACACCTTTGCCATTTGAAGTCTCTTGGGCAACACCGGAAGAGCCATAGCATGAGTAGCCAAAAGAAGAATATCCAAAGCAATAGCACAAGTGCTAACAACCAAAGACTCACGCTCAATATGAGAAGAATCCAACTCCGAAGACAAAGAAGAAATATTTGAAACATGCACATCGGATGAGAAGAATCGCGTGAATCGAGAAGCTTAGCATCTAAGCTCTTGCATAGTTGGAGCAAAACCTCATTTTGAGATTTGAGGCGCTCACAAGTACCACATGTAGTATCTCTTAAGATTTGAATCTCCTTCTCAATGCACTCGGCATATGTGGTACGCAAGAGGTCATTCTCCTTTTCAAGGCTAGCACTCATATCATTGTGCTCAACCAACTTTGCGCTCATATCATCGCGCATTAGCTTCAAAGCCTCAACTTCAATTTTCAAATCATGACATGATGTGCAAGAAATAGATGGAGCATCACTCATATGCATATCATGCAAAGCATCATGATTAGCACAAGAATTAAGACAGGCATCATCATTCATCAAAGAGGAGCAAGTGCTACAAGGCATAGATTTCATCTCAACAATTGTAGCCCTAGCAAGTTCAGTTGCTCTAAGCGAGTGGAGTGATCTAGCTTCAACATTTCATTTTCAGCAAGCAAGTCGATACAAGAATTGCAACCTTTTCTAGCCAAGGACATAAGATTGTCTATTTCAACTCTAGCACAATCAAGGTCTTATTCAAGGCAACACATGAGTCACATGGCATAGAAGCATTTGATTTTAGCAACTCTATCTCATCACTCAAAGACTTGCAAGACATGCATGGCAAAGAAGCATTCTCATTCAACATGTTGATAACAAATCTAGCACTTTCAATTGCTTTTCACATGAAGAACAATCATGCATCAATTTCACATTTTCAGATTTCAAGCAAGCCATAGAAGCATTCAACTCATCATTCTTTTTGAGCAAAGCAACACAATCATCACGCAAGGAAGTACTAGACTTGCAAGAAGACAAAGCATTCACATTATCAAGTCTAGACAACAAGCTCTCATCACTAGCATCGAGGTTTTCAACTTCTTTTTAAGTTTGGCAATTTTAGCATCACAAGTTTGAACCGTAGTGAATAAACCCACAATGCCATTGACAAGGTTACCTTGGCTCATCTTGAAAAGCTCGGAGATGAGATCTTCATGAGACATCTCATCGCGTCTTGAAACTTGAAAAGCTCGACCAATTTGAGTTCTTCCTCCGTGAGGTCCGCCTCTTCCTCGAGATCGCCCTTGCAAGCATCCACTACTCGACTCTTCTTGGTCCCATCCTCATAGCAATTCCACACCTATCAAAACCTGAGGACAAAGACAAACGAGAGCGAGCACTTGGTGCCATTGAACAAGCACCGATTAGCGTTAGCAAATAGCCGAAGCACAAACAAGCAAGTGGAAAAGGTCGCCTATGGATCACAAGGCCGGTAAAAGCCAACAAGTGATCAAACCGGCTCTGATACCAATTGAAGGACCGAACAAGGCGACTAGAGGGGGGGGGGGTGAATAGGCGCCTCGACAAATTTCTTGCGAAACAAAAATCTTTTCTAATTTTCACCCGACGCGCCTCTCTTCCAACCTACCACGATCTCGTAGTCACAGCGGACATACAAACCGTAGGAATAGGTCGGGGATTTTCTCAAAGCAGTGCAATGCGGAAAGAAAACAAATACTGAGGCTATGCAAAAAGCTAACACAATGATTAAGCGACTAAACGAAGTGCTGGCCGAAAGAGACTTGAATAAATTAGATGCTAGCAAACATGTGTGTTGCAGAGACAACCATAGCTAATAACAGAACCTCAAGATGATTTATGTGTTAAACGGAAGATCATGCAAGCTACAGTGCTACCAGGAGAAACGACTAAGAAGATATAGCACTAGTTGATAGAAAAAAGCTAAAACTAGATTAGCAACACACTGCACAGATCACTCTTTACTGCTGTCCTGCTTAAGAGAGAAACAAGCCAAGAGATCTTAACTGAAGCTGTTCACGAAACTAACAGGCAGAAGCTATTAAACTGTTATAGAAAGATTAAAGCTATCAAATGCAAAGAACAGTGCTAGGAAATAAAACTGTTACTAAGATGAAAAAAATGGCACATGTTTGTTTTAGGCTGTTTCCGACGAGAGCGTCTTTTTTGTCATAGTGGTACAGCCTGGTTGAGCTCTCCACGCGCGCGCATCCAGCAACACTGAAATGTACTCGTTCCACTCTAAATGTCACGATAACCACAATAAATGACATGGCTCCAGCGGCCTGCTGGTTTGTTCACGAGCTCCTTGATCCAATTGCAAATGGATTCTACTCGCGAAGCCCATTGAATCCCACCGCCGCTTGCTGATACTTTGGGCGACGTCCTCTGGGCCCTCACGGGGCCGAAGTTTGAACCTTCGCGCTATCTCCCAATGTTGGAGACTGGCGCTGAATCGTCAGAATCTCCGATCACTAACGCTGTTGGTACAACTGCAGTGAACCCACCATCAGTTTGCTTCACAGTGCAGCGTGTTCCTGATGCATCCCACTCCAAGCAATATAACAGGAATCTGAATTCTACAACAAAAAAATTATCCTCCTAGAATCTCAATTCTCTTTCTTTTTGGCCAAAACAGACAAGACAAATAACGTTTCTGCCCTTGATTGTACAGAGAACATCAGAATTTCATCCATGGCTGCGCTGCCCCCGCCCCTCCATGCTTCCCGGCTATTCACAACGAGCAATGTATGTGGGGAAGAACATGAAGCATCGGCACAACATGATTCTGTTATTTCTTTAAAAAAAGCAATCGTTGTGGTTTCCCAAAAAGATCAGACTATGATTTTACATCATACTCGAGTGCGTTAATCTCGAAAATAGTTAATTTTCCCCCACTAAACGCCTAGCTTAAGACAAGGGGATCCTCTATCTCCTATTCTTTTTAATCTAGTAGCAGACATGTTAGCTGTGATGATACACAGAGCGAAGGGGGATGGGCAGTTTAATGGAGTAGTGCCCCATTTGGTAGATGAGGGACTCTCCATCCTCCAGTATGCAGATGACACAATAATCTTTCTAGACCATAACCTGGAACAAGCGAAGAACATGAAGCTATTGTTGTGCGTCTTTGAACAATTGTCCGGATTGAAGATTAACTTTCATAAGAGTGAAATCTTCTGTTTCGGGGACGCACAGCAACATGAGCATGAATATACGCAGTTGTTCGGGTGTGAATCAGGCTTCATGCCATTCAAATATCTTGGAATTCCTATGATCCACAGGAAGCTAAGAAATAGCGAATGGAATGGAATAATAGAGAGGTTTGAGAAAAAGTTGAGTGCTTGGAAAGCTAAACTCATGTCCGCAGGAGGTAGATTAGTACTCCTTAATGCTGTCTTGAGTAATCTTCCAATCTTCATGATGTCCTTCTTCGAAATACCTAAAGGGGTACTCAAAAAACTAGATATAATACGATCTAAGTTTTATTGGGAAGGAGATGGTCACAAGAAAAAATATCATCTAGCAAAATGGTCTATTCTGTGCAAACCCAAACACTATGGGGGCCTTGGAGTAACCAATCTCCAAGTTAAAAACCAATGCTTACTCAGCAAATGGTTATTCCAGCTCTTCAATGAGGATAGGTTATGGCAGCGCTTGTTGATAAATAAATACGTAGGGAGTAAAGCTGTGTCCCAAGTACAAGGAAAAACAGGGGACTCTCACTTTTGGGCAGGACTTATGAAAGTCAAACAAGAGTTCCTAAATTTGGGGAAATTCCAGGTTAACAATGGAGAACAAATAAGGTTCTGGAAGGACACTTGGTTGGATGATAAACCACTAAGTGAACAATATCCAATCCTATACAACATTGTCCCGCCACAAAGAAGCCACTGTGGCGGAAGTAATGGGTTCACACCCAATCAATCTTTCCTTTCGGAGGGCGATTATAGGAGATAAGCTGATTGCTTGGGAAAGAATGGCGAACAAACTCATCACCATTAATCTAAATAATAATCAGGACATTTTAGATGGTCCCTACATAGAATGGACAATTCTCAGTCCGTTCCATGTACGAACAGCTAATGGCATCTGATGTTTGCATCCAGGCAAAAACCCTCTGGAAGTTAAAGCTTCCTTTAAAAATCAAGATCTTCCTTTGGTACCTTGGCCGTGGTGTTACTCTCACCAAAGATAACCTTGCTAGGAAGAATTGGGGAGGAAACCAAAAGTTGTAGCTTCTGTAACCAGAATGAAACTATACAACACCTTTTTTTGCAGTGTCACTTCGCTAAGAATGTTTGGCGTCTTATTTATATTGCTTTGGGTATTCCACAACCTCTTAGTATTTCTCATATTTTGGATGGTTTGGATAGGAGCAACTGGCACTCAAAACAAAGGAGTTCTTCTTGTTGGGGTTGCAGCCATTCTTTGGTCTATTGGTTGTGCCGCAATGATATCGTGTTTAATAAAAGGTCATGGACTACTTTTATGCAGGCTATCTTCCGGGGAACATATTGGTTCAGATCGTGGAGATTGCTACAAAAGGAGGCTTACAGGGAGGACATATGGCGGTTTGCCGCTCTTTGGAAGTGACGGCAATGCAGCTCTTCGCCAACAATGGATGGCCGCATAATGATAGGCTATGTGCTTAATTAGCGATCCTCCTCTTTTAGTTCATGAACTTTGTAATAAGGTCAAAGAATGGCTGTATGCATCAGGTATGCAAAAAGCCGGAAACTTGCTTTGTAAGTTATCCATATCTAAAAAAACTAAACGCCTAGCTTGCTCCCACGCGCCTTGATGCCCTTAGCGCCTAGCTCACCCACTCGCACTGCTTTGCCACATCCTGTGCCCGTCTGCTTATCGGATCATTGATCAACTCGAGGTCAGTCACGAACTCCTCTGCGCCCTCGGGCGAGCTCAAGAAATGTCCACAGGCGATGTCCTCTCCAAGATGTGCGCTATGTGCCCTGTTCTAATGATGGATAGAAGAAAAGGGAGAAAGGAAGATGGGTTGAATCCCACATCGGGTCCATTTGTTAGCAACACGAAAATGTGGTGGATCCATTACAATCTAACCAAACTTCTGCATATACAGCCAAAAGGTACCCAATTGAGCATTAAACTATGTTCTTCATGTGAAAAGCTCGGATTTTTTTGTTGAGCTGATCTACGGAAGATGTGATTTCTGTACAAGTAGAAATGGTGTG
Organism: Eragrostis nindensis; assembly: GCA_012490785.1. Classification (NCBI taxonomy): domain Eukaryota; kingdom Viridiplantae; phylum Streptophyta; class Magnoliopsida; order Poales; family Poaceae; genus Eragrostis; species Eragrostis nindensis. Next base: position 25,009 of record JAAXCT010001140.1, on the reverse strand, counting down.
AAATTTTAAATTTGTGTGATTAATAAGTAAAAAATCTGTGTCCATGGCAACTCTCGAGTACTTTGATTATATAGCAACATCTGCAAAGCTTTTGTTGAAATTACCGCCCCCCCCCCCCCCCCCCCCCCCCCCCCCCCCCCCCCGTTTTTGTGAAATTCTCACAAAATTCAGGCCGCCATTATTCCACTAAAACAATGAGCGGCCCAGGGTCACTTACCCTTTATAGAGGCAGTTGAAGCAAGGGCCGCCGCTACATGATGCATAGCAAAGGCGGCCCACGTTTCAAACCGCTGCTACAAATCTCTTTATCTATTGCAGCGGGTGGAAACAATGTCCACTGCTATTTTGGCCCATTTATAGCAGCGGTCGATTCGCCGTTACAAGCAGCCGATCTCTTAAAAATTTTTTTAACAGCGGTTCTTAACACGGCTCGCCTCTACAACTATCTGTAGTAGGGTTATTCAACAGTGTCCCTTCGTGTGAATGTGTAGAACCTATAGAACATACGTGAAGATGTTAGGAACTTATATATTGGTATAGTTTTTAAGGGACTGAGGCTATATGACTAGTCTGTTGGGAGCTCTATGCCGTAGGTTGAGATAGTGGAGCAGGCAGGGAAGGCAATTAGGAAAAAGTGGAATGGAAAGTATCGTGAGTTTGGGAATCGAAATCACACAATTGCCAGCGGGAAGGGTGGGAGGAGGTATTGAGAAGCGGGTACGCGGGCGGCTTGGTAAAAAAAAAAGAAATTCGTTTGTGGGACACTGTTTAATGTTAGTTTTATCTTCTAGACACCGCATCTCTTCATTCGGTCTCGTAGCCACTATTTTTTCCTTGTGTTGCGTGATTGTGACCAGTATAGGTCATTGATGAATGTCACTAGGACTGAGGGGCGCGCCCCGCCGCGCCTGTGCTGGCTCGGTGGTCGTGGGCGTCAGGCTAGTTTTGCTCTAAGCACCATGTTACATAGGAAGAACGCATAGTACCATATGTTCTTTCTTCTTGATTAGTGAGACTTGGTCACTTAGGGATCCCCTAATTTTGTTCTTTTTTAAACCAGAGTCTGATGGTCTGTTGTCATGGTCTCTTTTCGACCTGACGCCATCGTTTGCTTTTGACTTAACACGAAATAATCTTTTGCTATGCAAACGTTCAAGCTAATTGACAGAAGAATTGATTGACTTGCCGGTAAAGCTAATTGATAGCACAGAAAAATTGATGTAACTTGCCGGTAAACATAGGGAACACCGGATATTTTGTCTTATCTTCCATGTTCCGCCTTGTATGGCATCAGTCACGATATGTGGTATGCAATGTCTTGAAAGATGGATGATATCGGGAGTCTCTTGGAAAACAACTTTGTGCAAAACAAAATTAAAATTGTATTTCTTGCATTCTTGCTGCACAGAACTCTAGAATACCAGCAATGGCGAACGAGAAACATGAACAAATGGTAATTCTTCTTCCAGGTGCAGCTTCGCTGTGATGTTTCACCAATGTCAGTACATGAGCAATAGAAATGAAACACAGGCATCATAATGATTCATTTTACAAACTTAATAGCATCCAAATGGAATTTTAAAATAAGAACGTGAACTCGTTCACTTGGTGCTAAATAGCAGGGAATGAAAGACGTAGACATGATTCACCAGTACAATATTTTGAGAGCCTAATTATTGGTCCATAATCTTTTCCAGGGATGATTCATATGCAGTGTACAATAGCAGAAAAACTTGAGATGTAGGAAAAAAAAAAACGAATACCAATCAAAGCAAAATGAACAGGACAGTCTGAGATATGGTAACTTTATTGTGTATTCTTGTTCTCTTAATAAAGGAAGGGCATCAGCGTCATCATCTTCATGAGTCAGAATTGGTAAGATGGAGCGAAGTTATCAAAAGATGTATTGGAATAAAATTAAGGCCCGAAGCTTGTTGAGAAATTATCAACTAAACATGCTCATGGGTAGTACCTCGGACCTCAATCCTAAATGTGGAGCATCAGACTACAGGAAATAATGTTTCTCGAGAAAACAAAAGTTCTCATATCAATTGCATTTTCTGTGCATATTTGAGATGCCAACAACATACAGACACATTCAATATCGGTGACATGGATAAGAAAGAAATGATGGCATGAAGAATTATATTTAGATGTCGAACTGTACCCACTATAAACAGTCAAACAAACAAAAAGAGTCACTATCATAACTGATATGTAGTCACCTAAGATGAGACTTTTTGTAGTATCCTAATATGTGTGGGGTAACCTGCACCTATTTTCAGATGTCCTTGACTGTTTAGTGATTTGGTGTCCCTATGATAATCGCCAGTGTAAAAGGCGAAGCAAAGCAAGCTGAATATTCCCTTAACGACCTGTTAAAGCACCAATTGACCCATTTGAAATGGTTTCTCTGACCAAATATCCCAGAGTTTGTCTGTTCCATCTCGATTTCCAGAGTCGAAATCTTCCTAAATATGGCACATAATGTTTCTCCCATTTGTGCTTGACTTCCAGAAATGACTATGTTCTCTTGTTGTAAACTTCTACTGAATTTCTGCATCCACAACTGGTTTCCAACAAACCAAGGGGTCTACCAGGAACTCTAGACTTTCTAATTTCTACCATTTGCATTCTGCAATCACCAAATCGGTAGAACGAATGGGCAGGCGAACGAACCTGTGACAGCACCGGAGAAGGAAACCGAACAAATCGATAGGACCAAGCCGACTTGGGATTGAATAGTAAGAGCCGACCCAGGCTGGCGCCGCCTCGCCAGGCTGTAGCCACACCGCACTGCCCCACCGAGCAGTGAGAAGTATGGTTCATGATGGGTTTCGCCACTGGACACAAACAAATTACAAATATAAAGAATGAGCTGCAATTTTTTTCCATCGATGACATAAACAACTAACATCATTTTGGGATGAGAAATCTGAAGAATTATGACTTACCGATATGTTGTTCATGTTCCTCACAGATTATGCGATATAGAACAACAAATCTAGATTATTATGGTGCTTGATTGGGCATGGGAGAAATCAGTAAACAGTCACAATACCTGATTGGGCATGAGAGAAATCAGAAAAAAAAAATCATGACCAAGTAGCACATTAGTTCACAAGGAAAACATGAAAATACGATTGTAAGGAAAGAAAGGCAATAGCTAAACATCAAGGGGAAACATGGCTTAATATTGATGGGTGCTTCTCTCGATCTGCAGAGGCTAAGGCTTGTAATCGGTACAGGCTAAGGCCTGTAATTATTCATGTAACTAACAATGAACTTGAATCGAAAGAGTGCAAATAATCCAGCAATATTTAGAATTCTTGAGCTGGAAAAAAAAAAAAACCAAAACAGAAGGCTGGAAGGAAACAGAAGTAGAGTCACCTTCATCACCTAAAAAAGAACCCGGTGTTACCTGTTATTATGGCATTGCAGTAGGAAGAAAATACTGCAGTTAATACCAGTAATATGCAGCTTGGATAGGGGGAAAAAGCAAGCAGAATTGTCTGACCTCCAGTACATTTATTTGATTGAGGCTAACTAACTAAATTAATTAGATGGTAGAAGAAACAAGGGAAAGAGTGCTACCAGTAACCTTTTTCGTCTGTACGTATTATGATTAGGAAAACATAACACTAATTTCTCATCGACGAACTTTCTAATTTTGCCGTAGATGTGAAATGGCAAGACACACACTATCTCAGCAACGAACTTGCAAAAAAGATCACAAGCCAAAATAGCTAGACCACTAAATCCTGCAATTTCTGAGTATAAACTTCTGATTCATCAACGAAGCTGGAACAGAGAAAAAAAATCTACCTCACCGGCATTTTGTCAAACACCATGTGGGTGGGCTGGACAATCTCTTCACCCTTGGAGTAGAGGGCTGCCATGACCACCGAGATTAAGAAGAGGAGGAGCGGGCAATGCTTGCAAGGAAGAGAAGGACATGGCGAGGTGCAACTTGAAATAAGCCCGACATCAATTTCGACAGTCTCCACTGAGTCTAAGAGGTACTGATGTTTAGCTAGGCATCGGCCAAATCCTCAAGAACCTGCATCGACCCAGTTGGAAAAGAATATTAAAAAAAAAGCAGGTGTTGTATCTTTTAGGCAATGGAACCCTCAAAAAATTTCATTGTCAGCGTTAATCCTCTGGATGGGCATCAATCCTAACTCTGTTCTGCACTGTGATAAGAGAGAAGAAACAACCAGCACCATAAGATGGAGGAAAACATGATTGGAGAGATTGAGTTTTGCATATCACAGGGAGGAAATAAACCAGCACATGGACCTGCACTTCGATTCCCAAGAATAGCAGCACTGAAGCAAAGAGAGGAGGAATACCTGGAATGGAGGTCGAGGTCGACAGTGCTTGGAGTTGGGCCTGCTCGTCATCTTCGCCGAGGTCGCCCTGTCTGCTCGCCGCCACCCGCCTACTCGCCATCCACGGTATAGGTTGCCGACGGCGCCTAACCATTTGGTCAATAAATCAACCAGAAGACCAGAATGCATCACAAAAAAAGGGAAAATCATGACGACAGGATATGCTTGGTTGATGGATCTTGAGCAACTCATAATGACGCAAATGAGATCCGCAATATTGCTCCTGATATGAGATAGGAAAATGATTAATCTTGAAAAATAAAACCGAATCAGATGGAATCCAGGATGAGAGAGAGGAGATTGCCTGACCTGGCACATCCGCCGGCCCGCTCTTGCAGAGGCGCCGCTGCCGGCCGGGGTGGTCGCGCCAGCGCAGCACTGGCCGGCGGCGCTCAGGCTGGGGAGAAAAGGAGGACCGGGCGGTGGCGCTTGCGAGGGAGAAGAGGAGCTGGTGAGGCGAGGAAAGAGGAGGCTTGCAGGGCGCGGACGAAGGAGGTGAGGTGGAGGAGCACAGGCAACGCTCGAGGACCTGGCGAGGCGCGTCGCTTGGGCGGGGAGAGAGATGAGAGCGGGCGACGGCGAGGCCGTGGGGCGTGTGGGAAGCGGCGCGGGGCGGTGCGGCGGGGCGCGGCGCGCGTGGGCGGGCGAGCCGCCAGCAAACCAGGGTCGGCGTCCTTCAAAAGGGGAGCAAACGAACTGGCTTGGTTTGGAGGCCACGCGTCGGTCAGAAACTGGACACGGTAGGCCAAAACGCTCTGGTAAGCTTTTCCAACCGCCTACTCGCCCATCCACGGTAAGGTTGCCGACGGCGCCTAACCAATTTGGTCAAATAAATCAACCAGAAGACCAGAATGCATCACAAAAAAAAGGAAAATCATGACGACAGGATATGCTTGGTTGATGGATCTTGAGCAACTCATAATGACGCAAATGAGATCCGCAATATTGCTCCTGATATGAGATAGAAAATATTAATCTTGAAAAATAAAACCGAATCAGATGGAATCCAGGATGAGAGAGAGAGAGAGATTGCCTGACCTGGCACATCCGCCGGCCCGCTCTTGCAGAGCGCCGCCGCTGCTGGCGGGGTCGCGCCAGCGCAGCACTGGCCGGCGGCGCTCAGGCTGGGGAGGGGGAGAAAAGGGAGGACCGGGCGGTGGCGCTTGCGAGGGAGAAGAGGAGCTGGTGAGGCGAGGAAAAGAGGAGGCTTGCAGGGCGCGGACGAAGGAGGAGGTGGAGGAGCAGGCAACGCTCGAGGACCTGGCGAGGCGCGTCGCTTGGGCTGGGGAGAGAGATGAGGCGGGCGACGGCGAGGCCGTGGGGCGTGTGGGAAGCGGCGCGGGGCTGTTGGCGGCGGCCGGCGCGGCGCGCGTGGGCGGGCGAGCCGCCAGCAAAACCAGGGTCGGCGTCCTTCAAAAGGGGAGCAAACGAACTGGCTTGGTTTGGAGGCCACGCGTCGGTCAGGAAACTGGACACGGTAGGCCAAAACGCTCTGGTAAGCTTTTTCCTCCCATGTATGAAGATTAGTATAAGTATATATTTCTTTTGATGTTTGCTTCATGGATGTATGTAAACGTAATTTTAGTAATATTAATGAGTAATTACAGGTGCAGGATGTATATTTGCTATTCTTGATTTGGGCCTATAAAAACATTTGTCCTGGCCCACATGAATTGGGCTAGGCCCACGAAATTTAGAATTTGTCCAGAATTAAATTCTCATTTTAACAAAAAAAGCTGGTCCAAACCCATACGGAATTGATTAGAAACCCACAGAAGAGTTGGGCTAGACCCACATGAAATTAATTAAAGGCTCATAATACAATTGGGCTAGCCCATCAATCCTTTTATAAAGAATTGGACCTCACAGAGCATGCAGAATAATTGGGTTTGACCCATAATGCTAAATTGATCTAACCGGGTCATTATATGTTATGACGAATTAGCGACGACGAAGTAAGAATCGTTACAAAAACTTATGACCAAACCATAAATATGCGTTACAAAACATGTTTAAACACATGTGATAGGCGACGAACAGATTTTTTGTCACAAGATCGTCGCAAATTTCAACCAACGACATAATTTTCAGGTTTTGCGACATAAATGAAACATCATCTATCATAACATTTCTTGTAGTGGAGGCACTGCTTAATGTTGCACTACACCACGGTTCAAAATTACCATCCCACGTTGGTCGGTAAAGATACATCATTGCCGATGGAGGATAAGTCGGTAAAAGTGAGCGACGCACAGTGAGTCGGTGATTCCATATTGTCCAAAATCGGTCGCTAAATATCTTGACCAATAGCGTTGTACTGTAAGTTGGTAAATCTCTACTACATAATATGTCTCAACAAGGTCGTCAGATCGTTTTTCGTTTTCGTCTTCCGCGTGCCAAGATTTTTATTCTATCCGTTTTGTTTCCAAACCGGTCGCTTCTGAAACTGTATCTGCCTCCACCACATCTAAGAATACGTCATTGCTTCGTTTCCAATCCGAGTACACCGTCATCGAATCCTCTTCGCGGTAGTTGGGTTCCGCCCTCCGCGCCCCTCACGCCCTCCCCTTCCTCCTTGCTCGTCCACCATTGACGACCTCAAACTGTCCACGAAACGAACGGCGCAAGGAAGAAGATGACTGGAGCATCGAACCGTTATGGGCTTTGGAGTTTGGGCCACGGACTGTTGCGTGTTCGTCTTTGTGTGATAGTCTTTGTGGGCTGTGAACTGCGCGGCCCATAGCAGATGAGTCTGTGCGGCTGTTGAATCCTACGATCGATTGCTCGAAGCAAGACACCTGGGTGATGCTAGACGTCGCTGCCCTACGACCTGTGTGCCACGCATCGCACCGTCGCCCTTCCTCACGCAGCTGGAAGCAACCCACACCACTTGCTGCGATCTTGCAAAGCTGACGTCGCAGCAGTATGGTAGGACGACATGGTCCTTGCTTGCATGCTTGCTATGATTGATTTTTCAGTACTACATGCACGTACTCATTTCATTCTTCCATCTTTCCTGTTTCACCGCCCGCTGTATAGGACTTTGTTTAGTGCACACGATGATGCGGAATTAATTTTTAGCCATCACAACCAGACGAATGTCAACCGGAATCTTTTTTGCTTCCATCGGCCATCAATTTATTCATTCACTAATTTTTTCTCTGAACTGGTTTGTGCATGGAAATACAGAGTGAAGAATGGACGACACACTAAGCTCCTATTTTTAATTCGTAAATAATGCTAAAGTTTGATGCTGTCTAGATGTGCTGCACTAGCATGTACTTCCAGAGCGGAGAAGCACATGCTGTATTCAGAGCTACATTAACACTCTTTCTTTGTAGTGCAAACTAAAATACAATTGGAATAATTATGGTGGTCTTGCAAGTTCACCTTCAGATCTGGTGAGCTTATAATCATATATATATATATATTTACCATACTTAAAAATAGGAGTTGGTGGCTTGTGGTGGTCGTCGCTCCGTCGCCTCCATCCCTTGGCCTTGGCGCCGACTGATGGACCCCACTCCACTTCACCCGCACACCTATCCACCGTCACACAACCTGCCGCTGGTTTTCCTTTTTATTTGGACCGTCCGCACTGGGGTCCTTTACAGGACCCTGCAGTACGCATTTAGCGTAAAAACGCCTGCGCCGGGGTCCTCTATCGCATGTGCTATCTTTTCGGGAGGCTCCGATCTGGCGCGGGCAGCGAGCTCCGCTACGCATTCACGTGGCACAGGGCCCACCCAACCACTCGCGCAGCAGAGAGAGCGCAGAGAGAGAGCAGCCCGGGCGTGCGTGGGTGTGGATAGGATTGGAGGTGGGTGTGGATAGGGTTGGTAGGTGGATCCTGTTGTGGTTACAAGCCCACAATAGTAGAAAGGGAATCCTCCAAGGGTCTACCAAAAGTGAGGGACCCCTAGGAAGGACTAGGAAGGGACCAAACAAGAGCCAAGAGAGGTATGTAATTAAGAGCTGGTATTCAATGCCTTGTTTTGAGGGTGGTAGGGGGGTATTTATAGGCTGATACACCCCTACAACCCTAGAATTACAAGTACCATATTGCCCTTCCTCCAGGGCACTATGGTCATTTCCTTATTACAAGGTGGGATTCCCTAACCCTAGTGGGCCAGAGGCCAATGTACATGGGCCTACCCTATACTATATATCGTCTTGGGCCTTAACGGGCTTCATGGCAGGCCAGGCCTTTGGGCCAGGGGGAGGGGACACAGTGGGCCTTCCCCAACAGCTAGCCCCACACAGTCGAGATCCACCTTCGGTAGGGCCGAAACTGTGTCCATCCGGAGGTCCGCCCGTCGTCCCCTCTTTCGGCGCTCCGAAGGTCTGGTCTGTGTCGGTTGCGAAAGGGATGCCTTCTCCATGTTCCGAAGGTCGCGGCTCTCGAAGGGGCGTGGTCGCCGAAGGTGCGGTTGTCGCCGAAGATTGTCGGTGATGGCCCGAAGGTTGCTTCCGGCTACGGCGTCGTGTTAGCCGAAGGGCACGATCGCCGAGAGTTATCGCTGGTGGCCCGAAGGTAGCTGCCGGCTACGTCGCCGTGATCGCCGAAGGACACGGTCGCCGAAAGTTCTCGCTGATGGCGCGGAGGTAACTGCCGGCTACAGCGCCGTGATCGCCAAAGGGCACAGTCGCCGAGAGTGCGCGGTGCCGCAAGGTTGGCCACGTTGAATGTGTCTTTAATGCTCGGCGCGAATTGCGGAGCGACTCCGTCTCGTTTACTGGGACTGAATCGGCGCGAATCGCGATGCGACGCCGTTTCGCTTGACGGGACGCGTCTGGTTGCGTGGCGTGATCTGCGGCCGTTGATCCTTCAGCGGACGGTCAGGCCGATTCACCAGGGGCTATATATTTACCGCCCGGCGCCTAGGGTTTTCACCCCGCCACTCATTTTACTTTCACCTACGCCGTGCCGCAGCCGCTCGGCTAGCTTGCTTCGGCGTTCTCGCTGCTTCCGCGCGCTTCGTCGCTTTAGCTCGTTGCTTCGAAGTAGTCGCCCTGGCTTCGGAGATGGCTCGGAAAGGGAAGACCAGCGCTTCGCAGCGCGTTCGCATCGACGACCGCTTCCCGGCGTCGCCGTTCCTCGACCGGAGCACGGTGGACACAAAGGCGCTGGACGAGATGGCCGCCGATGGGCTCCTGGAACGGAGCCGGGCCGAAGCGCCAAGGAGGGGGGAGACGACCCCTAGTCCGAAGGACGGGTACATCGTTCTGTACCGGCGGTTCTTCGAGGCCGGGTTTCGGATGCCGTGCTCTCCTTTCGTGGCGGAGGTGTTGGATCTTTTTCGGCCTCGAGATCCAACAACTCACCGTCAATGCGCTCGTACGGCTGAGCGTCTTCGAGTGGGCGTTCTGGCTCGAAGGGTCCTGGCCGCACGCTGGTGCCTTCGCGGCGACGCATTATGCGCACGCCGTGAAGAAAATCTTCAAGCTGGACGGGAAGGACGTCGTCGGCTCCATGGGAGTCATCTCCTTGGTCCCCCGCCCCGAGGCCGTCGTTCCGGCGAAGGCGTACAAGTTGCACTGGGGGCGCTGGACGACCGGGTGGTTCTACTACTACCGCGTGGAGGACGATTGCCCCCTTCGGTCAACGATGTCGGAGGTGCTGTTCCATCGGTACCCGATGGTTCAGTTGGACGGGACCGGCGAATCCCGGGTACAGTCGCTGGCGACGGTGGCGCGGAAGCTCTCGATGCGCGACCTCTGCGAGGAGTTCGTCGCGGCGGGGGTGTGGCCTTTGCTCCGTGACTGGGAGCAGAAGTTCGTTGTACAAGTTCCGGGCGGAGACCCGGAGGTCCACTTGAAGCCTGAGAATTTTCCAGGTACGTTTGCTCCGGTGGACACTTTCCTTCGGTTGTTTGCCGTAGCTTGACGACGTGGTTTGTGCAGCTAAGACGCTGAGGGAGGTGGAGGACGGCGCCGCTGAGATCTCGGCCCCTTCCTTCCGGACGAGGCTTCGCGCCGGGCGAAGCTTGTTGGGGGTCCCCGCATCAATCGGGTGCTCTCCATCAAGTACCCGGAGCTCGAGCTGCCGGCGAGAGGTGCTCGTCGCCGTCCCTGCCAGCAGCGAAGGGGAAGATGAGGAGGCTGAGAGCGAAGCGCCCTTGGCTCCGGAGGCAATTGTCCCAGGAGGCTCGAAACGCGCTGCCGGGGGCGTCAGCAAGCCGGCGCCGAAGAGGCCTCGGCCCCACCGAAACGCGTGTCGAGATGTCCACCTCCCATGCCGGGGCTTCGGCTGCCGAAGGGGACTTGGGCTACGGCACCGACTTGGAGGAGTTGACTGACGACGCTGCCCGAGTGGCGATTGCCGCCGCGGCGGCTCAGCGCTCGGCCAAGGTGGTGAGTCTCGACTCCGACGATGAAGACGTTGGGTATTTTGGGATGCCTTCCTTCGCGGCTGACGTCGAGAGGACGATGCGCCGGTCCTTCGGTCTCCCGGTATCATTTTCTCTTCCCATCACTCTTGCTTTGCTGGTTGTGGAAGTCCCACTAACTCTGTTGCTCTAGCGGAAGGCGTTCGCGTCGAAGCCTCCGAGGAAGAGCCTTCCGGAGGAGGGAAGGGGGTGGCCAGCCCGAAGCTCACTCATGGGCAGGGAAAAGGCTAGTTCGGGAGGTCGCCCATCGAGCAGGCCGGGCCTTCGAACGTCGGACGCCCGTCTCGAGTGGAGCGACTTCCTGGATCGACCGGAGGCCGCCGAAGTCCTTCGAGGAGTCTATGACTTCAACGGGCTCGGTGAGCTAGAAGAAGCCATGGAGGAAGTTGCTCCGGAGGACGCTGCTTCGGCTCTCTCCGGGCTTGCGATCAAGGTTTGTTGTCCTTGTGTTTGGCTTCGAGTTACTATCTTGTAGCTTACTTGCTTTGCTTCGACAGGCGCGGTGCTTGCCCGACATCTGCAAGGGTCGCTCGAGAGCTTCGACATTGCGCGGTTCCGGGCGCGTGTCGAAGTCGCGGAGGCGGCCGCCGAGACCGGCAAGAAAGAAGCCAGGCGGCGGAGCAGGGGCGCGACGCTCTGGCATCGGAGCTGGAGAAGGCCTTGGCAGCGAACAAGACTGCTTCCGATGCCTTGGCGTCGGCGAAGGATGTCTTGAAGAAGGCATGAAAGGAGCTGGAGAGCTTGAAGATCTCCTTCGAGGCCGCGACTGTTGACGGCCATTAAATCATAAAATGACCGTCAACTTATCGGCGAATAAAAGGTATGCACCAATGTTTTATGCATTAAACTAATAAAGTTCCACAAGTTTTGGATGTGATCTTGTTTTGCAAGGTACATAGGAATATTGGTGCAATTGTGCTTACAATCATGGATGAAAAGCAAATATACAAAAGGCACAAGATAAACAAGGTCCTGCTCCGACATCTCGACGACATTCGACGCAAGAAATAAGGAATGACTTGGACATCAAGAAATAATTATTCAAATCACAAATTTGATCCCTCCATGTCAAAGCCCTCGTCAAGATAGTCAAAATGGGCTTTTGGATCACCCAATTCGGAGTTCGGGAGCAGGAGTTATGCCTCGCGCAAGATTGGGGGAAAATCAGAAAAAAGCTGGCCGGCCGGCCCAAACACCCAGGCCGGCCGGCCCCACTTAATCTCCAACCGCCTCAATCTTCCTCCAGTCGGTTCCAGAGTCAGTGACAAGCCACTTGACGCGCCGGCCAAGCCAGGGGACGTCGGCAAGAAGGGAATATTCCACGAAATGCTCAAGACCTTCTCCACTCTCCCAAGGCAACTCCACTATAAATAGAGGACCCCTCCCCTCACTCCAACCTGCACCATCACACTTGAGAAGAGAAGATCCAATGTAGGGTCACGCTCTTTCTCATGAAAGATCATTCCACTTGTGTAGTTTAGAGTAGGCTAGTTGGTCATGGGAGTTAGAGAAGTGAGAGCTTCCCTCGGAGTTCCGGAGTTTTCTTCGGATATTGGGTAAAGCTCTCTTGTATCTTTTCTTTTTGATATTAGTTAATATAATTATTTTTCCTATTTATTTATTTTCTCATTTATTTATTTTAGTTTTTCTTTAGTTACATTTATTTATTTAAGTGATAATTATAGAGAAATTCTTGTGTTGGTTCCACGTCTGTGTATGATAGGTCTATCTGCATTTGCACCGCAAATGCTTACACAATCCACATAGATTTGTTATGCATGGTTGGCTTGCTCTTTTACGTTGGAGTAAGTTATCTAGGATAGTTGCTTGTATGGTTCAAGGAATTATTCCTAGGCGTGAGTGTGCACCCAACCCCACGGAGGATGGTAGCCGCGAGTGTATGTGACAGCTACACCGGTCTCTGTAATCCACCATGTCCGGGTTGGACAGGTAGGGCCTAGACGCGGTCCGTTGCCTGGATACGTTGAACTTAGTTTCCGAGTTGCGTGTCTTGGCGGCGGCCGTGCCCCGATGCGTTTGAATGTATCTGTAATGAAAGCTTAAGTAAATAGTTGTAACCCCTAGGCGGATACCCTTCTTCTCGTTGTCCTCCCAGTTGACTAGTACTATCTCTTTATCTTCATATGGAATCCTTATGTGTGTCTGCCACCCATCATATCTTTCATTTTTACCCATGCTTTGGTCTAGTTTGCAAGTTATAAATAATAGATGTTTCCTTGTTAATTCATGATATTCTTAGCCCTGCTTCCCTGAGGAAATATAAATACGATACCCTTGGAATACTCCTGGGTGAAATGCTACAACAGTGTTCTGTGCGCTTGCGGAGTTGATATTTATCTCTGTGCGTAAGAAACGCCGCCGTTGCCGGGGAAGCAATGGTTTAAGATATCTATGATTGACATTGCTTATCTGTTATGATTAATTTGCTGCTAGCCTAAGCATCCACCTGCATTTCTTTTGAGCATACCGCCATCACATCTGCATTGTTTTTCTTTTCAATCCATCAGCATGTTTGTTTTCCCTCCATCCCACCCCGCTGCATTTAAAAAAAAAAACCCGAGTGCCCAATCATAGGCCTCAGGCTTTTAAAAAAAAAAAATAGAACCCGAGCGCCCAATCATAAGCGTGGAGATTTTGAAAAAATAAAAAAAAAACCGAGTGCTCAATCATAGGCCAGGGATTTTGCAAGAAAGGTTGGATTTTTATGACAGGAAAAAGGAAACATATGTGGCGGATCCAAGATATTCAATGCAGAAATCTAAAAGCTTAGCCTTGCATTCGATTGCAAAGGCTAAGCTTGGGGAGGAACCGCCAGGTAAGCAACGTATTTATTTCTTGTTTCCTTGTCATATACCTACTCCTTTCAAAAAAATAAAAATAAAAATAAAATAAAAAAATAAAATAAAAAAAAAATGCTGCCTGAATGATTACTTGCCTTATCAATGCAAAGTACATTGAGTTGCTCTTTGCTAAAAATATGCTGCATCTTTTTGACCATACCCCTTGCTCTTGAAGTTTCTTTTGTACATGGGTATTGGTTGAGATGTTGGTCATAAATCAATCGCCTGCTTCTTTTTCTGTTGCTCGGGTACGGCACTTCTGTATCTATGGTTTTTTTTAGACTATGCCCGGTGTCCATCTGGCCAACAGAAAACACATGCCTCTATGATACCTTCACGACAGTAGGAGAGTATAGTTCCTCTGCTCTCCTCACATAATTGATCGAATTAGACGTGGTGTCTAGGTTGATCAATGGAACTATAGAGATGTGTCGATTGTAGACGAATCGATTTGTACTAACCATTGCAGGGATCCTTTTGAGAGCAAACCAAGTACATCAGGCAACACGGAAGGCACATAATTCAAGAAGGAGAAACCAACCAGGCGAACCTAGTACCTTCAAATGAAGATTTAATCGCTTAGCTTTGCACATGGTTGCAAGAGCTAAGCTTGGGGAAGGACCGCCAGGTAAGTACTTCTATATGATATTATACCCTTCTTGATTTATGCCCTTTTCCTTTCAAAAAAAATTGATAAAAAATTAAAAATACCCAAAAAAAATTTAGGTTCTCGGCAAAGCCTAATAGGGGCTAGCCACCTGTATCACCCTCATTCTTTTTGCAGACACAAGAAGAATGGAAGCGACCTATTCAAGCTTAAGTCTTGCGAAGACTCAAGCTTGGGGAGGACCCCCAGGTAAGTATCCCTATCGATCAATAAAATACTCCCTGTTTCGAATAAAATGCTAGAATATTGGTGAATGCTGCACTTAAAGGAAATGATGATTAGTTACATGATAGCTCCCCTTGTGTCGCATTGATGCAACCTCTACTCCTGACATGTGTGTTATTTATACTCGAGCATAGTCACATCACTAGTGTTGCTACATTTTTGTGGTTGCATACATCAAACCAAGTCTAAGCAGTGTGGATTATAATATGGCATGATTAGGACTTGTTGCAATTTCTTAGCATGGTGAAAGTCCAGAGATGTTTTCATTTTAATTGCTGCAAGTACCTAAAAACCCTTTCGTTTTGGAACACTTCTCTTGTGAGGATTTATTTACCTACCAGAGCCATATCATGAAAAATATTCGAAAAAGCCCCACTCATAGCCATTTGCTCATGCGTTGAGTTTAGCTAAGGTTTAAATGCTTTTGAGAATAAGCACTCCTTTTTTCCGGTCATAAACTCCTTCGCGTGTGTTCTTGTTTTTCTTTCCACCAAAAAAGAAAAAAAGAGGAAAATGTTTGGAAAATCGACCAAGCATCTTCCTACATTTGCAAAACTTTTCGTCCATTCAAAAAAAAAGAGGGCTCAAGAATATTTCAAAATTTTTTACGGACCATGCAAAAGTTATAGCCTCATGCACCATGGAGTATATCAAAAAAAAAAAAGATTCATGGTTGCATCCCAAAATAAAAGGCTACATGGTTCTTATCATAAAACCTCTTGAGCAGAATAAAAGGACCAAAGTTTTCAAAACCCCCTTCCATAAGTGTGAGTTCATCTTCTCCCCCTCCCTCACAATTTTCCCTATGACCAAAATACAAGGAGTTGCTATGTCTCTTAAGATTTATTCTTTAGCTTTACAACATATGCGTGACATTTCTGCATTCCTTACCAAGCTCCATCTAAAAGCCTTATCTAGTAGAAGGTAGGAATGAGTGAAGCTTTGTAGGAATAGCCTCATAAGAGGGAGAGGGGAAGTGTGAACCAAACAAAGGAGAATTTTTTTACCTTGTTTTGCAGCACATAAAAACTCTGGACATACACCTGTTAAAAATTGTTTGACTCGTCCAAAAGTGTTGTTCTAATCTTCAATGCTATATGACAAGGTGAAGCATACACGCCCCACACATGTGCAACACTCGTGAATATTCCATGCTCTTGTATACTTACCACCATTTAGGGAGTACGTTGTTGCATCCTTATTACCCATGGGGCGCTTTCTTTGTAACTACTGATCCGCCGATACTTAAGTTTTGAGTTTGCTCGGGACGAGCAAAGTTTAAGCTTGGGGAGGTGTTGACGGCCATTAAATCATAAAATGACCGTCAACTTATCGGCGAATAAAAGGTATGCACCAATGTTTTATGCATTAAACTAATAAAGTTCCACAAGTTTTGGATGTGATCTTGTTTTGCAAGGTACATAGGAATATTGGTGCAATTGTGCTTACAATCATGGATGAAAAGCAAATATACAAAAAGCACAAGATAAACAAGGTCCTGCTCCGACATCTCGACGACATTCGACGCAAGAAATAAGGAATGACTTGGACATCAAGAAATAATTATTCAAATCACAAATTTGATCCCTCCATGTCAAAGCCCTCGTCAAGATAGTTAAAATGGGCTTTTGGATCACCCAATTCAGAGTTCGGGAGCAGGAGTTATGCCTCGCGCAAGATTGGAGGAAAATCAAAAAAAGCTGGCCGGCCGGCCCAAACACCAGGCCGGCCGGCCCAACTTAATCTCCAACCGCCTCAATCTTCCTCCAGTCGGTTCCGGAGTCGGTGACAAGCCACTTGACGCGCCGGCCAAGCCAGGGGACGTCGGCAAGAAGGGAATATTCCACGAAATGCTCCAAGACCTTCTCCACTCTCCCAAGGCAACTCCACTATAATAGAGGACCCCTCCCCTCACTCCAACCTGCACCATCATACTTGAGAAGAGAAGATCCAATGTTGGGTCACGCTCTTTCTCATGGAAGATCATTCCACTTGTGTAGTTTAGAGTAGGCTAGTTGGTCATGGGAGTTAGAGTAGAAGTGAGAGCTTTCCTCGGAGTTCCAGAGTTTTCTTCGGATATTGGGTAAAGCTCTCTTGTATCTTTTCTTTTTGATATTAGTTAATATAATTATTTTTTCCTATTTATTTATTTTCTCATTTATTTATTTTAGTTTTTCTTTAGTTTACATTTATTTGTTTAAGTGATAATTATAGAGAAATTCTTGTGTTGGTTCCACGTCTGTGTATGATAGGTCTATCTGCATGGGTTGTTTGCACCGCAAATGCTTACACAATCCACATAGATTTGTTATGCATGGTTGGCTTGCTCTTTTACGTTGGAGTAAGTTATCTAGGATAGTTGCTTGTATGGTTCAAGGAATTATTCCTAGGCGTGAGTGTGCACCCAACCCCACGGAGGATGGTAGCCGCGAGTGTATGTGACAGCTACACCGGTCTCTGTAATCCACCACGTCCGGGTTGGACAGGTAGAGCCTAGACGCGGTCCGTTGCCTGGATACGTTGAACTTAGTTTCCGAGTTGCGTGTCTTGGCGGCGCCGTGCCCCGGATGCGCTTGAATGTATCTGTAATGAAAGCTTAAGTAAATAGTTGTAACCCCTAGGCGGATACCCTTCTTCTCGTTGTCCTCCCAGTTGACTAGTACTATCTCTTTATCTTCATATGGAATCCTTATGTGTGTTTGCCACCCATCATATCTTTCATTTTTACCCATGCTTTGGTCTAGTTTGCAAGTTATAATAATAGATGTTTCCTTGTTAATTCATGATATTCTTAGCCCTGCTTTCCTGAGAAAAATATAAATACGATACCCTTGGAATACTCCTGGGTGAAATGCTACAACGGTGTTCTGTGCGCTTGCGGAGTTGATATTTATCTCTGTGCGTAAGAAACGCCAATAGCGACCCGCGCGAAGGAGGCCACGAGAAGGAGTTGTCGGAGACTCAGGCGCTGCTGCACGCGGCCAAGGCGCGAAGAGACGAAGATGCTGCTGCAGCGTGGCAGGCGCTTGGGGACTTCAATAGCCTGCTGGAAGGCTTGGGCGTCGAAGTGCAGCCGATGAAGCACGCCGCCGATGACCTTGGTGGGAGCGTCGGGCGCCTTGTGCGCTCCGTGAAGTTGGCCTCTCAGGCCATCAAGGCTTTCGGTACCTTCTGCGTCGAGACCGCCTGGACTGCGGCCTTCGGTTCCCTCGTGCAGGTGGGCTGCACTCACCTTCCCGCTGCTGCTTCCACTTCGCCGCAGCTGGCGGAGATGGCGGCTGGGGATGGGGGCCGGTTTCGGGAGCTGGCCTCGAGGGTGCGGAACTTCGGGAACCAGCTCGGCCAACACTTCTGGTTGCCGGTGGGTGAGAAACTGGCCCGCCAGTCTGCTCTCGCTGCTGCAGCGTCCCGAAAGTCGAAGCCCGGAAGCAGCGCCTCTGTTCCCGCTCCGACTCCGGCTGCCGCTTCCTCTGTGCTGACGCCTCCATCTGGCGAGATCCCAGCCGGGGCCGGGAGCGCTAGCACCTTAGTGGGTAGCGGGGGTGGAGGCTCGGTGGCGGCCCAGGGCAATGTCACGGAGGTTGACTCATCGGCCCAGCCTCCCCCCCAGGTGTGAGTTCTTCGCAGGCTTCGTGCCATGCTTTTGGTGTACATAGCTTGTACTAGGTGCCCCTCGGGCTTTTTGAATGGAACTGTTCTTCGTGATGTTTATGCGTTTCTACTGCGACTTATAGGTTTCGAGCGAGGCCAAAGGCAATCACACCTTAGTGTGCCTTGACGTCGTTCCGGAAAGCATTCTGATTCCGGCCAGGAGTCCTTCCTCTCTGGAGGGTCGCCCTTACTATGTTAAGGGCGCGCAGTGGCGTCGTTGGCTTCGGCGCAACCCGGGGGGATCCTTCGGGGACTTCTTTCGGGATTTGCGCCTTCGAAACGCACGGTTGATGGCGCAGGTACCGAGGGTCCCTTCCGAAGCTTTGCTTCAAAGGCGAGTTCGTCGCGAAGCGCATTGTTTGGACTTAGCGCTGAACCCTCCTCTTCTTGTTGCTCCGAAGGTAGAGGTGGTTGACGTGTCTAGCGATGACGAAGATGCTGCCGCCGAGGTGAACTTGGAGCAATTGCAGGCCGATGTTGCTTCTGCATCGACTCCGGCAGACTTCGCTTCGCTCCCTCCGGCGCACACTGGCGCGAGCCCGGGAGGAGATAGCTAGGGCCGAAGCGTCATTAGGGATGCGCTCCGGGAGTGGGCTGTAAGGGGGGCCTTCGGGCCCCGTGTCGAGGTGCCGGTTATCCGGTATTGTAATCCATGTCGAGCTGTTCAGCTCGACGTATGTTGAAATGGAAGCTCTTTCGAGCGTGTGATATATTGTTGGCGTCGTTCCTTGTTTCTTTGAGTGGAACGAAAATTTGTTCGTCGAGGGTAGCCTCGATGGGACTCCGTCGCCACTTTTTCGGCGTTGAAGTCGCTCGTTTCGAGCGTCGTCCCCCCCTTCGTCGTCGGGAGTGGAACAAGACTTGTTGAAGTCGGGGATTGTCTCGAAGGTATTCCGTCGCTCTACTTTCGGCGAGGAAGTAAGCTCGTTTCGAGCGTCGTCCCCCCCCTTGCTCGTCGGGAGTAGAACGAGAATTCGTTGAAGTCGAGGGTAGCCTCGAAGATGTTTCGTCGCTCTGCTTTCGGCGAGGAAGTGAGCTCGTTTCGAGCGTCGTCCCCCCCTTTGCTCGTCGGGAGTAGAACGAAAATTCGTTGAAGTCGAGGATAGCCACAAAGGTGTTTCACACCGCTCTGCTTTCGGCGAGGAAGTGAGCTCGTTTCGAGCGTCGTCGTCCCCCCCCCCCCCCCCCCCCCCCCCCCCGTTGCTCGTCGGGAGTAGAACGAGAATTCGTTGAAGTCGAGGGTAGCCTCGAAAATGTTCCGTCGCTCTGCTTTCGGCGAGGAAGTGAGCTCGTTTCGAGCGTCGTCCCTCCGTTGCTCGTCGGGAGTAGAACGATAATTCTTTGAAGTCGAGGGTAGCCTCAAAAATGTTCCGTCGCTCTGCTTTCGGCGAGGAAGTGAGCTCGTTTCGAGCGTCGCCCCCCCCCCCCCGTTGCTCGTCGGGAGTGGAACGAAATCTTGAAGTCGAGGATAGCCTCGAAGGTACTCCGTCGCTCTACTTTCGGCGAGGAAGTAAGCTCGTTGCGAGCGTCGTCCCCCCTTTACTCGTCGGGAGTGGGACGAAAGTTGTTAAGTCGGAGGCGTCCCCCCATTGACTTAGTTTAGTTTCGTGCACGTTTTGCAGGGTCTTTAACGAATGCCCCACCCTCGACTATTACCGGTGGGAGTTCCGGTTTATTGCGTCGGCATCGATTTCCCCTTAGGGTTCAGAATCTAGGACTTATGTGTGCCTAGCTTCAGCCTGCCCCGGCGTTTGCCTCCGGCTCCCGGCTGGATTTACTCAATTTAGCACCGAAAGAGGGTTTCTCATTTCATTCATCGGTACCGGTTACATGGCCCCTTAGGGAATGCAGCTAAGGGGATCATCGTCGCCCTACTTGCCGAAAGGAAGAAGAACACACCGAAGCAAGATACAGGTAACTTGTACCGCGTAGGCTACCCGGCTTCGAAGGCCGGCGGATGCTACGTCCTTAGACATAGTATCGGCGGAGCGCATCGGCGTTCCATGTCCTCGGAACTGGTGTCCCGTCGAGCTCCATCAGATGAAATGCCCCCGGACGAATTGAGTTGTAGATGATGAAGGGCCCTTCCCACTTGCTGTTAAGCTTGCCGCCGACAGATGTCGGGTGAATGTTTTGCTTGAGGACGAGGTCGCCCGGAATGAAGTGTCGGGGTTGACCTTTTGGTTGTACGAGTTCTCCACCGAAGCCATGTATCGCTTCAAGTTGGCGACTGCTTGGAGTCTTGTCTCTTCGAGGAGGTCCTTGGACACGTCCTCGTCGTTGGCAGGCGGCGAAGTAGTACGAAGTGAGCCGTTTTGTACTTCCTCTGGGGTGACTGCTTCGGCGCTGAAGAGAAGGCGGAACGGCGAGAAGTCCGTCGGCCTTGACTTAGTCGTGCGCAGCGACCATAGCACATTGGGCAGTTGTTCGGCCCACTTCCCCTTCGGCAGGCCGAGGAGGCATTTTTTGATGCCGTCGAAGACAGTGCCATTGGCTTTCTCCACCGCTCCGTTGGCTCGCGGATGGGTGACGGAGACGAAGCACTCCCGAACGCCGATGGAGAGGCAGTATTCTTTGAAGAGGTGGGACTCGAATTGGGAGCCATTGTCGACGGTGATGTGCATCGGCACCCCGAAGCGGCAGACGATGTTCTTCCAGAAGAACTTGCGGACGGACCGCGCTGTGATGTTAGCGAGGGGCTCGGCTTCGATCCACTTGGAGAAGTACTCGTAGCCCACCACCGCCCATTTGAGGTTGCCGGGAGCGGTGGGAAGGGGGCCGACGATGTCGATGCCCCATCGGGCAAGAGGCCAGACCGGACGGATTGGCTGGAGCGGGGTGGCTGGGCGATGAGATTGTCTTCCCATCCACTGGCAGCTGGGACAGGTGCGGACGAGTTCTTCGGCGTCGCGGGCTGCAGTAGGCCAGTAGAAACCTTGCCGGAATGCCTTGGCGACGAGGGCCCGGGGTGCGAGGCGCGATGAGCACAACCCCTCGTGGATGTCCTGGAGGAGCGCTTTGCCTTCGTCGAACGAAAGGCAGCGCAGGAGTGGCTCCGAAACACCCTTCTTGTACAGGATGTCGTTGAAGATGATGTAGCTTCGGGTGCGCAGCTTGACCCTTTTTTCTTCGACCGGATCGTCAGCGCAGTATCGTCCTTCGAGCTGTGCTCGAATCGGAGCGCGCCAGTCTTCACCGCTCAGGATCATGACCGATCCCGCTTCTTCGGAGCGAAGGATGCTTCCGATAACACCTCGTGGAAGGCGTCGGGAGGTATCGGGACCTGATTTGCCGCTGTCTTAGCCAGGGCATCGGCCTCCTGATTGTGTATCCTCGAGATACTCTTCACGTCGAAGCCGGAGAAGTGTTTCTCCATGCTCCGACGACTTTGAGGTAGCTTGCCATCTCTGGATCTCGGGCCATGTACTCCTTCGAGACTTGCTCGGCGACGAGCTGGGAGTCGGTGTAGACGGTGACCCTCCGGGCTCCGAGGGCTCGAAGCTGGCGGAGCCTGAGGAGAACGCCCTCGTACTCTGCTGCGTTGTTTGTTGTTGGAAATGCGAGCGAAGCCGAGTACCGGAGCTTCTGTTTGCTCGGCGAAGTGATGACGGCAGCACATCCTGCTCCGGAGGAGCCCCAAGCCCCATCGACATGTACTGTCCAGAGCGGCTCTTGGGCATCGTCTCCGGGATCGGAGCGGGTGTCCACTCGGCGATGATGCCGGACTTGATGGCTTTACGAGCCACGAACTTGATGTCGAAGGCTGCTAGCTCGATGGCCCACTTGGCCACGCTGTCGGACGCGTTCCTGTTGCCGAGGACGTCCTTCAGTGGGAACGAGGTGGGCACCGTGATCTCGTGGCCTTCGAAGTACCGGCGCAGCTTCCGTGATGCCATCAGCACAGCTAGAGCCAGCTTGTGAACGTTGTAGTTGAGGCGAGCTCCGGAGAGGGTTTCCGACACGTAGTATATGGGGCTGCTGCACCAGCTTGTCGCCGACGAAGACTTCATGCACGAGGACCGCGCTGATTGCTGCCGGAGCGGCCGACACGTACAGTAGAAGTGGCGCCTTCGGTGGCGGCGGGCGAAGCGTGGTCGCCTTGACCAGGTAGGACTTGATCTCTTCGAATGCTTTATCTTGCTCGTCCCCCCAGCGCATCGGGCCGGAGCCCCGAAGGCATTGGTAGAAGGGGAGGCACTTTTCTGCCGCGCGGGAAATGAACCTCCCGAGAGCAGCGAGTCTGCCGGTGAAGCGTTGTAGCTCCTTGGTGGTCTTGGGCGGCTCCATGTCGGTGATGGCCTTGATCTTCTCCGGGTTCGGGTCGATGCCTCGCTTGGAGACGAGGAAGCCGAGGAGTTTGCCGGCACGCACGCCGAAGGTGCATTTCGCCGGGTTCAGCTTGAAACCCACCTTACGCAGGTTCGCGAAGGTTTCGGCCAAGTCGCCAAGGTGGCCGGCGTCGGAGGTGCTTTTGATGACGACGTCGTCGATGTAGGCGGCGGCGTTTCGGTTGAGCTGGTCCCCGAGGGTCTTCTGTATTGCCCTGGAGAAGGTTGCTCCGGCGTTTTTGAGGCCGAAAGGCATGCGGACGTAGCAGTAGGTCCCATCGTCTGTCTTGAACGCCGTCTCTCTCTTCGTCTTCGGGGGCCATCCATATTTGGTGGTACCCGAAGTAAGCGTCGAGGAAGCTCATGAGCTCGCACCCGGCCGTGGAGTCAACTAGCTCGTCGATGCGGGCCAGGGGGAAGTCGTCCTTCGGGCATGCCTTGTTGAGGGTGGTGTAGTCGATACACATCCTCCACTGGCCGTTGTGTTTCTTGACGAGGACCGGGTTCGCGAGCCAGGTGGACTTTTTTGACACGAACGGCAGGGGAGCCCCCTACCTTTTTTTTTAATATATGAAAACAAAGGTATGTACAATGTACAGTGTACAAGGCCGCAGGCCAAAGAAAGACCCTACTAAAAGGGAGGCTTAAACTATATTACATATCCATTCTTCCAGCATTGACTTGACGCTAGGTTTGGCCTTTAAGACCACTAGCTGCATTTCATGTTTGAAACATTGCTTCCATCTCCTAATTGATAAAGTGCCTTGATCGAAAATTATGCTGTTTCGGTGGCACCAAATACACCAACAGGCAACCATCAAGATTTCTCTGAAAATTCTGGAACCAAACTGTTGCCTGGCAAGCAGGAGCATCTCACCTGGTGGTAGATTGATATTCCAATCAATATTGAGAAATCTCCAACACACCACCTACTAAAAGGACATTCAAATAACAGGTGCTGCAGAGTTTCATCGGCAGATGTATTACAGAGTACACATTTGTAGCAGGGCAAAACATTGTTTTCCTCCTTAATAGATCTATGGTATTAAGCCTGTCTCGCAATAGCAGCCAGAAGAAAAATTTCTGTTTGCCTCGGCAGTCTGCATGCCACATCCATTTGAACCAGGGAGAGACCTCAAATTCTCCTATCAATCTGAGGTAAGCCTTTCCAGAGAAAAATTGGTTTGAACCCCATATGTATGACCATTCATCTTGTGAGTCAGGATCCAGATGAATACCTGCCAGTCTAGCATTTAAATTATCTAGCTGTTCTGAAGCCTGCATAGACAGAGGAAACATGAAGAGATTTTCCTGGGGTGCAGTTAAGAACTGCTTCACAGAGATTTGTTTGTTCAGGGCGAAGGAGTGCAGCTGTGGATATTGCAGTTTGAGGACACCTAAATCCCAGGTGTCATTCCAAAGGACACTGTCGATCCATCTTTGACCCTGCACGAGGCTATCATGAAGAAATTCTGAGCTAGTTTCATCACTTTCTTCCACCAGAAAGAGCCCCTAGGGCCATATTCATGTGGGGGCTTGTTATTGGTCCTGTAAATATGGTTCCAGGTGAGCTTGACCCAGGGTAAGTCCATTCTATTATAGAATTTCTCTGCAAATATTTCAGTAACAGAGCAATGTTATGTGCTCTTAGGTCCAAGATTCCCAATCCTCCCTGAGTTTTTCGGACGCATTGCTTTTTTCCAAGCAACCAGGCAGCCACCCTTTCTATTGATATCACCTCTGTCCCATAGAGTATGCTTTCTGTATTTATCTGCTTGTTCAATTACTGACTGAGATGGGCCATTTCAGAGTGCACATGAGAAAAGTAGGATATGCTGAAAAAACCGAGTTAACCATCAAGAGACGCCCATCATATGACAACAGCTTACTTAGGCCCATCATTCTCTTTTCCATCCTTGTTAAGACCGGAAGGAATTCTGTGACAGTTGGTTTTGTGGTGCCCAGAGGGAGACCCAGTAGGTGAATGGCATGGAGGCTACATTACAACCAATTGTCCTAGCTAAATGTTCAGCCTTATCTTGATCAATGTTAATAGGAACCAGAAAGGACTTGTCATAATTAACTTTCAACCCTGTAGAGTCTGCAAATGTTCTCAGGAGTCCTTTCAAGCATAAGAGCTGTGCTGCCTCAGCAGCAGGCTATGACTATCAGTATCGTCTGCATACTGGACAATAGGGTAATCGCCACCAAAAGAATCACCTAGAGGATGCTTGAGGACATGCAGACTCCCGCTTTATTGATTATTGATTGTGATGAGGACATCACTCCTTCGGATGCACACAACACTCCTTCACATGACATTGAAGGTCCTATAACTAGAGCTCGCGCGCGACAATTAAATTTAAAGGTGAGCTCGTTCCTAAGTTACTTATTTATTTGATTTTGAGAATAGATTGCTACCCTAATGAATGTATTATGATTAGGAACCATGGAGAGGACCAGGGGATGAGTGGAGAGGAGCTTGGAGGCGGAGAAA